>VXAX01006461.1:1576712-1591395 GCA_013399835.1 Leptocoma aspasia
CAGAACTTTCTGACTCCAATATCAGAAGGATTAATATGATTTATTAAAATGATTCCATTGTTCAGAAGGCTTGGGCTATTATGTGCCCAGGTACAGAGCTTAGATGCTTACTTCTTCATGCTCAGTACAAGAAAACTAGAATGCTTACTATTCAGTGATAACAGTTCTTCACATCATTGGTGGAAAGATAGAAAACCCCCATCTCCCATATCAGGAGACAGGGCAGAAAAACACCATCTGTGTCCTTGAACACAGCTCAGAGATTTGTTTATAGAATTCTGTGCAGAGAAAATGAGCTTTCCCCTGGGAAGAAAATCTCAGCAGTTTTTCACCCAGGAAACCCATAAAANTAGGCTGCTTCCCAAAGTAGCCTAAGTGAGCTACTTCCCAAAGCTCCCAAAGTGAGCGCATCCCAAAGTAGACAGTCCCATGTATGTCCTTATGGTGGGCTGTTGCACACATTCTCATTGCAGTGAAAGCCCACATGCATTGCACATTTGTGCTATAGAGCCTCTGCACCACTGACAAAGCCTTGCACCACTTTCTTCAGGGTTGATTTTCTTCCAAAATATACATACATATAAATATACATATATGTATATATGTATGCACACACACACACACACACATATATATATATATATATATATATATATATCAAAAAAATAATATATGCATGTACCTCAGCCATGCATCCACACACACCTATCTTCTGTTTCTCCAAAGCCTTTGGGAGTAGGATTACTTGGTGGACATGGGAAGCTCCCTCCAACTTTTCACCTTTTGGCTCTAGTCTGAGAGTCTTCCCTTTGGAGATGGTCCATAGAGATGGTTTGGGATCTGCAGCATTCACCACAAGCCCAAGCACAGCCCAAAAAACTGCAGAAGACAGGTGTGGGGGCACCGTTCTTGGACTGAGGGATTGTAAGCAGTGGACTTTGGTCACTGAAGATTTTACCTCAGGCATTGAGTCAGAGAAAAAGTCCCTCACCATCAAATGACACACACTTTATTCCTGGCAGGAGGCAAGAAATATTGTTGTCTTGAACAACATCATTGTTATTCTAGGCTGTTGACAATGACCAGGTTTTTCAGCCAATGTCTTTGGTGCTTTGTTGTGGTCTAGACATCACCTGAAGCACCAGTCAGAGATGGCTTTGCCTCCCCATTTTGAATTGCTCTCAGCAATCTCTGTGGTATGTAACTGAATTATCCCTTTTTTTTTTAAATTATGTTATGCAGAAGTGGGTTCTCACCAACACCCATTCTTGCCATACTTTTGCCTACATTGATGTAGATATATTGGCATTGTCAATGACTTTTGGAGAAAAGACACCCTAATGGGTGCGTATGGTTAATTTTCTTGACCCTCTGTAAGGTATTTTGACTTCCCTAGGATCACTGTGTAGGTATGCTTTGATCCTCTTACACTGACAATTCTCCCTAAAGTGTTTCTTCAAACTCACAGAATCACAGAATGGTTTGGTTTGGAGGGGACCTTAAAGATCACCTGGTTCTTACTTCCCTGCCATGGGCAGAGACACTTTCCACTAGACCAGGTTGCTCAGGGTCCCATCCAACCTGCCTTGGAACACTTCCAGGGATGGGGCATCTAAAATTTCTCTGGGCAAGCTGTGACAGTGCCTCACCACCCTCTGGGCAAAAAATTTTTTTCCTAATAGCTAATCTAAATCACTTCTCCCTTCTTTTGAAATGGTTCTCCCTTGTCCCATCACTATCTGCCTGTGTAAAAAGTAATTAATTAGATACCAGGAAAAATTATCTCCTTAAATTTATGCTTCACTCAATGACTTTCATAAAGAGAGGCTGTATTAGCATCTCTCTGTGTGCTGGAGAACCACGCCAAGCAGTCTTGAGACCGAAATATCTCAGGGTCCTGGTTTCACCTTAGTGTGTTTCAAATGACGCTGTCTCACAGCTATCGTTGTAGCCCGAGCGGTGAAACAGAATTTTCTGACTCCAATATCAGAAGGATTAATATGATTTATTAAAATGATTCCATTGTTCAGAAGGCTTGGGCTATTATGTGCCCAGGTACAGAGCTTAGATGCTTACTTCTTCATGCTCAGTACAAGAAAACTAGAATGCTTACTATTCAGTGATAACAGTTCTTCACATCATTGGTGGAAAGATAGAAAACCCCCATCTCCCATATCAGGAGACAGGGCAGAAAAACACCATCTGTGTCCTTGAACACAGCTCAGAGATTTGTTTATAGAATTCTGTGCAGAGAAAATGAGCTTTCCCCTGGGAAGAAAATCTCAGCAGTTTTTCACCCAGGAAACCCATAAAATGTCCAGACGACACACAGCTGTTAAAAGAGAATTCAAAGAATGGCCCTTCAATTATTACCTGTCATAAAGAGCTGATAGGTTTGCATCCAGGATATCTTCACAGAATGAGCCCTCCACCACGAACCCATGAGTCAATAAACTTTAAATACAGTTACTGGATTTTGAGTTCATGGTCTGTGAAAGTGGTCTCAGAAATGTGCAGAGAAATACCGAGGCTCCTGATTGCAAAGTTCACATGATACTGGTAAACCTCCATTAAAAAAAAACCAAAAAACAAAAAACAACAAAACAAAACAAAAACCAAACAAAAAAACCCCACCAAAAATGTGGGAAGAGATACAGATCAGTTTTTAAAATTATGTTACACTTTTAATATAGATTTATTAATTGCAGCTTTAGGTTTATACAGCCAAAGTCTACAGATGTAAACAGAGGCGTCATAATAGAGGTGGAAAGTAATCCCTTGGCAAGATCTTCACGGATAACTTTTATTCCTGCCCTTAGCAGGTTTTCAAGAATATTTTCACTTGCTAAAAATCCCCACAAGATGGCAGTGCTCAGTTCATTAACAAACGAAAGCAAAATAACTATTTTGCTGTACAGAGAAAATGATATATAGAAAAAAAATCTTCTTAACCCTTTCTGCCCATCCCACACTAAGACAATTTCCCCCTAAAGAGCACAAGAATATATGCATAAAACCCACAGTGAATATCACAACCCTGAAGAACAGCTAAATCCTGCTTTGTTGCCCACACAGATACACAGAAGTGTTTTNGTAATATATATATATATATATAAATATATATACAAATATATATATATGTATGTATTTCTTGTCTGTTCCTGAGGCTCAGAGCTTCCAAGATTACACATACCCAAACTGCAGGATTTTTTTTTCTTTTTCCAAACAGTGTGTAAAATAACAAATAGACAGGCTTAGCCTCCTCTAAGCTTCTCTTTCTGCTTGTTTGGTAATACAGTAAATGCAAGGATTTCCTGCATCATTGCAGTGCAGTATTGTATTATGGCATTTTTAAAGAGACTGTTTTATTCTTAATGAATTTTCCCAGTAAGTGCATGACATCTCTATTTGAAAGCATATTCATTATTTAGCTTGAGAACCGTTCGAAGCATGCCAAGTTAAATATCTAAAAATAGAGAGTATGACTTCTCCTTGTTCAGAGCATCATTTCATAGATGCAGCTCACCAGCTGCTGAGGAAACAGAACCCAGTCCAGGCTCCTGGACACCCAGGCTTCTACCCAAAGATCAGTGCTCAGCTTCAGTTTCCCACTTCTTAGGTTACTCAGTGGCAGAAAAAGGAACAGAAGAGCCAGAAAACCTCCTGCCTGTCTCTGTGCTGAAAGGACACAGGTTCAACCCTGCCTGGCTGAAACAATGCTGCCCTATAAAACTGTGCCACCGTGCCCCATCCCCTGCCTGTGGTGTGCCCGAGACCAAGAAGGGTAGGCCAGTCCCTTTCTTGTAGGCACACCCACAAGCTGAGTCAGGCAGTTTGCACATCTGATGCTTTCATCAGCATCAGTGTGAAACCATCAAGGGACCACAGCAGGGTCTCCTGAAAAGAATGGGACCATGCTTTTGGGGGGAAAAAACGCAAACCACAAACCCAATATATAATGACTACAGGTACTCAGAGATTTCTGCCTGGTGCCAGGAGGGGAAAAGGGGGAAAAACCATATGACAAAGTCCCAAGAGGGACCTGATTTCCCCGAATTTTCCTTGCCCGAGTGTGTGTGGGCACCCTTGCCTTCTGGAAGGACAGAGGGTAAGGCATTCCTGGGCCCCCAGGATACTTCCAGAGACCCAAAACATCTAGCTAGCAAATGGTGACTTCCCTTAACTGGAAACATAGACCTGGGAAGCAAGAAAATGCCCTTCTTCAGTATCGTCCCTCCCCTCACTGCAGTCCCCACCCAGCAATGGGCTGCAGCTGCCAGGGCATTTCGTGGTGTTCTTCATTTGACAGTGAGCTACTTTTCCCGAAGTTATCAGCTTTTCTCAGCCTTTTCCTCCTGGCAGCAAGCCACCACCTCCAATCTTCAGGCAGACGTGGTAGCCAGACCTTCTTGCAGGCAGAGTCTGCTGCCCTCAGCCCCATCCTTGCAGGGTGGAAATGCTCCCTCTGGCTGTAGCAGCCTCTTCTCAGTGCCAGAACAGACTTTGGGCAGATGTTGAGCCAGCATCCTGGCAGAGGATTTCTCCAAATAATTTAAATTCTGTGCTACCTGGCTTTGCAGTAAATTCCAACTCTTCACAGGTGCACAAAGAGGCCAGAAATGTGTTGTTCCCCTTTGCTGCACAATGGTTTGGAACCACTGAGAGCTGCATCAAGACTCAAAACCTTGCATCTTTGAGTAATTAAAATATTTTCTTTTATGCTGGAGCAGACAAATGGTGCATCTGGAATAACGTGAAAAGATTTGTTTGTCCTTTTTATTTTTGCTGTGCTAACAAAAATGGTTAAAATAAAAATAGCTCCTATAACAAAAGTATATTGTTTAAAACTCCTACCAGACATTAAACTTTTTCTTAAATTCTATTAAACATATTTTCCTCACAGCATATTTATTGCTTTATTCAGATTTATTCAAAATTATTATGTTATTTCTGTTTGCCAAAAATAAATAATAAAAAAGGAGAATTGAGTCACCTGGCATACCTATAGAACATTGGCAAAGTAGTAACAGATTCTAAAAATGAAAAGACAACTGTTCCAAAGTCAGCACCTGCTGCTGTGAGTTTGGTATTATTGTTTTTGCTGGTACTTCTATTTATCATGGTTTGTCAAAGCAGATGTTGCCATTTGGGAAGGTCTCTAGTTAACAAGACCACTCTTAATCAATCACAGCATTTTTCCAGCAGATTTATTCTTTATGGCAAGGTGTGCAGTTGCACAGAATGTTCACTATGTGCAGGATCAGAGCTGAATAACAGAGTTCCCCAGACCTCCCAGCAATAATACCAAATGACACAGTTAATGCGCTTCCTCATTAAGAAAATGCAATGACTGATTAACTCTTCACTCCTTCACATCTGAGATCACCCACATTCCCAAAGGACATCTGAGTATTTCCTTTTATCCTTGTCAAAACTGTGCAGTGGGAAGGGAATGTGTCCCTGTCTCCCACAAGCTGCTCGGCGATGTTGGCAGAGTTTTAACATGAGAGGCCGTGCCACGGTGGCTCACACTGCAGTACTGGTCTGCTCATATGGTGGGATTACAAGGCTTATTTTTGAATGGACAAAGTGAACCTGAGGACCCACTCACTGCTTAGAAACAACACAGCAAATCGCTGCTGGGATAAATGGAAGCTGAATTTGAGGGAGCGCACAATGTCAGTCTCTGCTGTGGGATTTTAGTACTGCTTGATTGGGCTGCACGGGAAGGTGCTGAGCTTGTCTGGAAAATCCATGACCACACAGGGGAAATGAAACCTAGAGAGTAATTTGTGGTTCTTACCGTTGTAGGTAAGTGTGGCATAAAATTAATTGTTTAGAAATTGCACCTTGCCTTAAGAGTGGTTATTCAGGTATGACATTCATCAGACTAGGATCATGGACAGATGATGTCCTTGGAGATGGTGATGCAGATGTGTGCCTTGCTATAAGCCCACAGCCACAGGTCTTACACTGTGGTTGTGTAATACCTGAAGCTCACGTGAGCTGAAGATGATGTGGTTCAGCTCCCCTTCCCTACCCTTGAATGTCTTTTCCCACCCATTTCCAGTGCTGGTACCACTGAGTGTGGACAGTTCAGGAAGCTGATATAACTAAAATCTGACCTGGCATGGTTGTGTGGCCACTTCCACTGGCAAGAAACCCCCTACAAGTCATTATTTTATGGCTTGTTTCTCCTAAGCAGTAGCACAAGCCACAAACATGGCTTTGCAAGACTTCCCCCTCCTCTGTCCCTTCTGTACCAGTCCTTCTTTGCCTTGGGGTGGCTGAACTGTCATGACACTGGCCAGATCCTACGTTTAGCCTTACTGTCGGCTTCCAAATCCCCAAACTCATTTTTTCCTACTCTGCTGGAAGACTTAAACTGATGTTGAAGCCAATCTGTGGAAATCCTAAAAGGAGCATAAAAAGAAGAAAATAAAGAAGATCTTAATGAGTGCAGGGAAATGCGATTCAGTAGTAAGTTACTTGTCTAGGGATGTGCTAACATTTTTATATCAAATTAGTTTCTTTTTACTGAACCCATCCTTTTCAAATTACTGTTCTCTGTACGGTGGTAGGAAGTCTCCACTTCTCTCACTGATCCTAACTATTCACAGCCACTCTTCTCTTCTTTCCCTTCTTAAAAAGTCATTTTATTCATGGCAGTACTGCTCCTCCTAAACCTAAATGTTCAGAGCATCATCACCCAATGCCCAGTTTGCTACTTTTGGCCATGCTTTAGCAGAAATCAGTATGGCCAAATTGCAGGGCAAGGAATAACTCTTCCTGAGAGGGTGGTCATTCCCTGGAACAGGCTCTCCAGGGAAGTGGTCACAGCACTGAGCCTGTCAGAGTTTAGGGAGTGTCTGGATGATACTCTGAGTTGTATGGTTTAGTTTTAGGTAGTCCTAACTACCAGCAGGGAGTTGGGCTTGATAATCCTTAGGGGTGCCTTCTAACTCAAGATATTCTGTGATTCTGCTCCTATGAACTCGGTTCAGGCTTTTGTGGACAAACCTGGAAACTATAAAATACCAGATAAATCTAATTTTCAATAGCTAAGGGATAGCCCGATATTATACTGATGGGAAACAAATGGTCTCCATGGCTGGAGACAGACCAAGAAATAGTACTCTGTTAAACTGTATTGACAGGACTTCTGGGCTAGATCAACTCTTTTTGGTATTGAAATGATGCATTCCCCCCCCTCTCCTCTTATTTTGCTACTTAACAACTTTGCAACCCCAGGCCTGGATAAAAGAAGTCAGACTTTATACTTTTCTAGCTTATGTCTTTCCATCAAGACTGAAGATTGCATGCCTGGGACTTGGTAATAACAGTATAGAGCGAGAGGAGAAGCAATAAACTTATTATGTGTGTCAATAAAGTCAGCAAGTAAGTCTTGGAACACACACATGGAGTGAAACTGCTGAGTAAGGGAGAGAGACTTTTCCAATTATAACACCACATTAACACCCATGTCAGAGGTTGAAATATTAAAAAGCAGTTAACAGGTCTCTTGAGAAAGCCCTGGTAATGCACAGCAGCTCTGCATACTTGCAGACAATGTAAAAAGCCACGACATTATCCCTTAATACCACACACTTAATGTGCAGAGCTCAATTAGTGAAAGCTGTTCAAGAACTGAAATGTTCTGCTGGGAGATGCCCTGCCTGTGAACAGAAGTAACAGCACTGTGCACCCCAGGACCCAAATGTGCACTGCCAGGCTGAGACACTGCTGAAGGCTGTCTGAAAGCCAGCAGCTGGAGAAAGAAATAATGGTGTTGCTGCCTTTTTACACAGACAAATGTCCTTGCTCATGACTGGTCTTGGGCTGTCTATTTCCACCCAGCACGTGTGATGTAGCAACACTTTGGTTCTAACAATCTTGAACGCAGTTTCAAGCATGTCACGCACCTCCAACTTGAGAGAGATTTTTTTTTTTATAGAAAAGTCTACCCCCAGTCAGTTATTAAAACTCTGTATCTTTTATGGCTCCCATGCAATTCATTACTCCTAACCTACAGACTCTTTTATTGAGTGTCATTGGGAAACACAGCATGTGTCCTTTCCAACCTCTAGCTGATATGTTCTTATCAAATATATTTTCCAGCATGGGTGGCTTAGTATAAGGGGTGCTAGAGCTGTCAAAAGCACCCCAGGCTCCATGCACACTCAACTGAGTCCCACCTATCTCACAATCCCATGCTACTGATGAGCACATTATCTGCTTCTCTGACCTACAGCGTTTTATGATCTTCACATCTGGCCTATGGGACATGTGTTGATGGACTAAGGTCAGTATGGAAGTCCATGATTGTTTCCAGCTTATCTGCTGAATTTGAATCACGGTTGTACTGCATCCATGCTTGGCCTGCCATTAGGCACACATGTGAAGCGACTGTCCTCCTAGCTATTCACTGGTTTAGAGGAGAAACTAACTTCTTGCTAAACAATATTTGCTTGCTTAGTATTATACTATAATTGCATCTAAGTCACTGGAGAAGAGGCTTTAGTTTGTCTGTAAACTCCATGGGTTTTGTGGTGTTGTTGCAATGATTTCATACCCTGAATTTAAATAAATTGAGAAATAAGAGACTGTTGTAGAGCCCACCCAAAAGACTGGTGGTCTTCCTAGTGCACTGATCAGGCAGTAAGAAGGGAATGTAAAACCTACATCTGACCAAAACAATATGAAACCAAAGTTTCTGCATGCGCCATGCCAAACAAACAAATGCTGAACCCAGCGATTTTTGCAGTCAATATGCTCCATCATCTACATGCTAACTTGGGAGATGCAGTCAGATCAAAGGTTTCCTTTCAGTCCCACAGCAGGTGATGTTTGACAGTGAAATCAGGACAGTTGTTTCTGCTAAGCAAAGCAGTGCCTGGCTCTGCCTGAGATAAAGCTCTGCTGTTGGGAGGAAAATCTCAGTCACTGTGGCAATGTCATCCTCATTCTGGGTGGAAGCTGCTTTTATGGGTAACAGCTGTTATTTTCATTGAAATCTGAAAGACCTGTCTACATGTTTTGGTGTTGGTTTTTTCCCTCAGTATAGGATGTGAGGGAGGGAAAAATAACTTAATTGACCTTTCAATTGACAGACATGCAGTGTAAAAAGCACTCCAAGAAATGAATATCCTTACAATTATGCATAGTAAGGCATTCTTACTCAGTTTTTCTCATGTAAAGAAAACCAAGAAAAACAGAGCTATTATGACTTTACCCACCTACAGACAAAGATCTTCTGAGAAGATCCTATTTCTCAGACCTTTGTCAAATTTTCAGTCTATCTAGTGGGAATTCTTTTTCCTTCCTTAAAAGATAAATATGTTATGTATTCTCAAAGGACAATGGCTTTTCATCTGAGAAAACAAATGTCATCACCGTTTCTCATTCTCAACCTTGTCTTCCTTTCCCTGCTCTGTCTTTTATCCCTATCCTCTAGCCACAGGAATACATATTCCCTTTTGCCATTAATCCATTTTCCTGAGATCTTAAAACATTTGGGGACAATATACACTGAGACAAAAATTTCACTTTAGGAAAATAGCCTATCTTTCTGTTTGGTTTTAAGTAAAATGTAGTAGAAAAATATTAACAGAATGAGAGTCTGGTGGCAAGAGGAGGCAAGGAAAAGGACCTCTAGGAGCCATAGCTAGGAGACATTCAGAGAGCTCCCCTCTCAGTCTGATATAGGCTGGGTGCACAGCTGAGGCCCAGAGGACCAAAAAACATTGTGGAGGTACATTTCTGCTCACTTCCATGGTGTCACAAAACATATTTTCATTGTGGGAGCTGGTCTGGAATTGCTCGAGACTCTAGAGAGAGAGTTTTGCCTGTTCTGTACAACACTCTGTCTTTTGATGCCTTGCCCAAAATATTTATATCTCAAAAAAAGGCTTGCCAGAAAATAAACAATATCAAAATACTCTAGAGATGAAATTTGTGCATGATTCTGATATATACAAAATATACTAGAGTGTATATATGCCCATCATAGTTCCTAATTTCCTTTGCTTTATTTTTTGTGTTCTTAACTGATTTGTGTCTGTTAGATCTTTAGAGATCCTAGATCTTTAAAGACAGAAAATGAAAGGCGAGAAGTCCCAATGCTCAGCAGCATTGTGCAATGTGCATTTGAAGGACTGGAACATTTCAGTCTAGTACATGGGCTTCTGCCATTTGAACTAAGGAAAAACTGTTTGTGGGTAATGTAACGTAATTGCAGGGAAAAACCCTTTAAAGCCAGATACTGAAACATCTGTACTGCAAAATGACTTGTTGTCTGCCAGCTGATATCTCACTAACAATGTCCAAAATAAATGGTTTTTACTTTTTTTTTTGTTTTTTTAACTTACCTTTGTCCTATCCAGCATCAACAATTTCAGCCTGGACAATGGAAGAGCTACTGACCAATAAAAACTTAAATTAGATCTGAATGTTATAACAAAGAGCATTGAGTGAGACTAGAGATAGTCAGAACCACCTTTGGCATCTACCTAGGTGAGGAAACAAGCCCAAATGAACTTCGAAATTTGGTATTAAGTCACAAGGATGCTGTTTTGTGCAAGAATCTCAATGATCCTGTTTACTTTTTCTCTCATGAGCTCTCTCACTTCTGTTCTCTTGAATTCTTTGATAATCATTGCAACATATCTAAAAGTGGATGGCAAAAATGGTGTTGGTGGGTCTGTCTCACATTCAGACTTCTTGGCATAGCTGCTTTATTTTGGTGTAGCAGTGACCGTAGTTCACTCAAGAGGTATGATTTAGGCTGTTACCTAAGATGGCCAAACTATGACTTCACATTAAAGAAGGAGGAAGGTGTCAACGATGCAGAGACCCCTACTGCAAGTACCTGACTTGGCATTGACTTCACACTGAGAGCCAGAAAATTGCAGCCTAGACTTCAAACATTTGTATCTTTGTGGTGCTGTAGACAAAGCTGATTTCTTCATGCAGCCTTTTGAACCAGCAAGCTCAGGGTGACATCTAGAAAGAAAGATATGTTTGGGCATTTTAGGTAATCAGCTGTCTTCCCACCACCCCGTCCTTGCCTTCTGGCTTGTGCTTGGAGAATGGAACTTTCCTGCAGGCAATTCCTCTCTGCTGTCAGCTGTCCTGGAGCTGACTCCTGCAGCTGTACTGCAAGACGTGCTGGGCTGCAGGCTCATCGATACTATGCAAATTCACCCCGCAAGTAAATTACCTGTTACTGTGGGAACTGACTAACCTGCATCTGCCAATTTGCTTTCACTTTTA
Organism: Leptocoma aspasia; assembly: GCA_013399835.1. Classification (NCBI taxonomy): domain Eukaryota; kingdom Metazoa; phylum Chordata; class Aves; order Passeriformes; family Nectariniidae; genus Leptocoma; species Leptocoma aspasia. The sequence goes on from VXAX01006461.1 coordinate 1,587,984, forward strand.
CTGGACAAGGTTAATGATGAAAATAAGCTTAATCTTGTAGGAGGTTAAGCAATTTATTACAGAACAGGAAACTGAGTTACAAAGAACTACAAAAATAAAGCAGCGGTGCTGCCGTCTTTACTTGGTTCCTTCTGGGTTTCTTTTCAGCATTTTGAATTTGGTTACTACTTGGGAAAGTAATATTTCCTCATTTTGGCAGATGGATATTCTTCATATTGGCAGGTAGATATTCTATGCTAGTAAAAACCAGATCTAGTTAATTTCTTTGATAAATGCCACTAGTTTCAAATGTACCAGAGAAAGTGAATTGTCCACTTCATCTTGGTTAGTTTTTTTTTTTCTTTAGTGTGCTGACTGTACCTTGCAGAACTACTTTCAGGTTAATTTTAAGCTTAATTCACCTCTTATCCCCGCAAATTCAACCAATAGTGACCCCCATACAGACTGTATAATTCAACTTCTAAAAACTGTACCTGAAACTTAAATTTTAACACGTTCTTAGAGTGAACAACTCTCAACCGTTGGGTAACTCTTACCAGAATGGAGAGATTTGCTTGTTGTGTGATAACTAACTCCCCAGGTATTGAGGTCTAATACTGAAAATCATGTATTGCAAGCAAGTGAAAAGAGCAAATGTAAACTGCACAAACCAATTTGCACTTTTCACTTATGCTTCAGAGCTCTGAATGTCATCTTGGGTTGAAAATGTCTTAGTAGTTTTCTCTAGCCATCTGAAACCATTCTAATATATTGAAAAATGGCAGTGACATTTCCCCAAGATATTTTTATGTGTGATACTTGATCAATCCTAAGTGAGAAGTGTTATAAACAACAGAAACAGTGTCCACCGTAGAACAGCTTTTTTTCCCCCCCACAATATATAGATGTTGTTGCGGGGTTTTTTCTAGAAGAATAATTTTTAAATATTAAAAATACTGTACTAACAGTACTGTATTTTAATTCAGAAATATAACTGAAGTAATAAACACCCTCCTCTCCTCTATTCTTTTTTTTTCCCCTTTATGTAGACAAAAAAATTGCAGTTACAATTCATTCCTTACTTGTCATTCTCTGGTCAGACTGAACAGAGCCTCTGAGTGCAACTCCTCAATATCAGCAAAGGCATTTGGACTGGCAGACAAAGGGCCTAATTAAATGGATATTTCCTTTTTCCCCACATGATGGTGACTGAGCTTCAAACAAGTCAGTGAACTTCAGGTGAACTATAAACTTTAGGTGCATAGAGAAACTGGGAAATAGATCCAAACCAGCCCTGGAGTAGTCATTTACACACATGCCAGGTTTTATAGTGTCTTGGGGTGCTGCCTTGTGTGGAAGAATGTTTTACTCAGAATCAGACTGACTAAGGAAAGGTCATTTTCAGGTTTGAGCTTCTCTTGGAATACCTGGAGTAATGCTGGGTATATCAAGATATGCTGTTCATGTTGTTATAGCTGAGCAGGCAACAGGTAGCAACACAGGGTGCTATAAATATTTTTAGCTATAAAGATCCACACAAATCCCCTAGAATCAAGAGGGATTTAGAGCAAAACATGCCCTGGAAAAGCTGAATGCTTACATGCTCCTCTTCTGGTAGAGCAAGATGACTCCACAGTCCCATGAGCATTTGGTGCCACCTCTCCTGTTTCTGAAGATAGAAATTATTTAAGACGAGATCATGACCTGCTTAGTAAGAATGATCATCACTACCTCTGAAGTGATGTAAGCTAAAATATTTCTTGCTGAATTAAGCTACAACCCTTATGCTTGCTTTTGTGCATATATACTAAGAAAATAAAGGAGTAATTTCTGCTGTCAAAAAGAGTCTTAAATTAATATTTTCCAAGTGACATTTTATTTTGGGCTGGGACCAAGTTGGAGTTACTTTTATTTCTGTATTTCTCACATAAAATCAGAGATAGGCTTCCACCTTCAATGAACAAGAGGGAAGATATTACATAGAGAGGAGAGTCTATGATCTAAAACCAGAGGTGCTGTTCATGGATGTATGTTTCTGTAAAGAGCAGAAAAGCAGCTGCAAGAGGAGTGGGAAGAGGACAAAGCTTCTGTGCATCACTTCAGAGGGTGAAGCTGAGAAATGGGCACCAGCACCTTCAGTGCAATTACTACCTTATATACATAATGTCCTGCCACCTTCATGTCTGTAGTGTAAGCAGACCATGGATACAAAGTAAGGTCGGCAAGTGGGAGAATGCTTCCACACCTGTAAAAAACCCCAGGTAAGGCACAGAAGTGTCTGAATGTAAGTGACGTACAGCCTTGTCTGAAAGCAGCAGTGAGAGCTGGAAGGCCAAACAGCTCACTTTGAAACTCTCAGATGAGAGGTTGTTCCTTATTTGCTGTTTGGGTTTGGTTTTTGGTTTTGTTTTGATTTTGGTTGGGTTGGCTAGTTTTATTTTTTTTTTTTTCCTTCAGGGATGTACATGATAATTGGTATTTATTCAGATAATCAGCTTCACAGACAAGATTGGGAGCATAAGCTGGATTTTCATCCTGGCTAGAACATATTTGAGAGAATCACTAAAGTGATTGTAAGAAAGCACTGGAAACACAATGCCTGGAAGTAATTCCCAGCTGTCATGTTGAATTATAGAGAGACTTAGAGCTGCTAAGTTTTCTATGTCTCTGTTTAATCCTCTGTAAAGTGAGCAAAGTAAAACATATTGCAGAAGGATGTAATAAGTTACCAAAATGATATTGTGAAAGATTTCCTGTCTCTTTGGAAGAGGTGAGCTGTCTAGTGTGAGGTATTAGTGTTCATCTGTGATGAAGCAATCTCTCTCCTAGATAAAACAAGGCAAAATCCTGTAATTTGGTGCTTCACTACTGATGACTGACAGCTCACTTTCAATTCATAATTATAGTCAAAACCCACATCCATTTCTTCATAATAAGTGTTTGGATTTGTGTAATTGTGATGTAAGAAGAAAATGTTTAGACCACTTCTTTAATTTCTGTAAAGAGGAATAAGGGAATAGCATGAGATAATGCACCAGTTTCAAAGAAAAATCATCAAAAACATACTTGCATTTTGCTTTTCTATATGTTACACATTTTCCAGGTTATGTTAGAAATACATATTCACTTCATATGTAATGTATTTGCTATTTTCTGGTCTTCTTCCAAGACATTTTGCCATTATCCTGCCAGGACTGTATGTTGTCTGACCACTTCCCCATTGCAATTAAGGATTGAAACCACTTGCTTACGCACAACGGAGACCATCATACCTAACCCCAAAGGAGGCCAGAAACTCCTAGCACACTGCATTTCCCAGACCAACCAGGAGGCCCAGGGCACAGAAGGACAGCATGCTATTTGCAACAAGGGCTGGCACACTGACAATCCACATGAGTGCAGCTATTCAAAATAAATTTTAAAAACACCAAAA
>VXAX01006461.1:1591448-1601937 GCA_013399835.1 Leptocoma aspasia
GGGGGGCGAGGCGGATTTAACACATCTCATAAAGAGATACTGCCTGAACTTCTGTAATAAAAGGAGAGAAACTGCTTCAAAATCAGTTGTAAAGAAGGCGTTACCAAAGAACCAGCCTCAAGGAATGATGTTTAACCAGACGTTTTTCTTCAGATCATGCAGTATATATTTAGTAGATAATGTCCAGAATTGCAGGCTTGATTTGAACAGGCATCAGAACACGAAGCTTGCACAAGAAACATCCTTTCTTAGGAATTTCACTTTGTCCCTCCTACCCCATCCCTGCTTTTCCTCCTTTCTTTCTCCAGTGACAAAGCCAAAGAGGAGGAGAGATGATGCCTTGGGGTGCTGGAGGTGGGGTGTAAAAGAGAAGGAGGTAGTCTCTGACTCTAAATGGAAATATTTCATTGACATAAGTGTGAAGATGAAGTGATTGCTGAGTCCAGACTGCAGTTTTCATATGTGTGTGTGTGTTTGTGTGTGTGTGCATCTGTTTAGGGCTGGGGATAGTACTAATAAATCACGTTTACAAACCCATTGGATGAATCTTTAGTTTTCATACAGCAAAACTTGTCATATTACAGAGCAACAGTGAAGTGTGTGTGAATCTGGTAATCTGTGCTGAAAATAATCTTTGCAACGATCTCTGCTTCAAGCCTATATTTAAGGACTTTAAAGTGAAAATTGGTTTGGATCACCAGAGAATACATGAAAAACTGAGAAGGAACAAATTGTATTTGATATCTAAGTCCACGTGGCAACATTTTTGAAATGCTCTTGCACAGTTAAAACGTGAGGACATGGTGTTTTCTTAGGATTAGGAAACACTGGGAAAGGAAGAACCCTCTCAAATGACATACTGGCACAGACATGCATACATACAGACAGAGACCTTAGGTGGGGGGAGTGCTCTGTCTGTGTGCATATTTAGTTTGAAAGTGGTTCTGTAAGAAAGTTCCAATTCAACGGTTAAGAGGAAAGATCTTTTTTACCCTCTCAATTTTCATATTAGTCTGAAGTGAGCCATGGATAGAAAATAAGAAGCTGTTTGGATTTATTGTGTTCTGGAGCCATTAATTACAGTGAGTCCTGTTTCTGTTTATTTGTCTTAGTTCTTCTTGGTGTTGAAACACTGACCCTCATGGACATAAAAAAGATTATCTAGCTTCATCTGTCTCACCATCCTCTGCGGCTCAAGTCCTTGTGGTAGAGCACTTCCCCAGACTACATGACGCAGCCAGATGCAGCAACCAGATACCAGGCTGTGAAACAGCACTAATTTCAAATGTCAGCCTTCACACTCCATAAAACAGGGAGAATATTACAGTGTACATTAAATTCCAGAGCAAATAATACTTAACATCTATGTGGATGCATTGTAGATTTGAATAATCTGGCAGACTGTATTTGGAAATATTCTCTAAATTTCCTCTGTCCCTGCCCTGAGACTGTGGTAAGTAGCACAGAGACCAGCTGTCCAGCCTTGTTTTTCTAAGCCATTGACTAAACAGTGAGTTCATGTTCAAGATAACTGTGGGGAACCAGTTCATGAACTTCTTGAACTCTGCTGTCCATAAGTGTGGTGATGCGATAGAAAAGCTGCCATTTAATTAATGACGAGCCTTGTAGCTAGAAATGCACCTTGGGGCAAGAGTTGTTTGTTGGGTTTTTGTTGTTGTTGTTTGGGTTTTTTTTTTCTTTTTTTAATTACAAGATGTCTGGAGATCAAAAATAAGTAAAATCCATTGTCTTGTTGCCATGGAAAAGCATTGCTCCATAAAACAGGAAGATAAAACCATCACCTGCATAAACAGTTCAAGGACTTGCAGTGCAAGTTGGCTGCAAAACTAGAGAATTAATATGGAGCAGAATACGTGCTCCTTTCCAGATTCATTTCCTAATTTACAAAATTGTTAGCATGGAGGTCTTTCTAACAGTGGCACCTATTTTATTGCAAGAGTTTGAAACTTTCCCTTTTCTTTGTGGGATTCAGTTTTCTGCTAATTCCAGCCACAATAGGTACTGATCTCCAAGAGAAGAAAGCTACACAGAACTTAAAACTGAAATCTTGTATTTCAGTTTTGTTCTCTAAACCTCTCTGTTCATGTTGATAAAAATACCTACATATTGAGCCTTTATCCCAGAAAACTACCCACTATTATAATTTTAAAACTGCATGAGAAACAGCCTTATTTTATAGATCTAAGTTAGAAATCACTTAATTCCTCTGAGCTTTAAGGTACATGCACCTTGCACAAGCATAGGATCACCTTCTCCTTTATATTCAAAAGTTCTTGATATCCAGAAGCAGAAGTCACCACAGGAGGAGGACTGCAAAAGACCTTTCAAGATAGATATTGCAAGACTTATAAAACACTTAAATAACTCCTTTCACAGATAAAGTAAAGTCTATCTTGTGAGGTTTCTGGAGAAACTCCTTGCTCCATTTACTCTAACTGATAAGTTCTTCCAGAACATTACTCCTTAAATGGGTAAAAAAGGAGCTATGAAGCTGGTGAAGGGTTTGGAGCATGTGTCTTACAAGGAACAGCTGAGGGAGCTGGAGTTTACCCTGGAGAAAAGGGGCCTCAGGGGGACCTTATCACTCTCTACAACAGCCTGAAGGAGAGCGTAGTGAGGTGGGGAACAGCCCCTTCTCTCAAGCAACTGGGATAGGACGAGAGGAAATGGCCTCAAATTGCAAGAGGAGATTAGAATTAGATTATATATTAGGAAAAATTTCTTCAACAAAAGGATTGTCAAGTGTTGGAACAGGCTGCCCAGGAAAGTGCTTCAGCCAGCATAGCTGTAGGTATTAAAAGACAAGTACGTGTAGTGCTTAGGGACAAGGCTTAGTGGTGGAATTGGCAGTGTTGGATTGATGGTTGGACTCAATCATCTTAATGGTCTTTTCAAACCTGAAGTATTCTATGATTCTGTGAAAGCCTTCTGATTTCCTGCTTAAATAATCATTGAAAATTTATATTGATTTGTTTTTCTGTAGACCTTTACATTAATTAAGATCCTTTTCCACTTTCATATACCTAATGTATTTGTGACAAGTAATTATATCCCTTTAGCCTTGACTGAAAGCTTTTCACTCCTCTGATATTCTGACAGCACTTCTTTGTTTTGCTTCCTGTTTGAAATTTTTCTTCAGTGTGAGTAGCAGATTGGGACAGACTGTGAGCTTTCACCAGGGCTTTAACCCTATCCCCATGTGTAAATAGATCTGGAACAAGAGCACTGTATTTGGAGTCTCACCCAACTTCACCAGCTTGCTGGTAATTGCCTTTGAGGAAATAAAGCAAATGAAAACATTTCAAACTATAATTAGTAGGAAGTTCTCAACAAGCAAAGTACTATTTTCACACTTTGCTTTTATATGAGGCATCAAAGTATTTTATGATATGTAATTAGGACTGAGATCTTCAAAAATGTGGCAGAAAAAACAGCATTGTTCCCTGTTTCAGTTCATTCTTTTATTTTGCTTTAGTATGATGAAGCAGAATATGGTGTAATCATCTGCAAGCAGTTATTCATGAAGAAACTATCCTATTTCTTCAGGCTCCAAGTGGTGCTGAGGGAGTTGCTGCTTTCTACTTGAATATTTCCTGAAACCATTGCTGATTCTGTGCAGTTCTGATGCATTTGTTGAAGGGCTTATACAAGTTTTAGCACTACGGCCCTACTGATAACTGATCAATACAAAAAAAGATAACAAGTACAAGTGCATTTCTTTGCTATTGACTATGCTACAGTGGCTATGCTATGTTAGGTGGCCTCAGACTGTGAAACCTGCCTCGGCTTTATAATGCTCCTGGGCAGCTTTTACCACAGTCTTTATTTGAACTGTTAAGTGGTAATGGCTGCATGAATCAAATAAGGAGGAAAAAAAAATAGTGAATGTGTGTTTCAACAAGTTACTTCAGGTACTGTGCAAGCTTTGATCATCTGCAGCACACTGGGGCTGGCATGTTGGGCACCGTGACACCAGACTTCATGTTGTCCTTAACAAAGCATTGGGACACTGTCCTGAGCTGGGTCTGCAGTCAGTTTCTCCGCAGCAGGTACTTGGAATGAAACTCGTAAGGCCCAGTACTGAGTGCAAAACTCCTCAGACCTGAATCCCTGCTTTCAGGATATACATTCAACATAACATCATAATTTACATGAGATCTTTCTCCAGTTCCTGCCGTCTTCTTTCTGCATTGAGCATCCTACTAAGTTGGAAAATCCCATTTGTTTTCCTTCTAATCACTCCATGCAATGTGGAACAGTTTTGGCAGGTGGGCTTATGCAAATGCATTTGCTCCCATGTCAGAAGAACAGATGATTGTACTTCTTTTTGGGGATGTGGGACATGCTTCTGTGCCTTCATGGAGGCAGAATTGAAACCAGATGCAACCACATGCTCCTGCCCCATGCTTTAACCACTGAAATACATGGAGAAAAGAAGAAGCGTGAGATGAAGACAGATGTTCCAATAGATAGATATTATCTCTAAGGCAAACATTGCTTTCTATGGGAATACACCTATGCACACCTCTTGAAAATCCCTAAAACTGTGCAAACTGGGAGAGCGAATCCTTCAGCCAGCACACAGATATGTGGTTAAGATTTCTTCCTAGGGATCCTGGAATATTTGTGGGCTTGAATCCCACTGGAAAAAAAGAAATGTGAAGGCAAGTCTCCCACATCCTGTGGAGCGACTGTGGGAGCGGCCAGCATCTCCTCCTCAATGGCTGTTCTGTGCCAAGCCCAGAGAGCACCTACAGACATGACCATCCCCAAGGAGATGAGTGGGAATAAAGTAGTTTGTGAAATTTGATGGGATTTGATGAGAGTACTGTCAAAACTTTAATGGGAAGGGTAGAGGCACTACCCTTCCTCTTCCAAAAGGAGATCCTCTTTCGTCCTCCCATATGGCCTGGAATGGCATATCCCTTTTGTAAGATGAAGATTTATCTACATCAAGTGGATACTTAATTTATCTCAATCAACTTCCTTTCCAATATCACTTTGTACTTAGTACTAGATGATCTTAAAGGGCCTTTCCAACCCAAGCCTTCCTATAATTTAGTTAAATTTTAAGGAGGTTCTTTTTGTGCTGACCTGCAAGTGTTTAATCTTGCTCTTTTCCTGTGGGTTGTCATCCAGTACTTCATGTTTCCAGGTCTCCTTTGTTCAATATCCTCTCTAAGGGATCTTTGCTACATCATCTGGTACTCTCTGTCCCCTCTTGTGAGCCACAAGCCCTGCTGGGCATGTCTGACAGCTTCTGACTCATTTTCCTTGTTGTGATCACTGCTGTGTTATGCCTTTTCTTTTTGTGTCACATCTTCTTGTCCCTGCCCCATCCAAGACCCAGCTCCCACCAAGGCTCCCTCACATGTCCACACACCATCAAAATCCTCAGGCAGCTTCAAGCACAAACTTAAACACAAAAAAATACCACCACTGACTCAGGGCAGCTCTGAGCCACACACTGCTGGAGTGTACTGGGAAGTCTAATTACATGCTTGCTCTGTTCTTTTATTTCTTTCCTGGGCATAAACTGTTGGCCACTCCTACTTCTGAAATCAGAACATTATTCTCTTGTCTTAGCTGGGTTTACTCACTATTGATTTTGCGGCCATTGGTTTCTTGGGCAGCAAGAGTCTGGATATTGAATGAGCATGAAACTGTTCTGCTCCCTGCCACTGTGGATGCAGAACTGCTGGTATTAGTGCATAGTCCTGGGTTGGGAGTAGTTTTTTTTTTGCCCGAACCAGCCAGTTCAAGAGTCTCAGATCCAGAAATCCCGGCATGGTAGCTGGAGCTCCAGACTCCACTTGATTAACAAAACCATCCCTGTGAAGGACAGGCTCCAGGCAACTGCAGTCTGGTTTCCAAAGAGCAGGGCTTGGGCTAGCCACACTGCTCTCCACAGCTGGACAAGGCTACTCCAAATCTCCAGCAGCTGCCACCCACACAGGCCAGTGTGAGTCGATGGATTTCCATCTGACTCAGTACTGCTCTTATCCTCCTGTGTGAGAAAGCTGTCCTGCAGCACAGCTGCTGTCAACAAATGATTTGTTTTCAATTGCATATACCTTCAGCAATAGGTTCTTCCTTGGCATCAGAGCAATTCCACCATTTCTAGGTAGTGCTGAAAGCAGTAGATGTTTAGTAGCAGCTTGGAAGACAGCCATAAGAAGGTAAAGTTATACAGTTATAAGGTGATACTGTTCCTAGCTGCAATGTAAATTGAAACGTTTAAATTTGGGCAGATGGTCTTAATAAAAACTTAAGGGCGTGTGTATTTCAACATAAAATCATGGAGAAGGAAAGGCTGCTCAGTAAAATAAGATAGAAAGTGTTCATCTAATTCTGACAGCGTCATTTAATGAAAAATACTATTTCTGAAATACTTTAATATATTTACCTTATTGAATAATGTTTTGATTTGTTTTATTTGGAAAATAAAGTGTGTAGTTTGACCAGAGTGACCTTGTCCAATATCAAACTCTTCTGACCACAGTGCTTCACTGCTTGTGCTCCTGGTATGGATTATAATCACTGGGATGGACTCTCATCTGTCTTTTGACTCCATCTCAGGAGTTGCACAGCTCTGCATGTCACATGTAATTTGTACATGGACTAGGATACTTGAAATTCAGACATGACAAAGAAATGTGCCATGACAGCCAAGTGACACTAAAGAAGTCCTCTGTATTAAAAAATGTTTCAGCGTATCTGGCTTTAAAAATATCCAGAAAGTCTCTCTTCTGCAAAAGAGGCCTTGAGCTGCTGCAATCCTAATGTGTGAAACCTGTACAATACAAAAATAAATTGTGCAAATCCATATAAGGTGACCTCAAGCCTTCTTATTGGAGAAACCTGACCCAAAACATATTGAAGTCCTGAAAAATATATTCACCAATTTCTATGAGCTTTTTAACAGACTCTGAGGACTTTAACTACCAATAAGTAGTGTGGGGTTTTTTGGTTTTACCAAACCTAGAGAGATATGAACTCTTCTCCCAGTATTTTCCCCTACACCCTGTTGCTGTCTTCAGCTTTAAAATAATGTAAGAATGTTCCTAAAATTTCCTTTCAGTTACTTTTTCCTGAACAGGGACAAAGTTACTACTATTACCTTAATTTAAGTGGTTTTAAACAAACATAAAGACTAATATACTAATTATTTCTGTTGATAGTTCAAAATCAGTTTCATTGTTTTGACCTTTGGCATACTCACTAGACTAGAAAGGAGCAGAATGGCAATTTGCTGGAAAACTTAAATGACATTTTAATGCATTTTTCCACTCTTTTAAAATACAGTAATTATTTCCCAGTGTATCAATTGCTATTTCCCAGACTTCTCTAGAACAGTATTTTAAATAAAAGCCTAAGTTTTTACTATGACTCTGTTATTGGTCATATTTCGCCATCCTTCTCTTTACACTTACATATTTACTTATAATAACCACTGTATAGCATGTCAAGAAGTGAAAAAAAAAAAAAAGGGTAAAGTTCATTTCATGACAATTTTGGTAGATGTGGAATTTCATTCCCTCCCAACATACGTGGAATTTTGGCCTATTTTCACTACTTTCATCAAAACATTTCTATTCACACTGAGTAGATCAGAGTTTCAGTACAGGATTCTCTTCACAGCCCCTAAAGAATCTGTGCTGTTCCTTGGAACCCTTACTGTCCAAAACATGCTCAAAATTGATACAACTCAATTAAACATTTGTGTCAGGTCAAAAACAACCTTTGGCTGATGAAATAATTTAACTGACAATATTCCAACCAATAGTAATACCAGAAACTTTAGTTACAAACATATTTCCACAGGAAAAAAATATTTCTGGTGTAAGAATATAATACTTGCTTAACTGCTTTACCAAAATGGAATATTTTAGCTGCATAATCTCTCTTGAGGTAAAAAACACTGTATTATTTGAAGTGTAGGTCAGGACAAGAACTTTTTATGATTCTCTGTGTTTTTAAAGAGAACAAACTAAAATTAAAAAGCCTATATTTTTCCCCCGTAATGTTTTACTTTGACCTGGAGGCCTGTTGCTATTTGACATTTTCAGATATTTCAAGACTTTCAACTTTGCAATGAGAATCAGGCTCGCAATGAGAACTACTTTCAACACAGCCTTTTTATGTAAACACAGTTTCCTGTTTTGCTTCAAAGCTAAATGATGAAAAAAAATCCTAGCAGCTATGCAGTCTTATCACAACAGGTACTACATTTGTGATCATCTCTTGCAACACAATTATTTTGTAGACAATAGGAAAGAGCTGTGTTCTGCTCAGGGGCCAAGAGCTCATATTACAAAGTCAGGACTTTGTTTATGGGAACTTTTGTGTATGTCATTAGTCCTCACACAACCCAAAGAATTACACATATTTTAAGAAGAAAGTACTTTTATTAGGTCCACAGAGACAATTGGGTAAATGAGATAGTAGCTAAAGATTAATTTTCATGTAAATGAACTACTCTTTGAGTCCAAAGCATAGAGAAAATATGAAAGTAATTGTAGCTCGTTACTTTGAATTACATTTGATTATCTTAATCAATCAGACATTTGAGAGAAAAGTGTTTTCTATTTTGGGACCAGAGGGTGATCCTGACCCTTTTAAGAGTATAAGTGGTGACAGAAGCGGAATGATCAGAGCAAACAGTAATCAAAGATCAGCAAGAATTGAGAAATAGGGAAACTCGGAAGCCTTCATCAAATTCATCTGATAGGAAATCCGATATGTGATAGAGTTGCACATTTTGGTTCTCTGGCCCATCTTTGGTCTTGCAGTGTCAGGACTGCGAGGTTAGAGACGGAATAGTTGTTTTGCAAATATAATTTTCCAACTGGTAACTGGGTGTCGCTGTTCTCTCCCAATTAGGTATCCTGTGGTGGATGTTTGCTTTCACCCACAGAGCTCCCTAAGAGCAGTGAAGGCATTTTGTGCTGCCTATGGCGTTTCAGAATGCTCATGTGTAGGATCTGTATATTTTGGTGGTTCTGCTGGAGCAGGTGTTTATCATGAGGGCTGTGGCAATATTTGGGTATGATTTTCCTGAGCTATCTGGCTCTAGCCAGCATATACTGGTCTGCCAAAATTTGTTTTCAGTGATGGAGCTAATGATAATGAGTGTGGTTTGAAGGGAAGGATGGGTGTTTCTAGGAAAAATAATTTCAAGGTATGATTTTCTTCCAATATAAGCTACAACTTGCTAACATTTTCCAGTATACATTTCTTGCATATTGTGGTATATGATACCCCAGTAGGGGATTTCCTCTCTGTATTGTAGTAAGTTTGGAAAAGGTTTAGGTGGCTTCTTCAAATATGCGATCCTAGTGGAGCGTCAGCGTTGGATGAGCATCATCTGTAGCTTTGTGAGGGCGTGTCATGAGTGCTTTCCTCAGAGCAAATGAGGTGATGTCTGTGGGCTATATCAGTTTTTCTAGTGTGTTTTGGATAGCTGATGGTTTGTGGAAGGAGGTGTGTTGGTCTGTGGATTTTCTGCATATGGTATTTTGACAGTTGCTATTTTTTATGTTGACCTTGGTGTCTAGAAAGTTGATGCTGATGTAAGTTTTCCAAAGAGTTTGATGGGCAATTCTGGTTGCTGGATTTGTGGTAGAAATCAATGAGGGAATCTAAGTTTTCAGTACAGATGTCATTTATGCACCCCTAGCATACCCTAGGAGCCCACGTTGGTTTGGTGGGAAGGTTCGTGTTTTACGCAGGGTGACTCCTGACGAGCCTGATGTCCTGGCACTTGGATACAAGTACCTGGGTGCTCGTAGTTGCATCCGAGATTTTGTGAGGGTGAAATGGTTGTGGATGAACATGAAACAGATGGGCTTGATTATTCCATGTCAAGAGACTGGTACATATAAGACACTTAGGCATAGGGTCAATGGTAGTGGTTCCCTGGTGTAGCATATGATGGCAATACTAAAGGTGGTGCCAGTAGAGAAGATATTAATGAAGCAGCGGTCCTGGAGGAAGCATGTTTGCCCGGAGAAAGTTGTTTTCATATGTGACAAAGTATTTAAAGGTGATGCCTGCAGATCCTTATAGCTCTTCACTGGTTTCCTTCTTGCCCTTAACGGGGCAAGAGCTGACATAAATTTTTTCCATCTCCATTAGGAAGAAATTTAAACTCTAGGGTGAAAAAAGCAGAGCTCTGTCTTGGGTTCCTTCTCACAGGAAAGCATAAAAAATCATGTGCTGGCATCACTGATACTATCCTAACTTCTCCTTTATCAATTGTTTAATAACTAATTGGTGGCTGGATTTTAAAAACTATGGAGTTTTTAAAAAAACCCCATTCATACCTTTTAAAAAATTCTTTCTAAAAGAATTGGCTTTGTAGACCAATGTAAAATTGATTTAGGAGGGTGCAGCTCACTCTAATGTGAGATTATTTTCATGGTTATTTTACAGGTGATGGTGGCTATTTTGTCTTTTTTTTTTTTTT
>VXAX01006461.1:1604708-1799068 GCA_013399835.1 Leptocoma aspasia
GGGTCGGCGAGGTTGTTTGCCGGCGTTGGGGAGCTCGGCGGAGCCGCGTGTGGAGCCGTCGGAGCGGAGCGGAGCTGCGATGCGTCGCGCCAGCCGAGACTACACCAAGTACTTGCGCGGCTCCGAGGAGCTGGGCAGCGGCGCCGCCCACGAGAGCGCCCCGGCGCCGCCGCCGCCCCCGCCGCCCGCGCACCCGCACCCGCCGCCCGCATCCCGCTCCCTCCTCGCCGCCCTCGTCCTCCTGGGTCTGGGGCAGGTGGTCTGCAGCGTCGCCCTCTTCCTCTACTTCCGAGCTCAGGTAAGCGGGAACTGGCGCGGGCGCTTCCCACTGTGGCCAGTGCGGCCGCCTCGCACCCTGCAGAAGAGGGGAAGGCGCTCGTGTCGGTGCGATCGAGGGGACAAATTAAAGAAAAACGAAACAAAAAGTTTTAGAGCATGCTTACCTGTCTCTGAAGTTGATCCAGTCCTGAGAGGGGTCGGGCCAATGGGCTCCCAATGCCCTGCCCAGCTTGTGCGCTCCCCTGATCGCTGGAGCTGCCCAGTACCGGGGTTCCAGGTAGCGCTCCGGGCATCGGGTGCGTTTTGGGGTACAGGGCTGCGCCGCGGGGTTGAACGTGAGGGGTTCCCTGACTTGAGAAACAGTTTAGTCATGATCCTTCACCTGAAGTCTTGCAGGGCTTTGGTTTTTAATGATCGGCTTTCAGTTTTCCACTGGAGAGAATTTTGACATTGGGTGTTAGAAAAAGACCCAGAGAGTGGTTGGGCACTGGAACAGGCTCGCCAGGGAAGTGATTACAGCTCCAAGCCTGACAGAGTTCTAGAAGTGTTTGGACAATACTCTCAGGCACATGGTGGGATTTTTGGCGATGGTGCTCTGTGGGGTCAGGAGTTGGACTCGATGATTCTTGAGGGTCCCTTGCAACTCCGCATAATCTGTGATTCTGTGACATGGCTGAGGTCTTTGGCCGCCGTAAATGTTTCACCAGCAGAACAAATGGCTTTAAGGACAGAAAAGGTCATCATGCAACAGCACTGCTGATGGTTTGTCACTCAGGCTGGGCAGGGGCGCTGCAGAGGAGCTGGGTCTGTGTGCACGTGGGCATCGGCCAGAGGTGCCTGCCGCAGCTCAGGAGCTTTTTCTGGGATTCTGGGGATTTCTGGGAGAGAGCCGCACCTCACCTGCCAGGCCTCAAGTGTGCCGGGATGCCTCGGAAGAGGCAGCGGTGCCGAGAGGAGCGCGGGGAGGTGTCGCTGTGGGGACAGATAAGGTGATGAGCGGTTGGGCTTTCGACGAGGAGTCTGCTTCTTGGAAATGGCTCGGCTGCCTGGATTCCCTCGCTGCTGCATCTCTTACCCTGCAAGGCTGAGCCCTCTCGGAGGAAGTGGGGAGCTGCCAGCTAGGTGCTTCTCAGAGCTAGGTGTTAGATTTCTGCTTGGCTTTATTGTCGGATGCTAGTTAGTTCTGTTAATGTGGGTCTGACTGCCGTCATGAAGTGGTGCTTCTGTTGTGTGTACTTTTCATTTGAAGTCGGCAGAGACTGGAAACCTGTTTCTTTCGGTTTACTTTCTAGGTAGAGGCACTTGATCTTGAGGTAGCAGGCTGGATTTCTTAACTAAGTGCACTCTGAAAGCAGGTGTTGCACAAGTGTATACCCACTTAATCAGATGAGTGACTGTCAAATACACAGTAGCGCTGCTGATCATTTATTATGCAGACTAATTAGTATTTTCTTACTGACAATGGCTTTCTGTTTTCCATTTTCCAAAAAATAAAATGTAATGGCAATACAGCACTTAGTTAATCATAACTTGTATATTTCAGAAGAGTGACATCTAATTTCTGGGACTCATTGTAAAGTGGCTTAAAGCTACTTGTTTGCTTGACAGTGAAATAAATGAATGCCTCTTCAACTTGTGACAGGGGAATGTTTTTCACTCCAGATGTTCATGAACCTGAAAAGACATTCTTGTCAAAACATAGCTCAGAGATGCACAGCTATACATTCATTAGGGGGCTCAAGAGCCATTGCAATCAAAACAACTAATCAAAGTATACCCCCTTATAAAAGACTCTTCCTGATAGGTACATGTCAGGGTTTCATGTGTGTCTAACAAAGGGTAAAAAGAACCATAATGGCTATTTTTCTTCTGCTTCCTTGATTAAGAAAAAATGGCATGGTTCAGGTGTAACTCTGCATTTGACAGCTTAATTCTCTTGCTAGTTTCTTGTTCCTCTAGATTTGGAGTAGTGCTATTGAACGGAGTCTTTAATAAATTTGAATTTTCAAAACGTGTAGAAGAGGTGATATAACTCAATGTAGGCTTGACTGAAGTCATTGCCTAAAAAATTTTAATGGAGAAAATGTCATCAATGGAAAATAGAATAATAAGTATACTCTTGAACTAAGTACATAATTCACTATAAGAAGATATAGTGAATTATTCACCATTTCTAATTGTGAAATAAGATAGATGGAAAAACATAGTAGGTCCTGCAGCAGTTAATTCTTATTTCCACTCTTAAAGGTTTATTTTATTTAAATGGGATATGATCAGACCTCTTTCTTTTGAAAAGATTTCTGTGAAGTTTGATTTTATTAAGCTACTTCAACTTGGCCTTTTCAGTTAAATTTCAGCTATCTAAATTTGCACTTTAATAACAGAACTTAATTATTTTTAATTAATTTTGTTAAAATAATGAGGTGTTAGTTGAAGCTGTGCATGAAAAGATTTGAATTGTTTGCTTGGTAAGTTAAGGAAATGTGAATTAGAAAGATTTGACTGTATAGGCTGATATTAAGAAATTACATATCTTAGAAGCTCTTTAAAACCTTATCTAAGAGTCTGAGTAAACTCTGACTCAGTTTTACCACTCACATTTTGTCTGTATTCGCATAAAATCATTTGGGCTGGATCATGACATAGTATAAGCTGAGACAATAGTTGAGGTTTTGGTTTTTCCTTAATTTTGCTTATTTTGTGGCTTGAGCATTTGGAATTTCACAAGACACATAACTAAGACTGACACTAGGTTTTCACGGGTAAACACATGTTTGTGGCCAAGAAATAATGCAGTGCCATGCAAGTGAGACAATGAGCTGGTATGTCAAAAAGGAAAGAAAAAAAAGCAACAAGTTTGAATTTTACCAGTATTCTCATAATAGTGTACTGAAATGTAAAAACATTGGCATGTTTTATCCTTGCTTTTTGGTCCATCCTGTGCAGTGTGCCGAATCCAAGAAATTAAACAATAAAAAGATGTATTGGTCTTAAGCATTTATTTTGCCTATACTTTGAGGAATATTTTCTCATTATCTGTAAAAATGCCATGAAAAGAAGGTCATCACTTGATAGAGACTCACACACAGCACAAGGTGAGAGAAGTATTTTCTTTAACTTTGACTGATAAGTGCTGTGGTATAGTCTCCAAAAGCTTAGCTTTTAAACTTTTCTTTCTGGCCCATTTCCTTAGTGCACTTAGATCTCAAAAGAGTAGGAATCTGGTCTAACACTGACTGAGCTGGAGGACAGTGAAGCAAATTGAAAATGCTCAAAATGGAATGTGGTGGCTGGGTGTCTAATGCCCACAGTTCAAGCTAGACCTTCAAGAGTGTGCACTTTTCCCTTTAAAAGATTGAAGAGTTCACACTTGGATAAATGGTGACCTGAAAGCCCAGTTTTTATTGTCATTTTTTGCTTATGTGGAATTCTGACTTTGGTTGTGGCATGTTTTCAAACTATTACCTCTCAGACTTCAGACGAAGTTTTGTGAGCCTTGTGGCTAACAGAAAAAACAGCTTGCTGGGGATCATTAGCATCTTCCAGAAGCCTGGAAGAGCCCCTTCTTGGTGCTTAAGAAAGGTCATGGAGTGCAAAGTGATACTTGATAGCCTGGAAAGTGGTTTAAGTTTGAAAATAAGTACAAGTATAGATTTTGAACATTTATTGTGAGGAGTAAGTATTTAATGTAGTATTGTAACAGTGCATAATTCATGCAAAATTTAATAGTAAAGGTGGGTGGAATGTATTGCATCTTCTAAAACCAGATGGAGTCTTTTTTACATCAGATAATTGGTTCTTAATTATGTAAGCTGACACCCATGATCCTGGAGTTCATTTTGGCTGCCCTGAAGTGGGTGAATAGAAACCAGAAATGCAACTAGAATGATGAGAGAGCCTGAAAACTAGGGGCACTGAGCAGTCTGATCTGATTTCAAGGTCAGGCAAAGCAGATATTAAAAAAACAAGCTACACACTCCTCTCTTTAGTTTAATTTCTCTAGGGCATTTAGGTTACTTCACACTTTACAAAGCTTTCTCCTTTATTTTTGTTTGCATCTTGATGTTTCTTCCAGATATTAAATCTTTAGGAATTTTTGCTGAAGGTGCCCTGCCCTGCAAGTTAGCAAGCTGCTTCTGGTATTTCATCATAGTTTTCTCATTCTTTAGAAGTTCTTCTCAAAACATGTCCTTGGAAGTTTTTCTGTGCATCTCTACTTCCCCAGTTTTGATCTCAGTGCTTGGTAGTGCTTGTTTACCGCCATGGCAGTTCAGTGCATGTTCTTTGTAAAGACGTAAGATGCAGGATTTCTGAGAAGTCCTTTTCAGGCAAGTGAGCTGATTTTCATAGTTAAATGTGGTGAAGACTATTCTTGAAGGTATTCTTTGAAAAAGGTGAGGGCAACAGGTGGGTTAGCTAGTACCAAAATCAGTTTCCCCTTATCAAACAGTAACTCTGGAGACTTGCAGTTTTTGTCAGGGTGGGCTGCACAGCTCCAAGTTGCTGAAACCATCAGCTGCAATGTTTCCTTTGAGCCTTCAATCTTTCACCTGCAGGTGCAGAGATGCTGGTTTTCTGTCTTAAGCCTTGAGCAGATAAACTGTTAATCTGAGCAAGTGATTCTGTGCAATCTGCTGTTACTGTTGTGATACAGTATTGTGTGACCCATTTGAATGATTGCTGATAGCAATGAGTCTATGCTGGCATGATTTGTCATGCTGCACACTGAGGCCTTTACAAATTTCATGATCTTTGTGCTGTAAAACCTAGTTTCCTTGCCTGTAATTCAGCAGATATGTTTTAAGAAATCCAAAACTGGGATAGTAGTCTCTGTCTAGTAGAATTACTGATAAAAATTAGTACTTATTGGCAGTTATTTGCTGTAGCTTTCTGTGTTCTATTCTGTGATTTGTGTAGAGGAGACAAGACTCAGGTCTCTAATGATCCCAGCATGAGAGGTTACATTTGAAATAACAGGTCCTATTTTGGGTCCCTTGGTACCCAAACTGGTACCTGGTCCCTTGGAAGGTGTTCAGCAGAAAATCACTGTGACAGGTGGAACCATAATGTATAAAAGTATGGAGAACTGGATTCTTTGACAAAGAACAGACTAAGGTAAGGGAAGCTAATCACTATTTTTAGCTATGTAAAGACAGGCTCTTCAAAAGTGCACAGCAAAAACAAGAGGCACAGTCATAACTTGCAGCAAGGGGAGCTGGATAGAAAAAACAAAGTTTTTTACACACTAGAAGTAGTGAAGTTTTAGGACAGTTTGTCCAGAGAAGCTGAAAGTCTTCCTTGATGGACATTCCCCAAAGCTTGTTTAGAAAAGGCCTTAACCCACCTGGCCTAAGTTACCAGTTGGCCCTGCATCAAGCAGGGGGCTGGACTGAAGACATGCAAAGGTACCTTTCAACCCAAGTCATTCTGCATTAACTGCCTTTTAGGAGCTGTTGGTAAGCATTTTGTGCTTCTTTTTTTTTATTATTATTATTATTTTGGTTTACAGTTGGTTTTCTGAGTTCTGATTGCAAGTGGGACATAGTGAGAGAGATGCTTGAAGAGTGCAGTTTTGCAGTCAGAGCTAGTGCTGCCTTCCTGATATTTCATTCTTATGGCTATGCCTGTACTGACTCCAATACTTGCCTGATATCTGGAGTGACTTGGTTTTGGGGAACTAATCTTAAAGGAAATTAGGCCAGCAAAAATTCCTCCCTTGTTACTGATTCAGAAGAGGAGACTGAAATCCAGGAGCTAAATTCTGTGGTGAAGGGGGTGAGAGCAGAGAGGTGCTGGTTTAGATCTCCTTATGGAGTTCATGAGGCTGCACTGCACTAGCTGACTTTAAAAGGCATTAGTGTAGGCTTTTAGCACTTAATTCATAGAGCTGCAATGGCTATACACAGATTTTCTTTGAGGATTCAGCTGTGTTAGGCCATCACAGGAATATGTTACTGCCTCCAAGCCATTCTGTAACTCATCACTGCTCCTCTGCTCAAAGCTGTGACATTTTATGATCTTCAGGTGAACCTTCCATGACCTGTTTAATTCCAAATCTGCAGGGATGACTAACACAGCCAAACCAGGCTACAAATCTGACACTGGTCTGAATGAATTGTGCAAAGAGCTTTCCATCTGGAGACTTGAGAGAAGGATGGTGATGGAGGAGGCAGCATTTGGTACTGCTGTCTGTGCAACAAATGTCTCTCTGCTGTGTGTTACTATTGGGTGGCTGCCTGGGTGGCACAGACTTTAATTCAGCTCTGTAATCCTAACCTTACGCTTTTAAGTTAACTAATTTCTTTTTTGGAGGGTTAGGGAGTTGGATTGCATTTATATTCCTGTGAACAAATGATGTGTTTGATTCACTCTGGCTGTTTTGTATTGTGAAAATCTTCCTTTTGATATGCTGTTTTTTTCAGCTCTATGTTAAAGGAAATTGAACACTAGGCACTGTCCATAATGTTTGGGTATTTCTGCATTGCAATTACAAATAACCTTTTGTAATTCTCAGGTAAAAGTGTTTCTTCCAACTAAAGAAAGAATTAAATGTTCTTTAGTAGGCCAGCTGATACAGTTAGAGAACCTAGACAAGAGTTTGGGTGTATAAATCCTTCTTTAAGCCTGAAGTAAGTGCAGAATAAATGTGAGTTGAGAACAATTTCTGAGAGTCCTAGTCCTAGGCCATCTCCAAAAGATAGTTGTTAATCTCTTCAGTGTAAAGGATTTGGAGTATGTGAAAAAAAAGGGTGAAATGGTTTAAATAATTCTTGTGCAATAAAATTGTGTCAAGGTGCAATCTTAATCCTTGGATTATCTTCCAATTTATCTAAGTGACAGAATGCAGGATTTAAAAAGGTACTTGATTCAGTCACAAAGACTGACTGCTAAAAATGTCTTGCAGATACTCTAAACTTACCATTCCTTGTCCAGTGATGCAGAGGTGTCTTGTGGTGTAGTTTAATAATCTTTTGGTCTTTGATTTTTGCTGTCTTCCTGTCTTGGTGACTATTTCACACAGCAGTATCTCTTGCCACTGTCATGGCTTAATTCCAGCTGGCAACTAAGTCTCAGACAGTTGCTTACTCCCTGATGGGGTCATGGAGAGAACTGGAAGAATAAAAGTGAGAACTCATGGGTTGAGATAAAGAAAGTTTAAAAGGTAAAGAAAAAGCTGCACACACAAAGGAAGCAGAATATGAAGGCAGGTGTTTAGCCATCCCTAGGACAGCAGGGCTGCACCACACATAAACTGACTTGGGAAGAAAAATGCCATCATTCCAAGTGTCTCCCCTTTCTTTCTTCTTCCCCCACCTTTATATACTGAGCATGACTGGCATATGGTCTAGGATATCCCTTTGCCCAGTTCTGGTCAGCTGTCCAGGCTGTGTCCCCTCCCAGCTCCTTGTGCACCCCCAGCCCTCTCTCTCATGGGGTGGGGTGGGGTGAGAGGCAGAAAAGGCCCTGACTCAGTGTCAGCCCTGCTCAGCTGTAACAAACACATCCCTGTCTTATCAACACTGTTTTGGTCACAAATACAAAACACAGCCCCATACCAGCTACAGTGAAGAAAATAAACTCTATCCACAATGAGCACATCCATAAAACAGTTTCAGTGATAGCTGACTGACAGCTTCAGTGATATAATTTCAGTGATAACATGGTTTCACAGGTAACTTCTGTGTCTCCTCCTGAAAATGATGTGCTATACACACATGTACATACTTTCCCCCCCAACTTTCTCTACTTGATATTGTGTCATCTTACAAAAAATAGCTTTTGAAGTAGGGTAACTGTGTATGTTTCCTGCTAAAATAACTGTGATATTGCTCTGAGTGGTTGAAATATGGAATTCAAAATTATTGACTTTACCATAAGAATGGGATTTATCTTTAACTTTTGAAAGTCACATATCTAGTCTAAACTAATGAAATAGGCAGCACCAGAAGATAATTAATTCTCCTAGCTCACGTGTTGGATTAAATAAATCCTGATGTTGGAAACTTTTTCTCTCTACACTGTTTATAATGAAAATTTAGATAATAAACTTATTCAGGGGCCAAACTTCTAGATGGTTGAAAAGTGTCTCTAACACTTAGAGCTGTGGTTGTGCTTCTGTTTTTGTTTCAGATGGACCCTACTAGAATTTCAAAAGAACATGCACACTGTGTCAGAACACTTTTTGGACACCAAGAAAGTGCAGATTTGCATGATGCCTCCTTTGAAAGTCAAGAAGCAAAGTTAATGCCAGAATCCTGTAGAAGTGTGAAACAGGCTCTCCAAAGGGCTGTGCAGAGGGTAAGTGGCACAGACAATGTGTTTCTTTATTTCATGGTCCTGTTGAAATTAAAACAAATTTTCTGAAATCTGTATCCAGAGTTAAGTGTTATAAATTATTTCCTGGTGTTTGAGTAGCACCTGATGTTTTATCCAGGATTTTATTGTATTTGCTGATGAATTTGGTAGTGGCTAACCAATTCTGTATTCAAGCACATTCTATTTATTTTTCTTTTAAGAAAGGAAGACTTGAAGTTGTACTAAGAACACTGATTGAAGTTAGGTGATTAGCCATTCTGACATTTGGAGGGGCCTGAATGGCAGTCATTTATGCTAATATTTGTATAGGTTTTCCAGATGCTCAAAACAAGTATCAGTTGCACATTCTTTTCAAGGGAATCTTCCAAACAAGATTCTCTAAAGTCAAGATCAACAGCAAGCAGAATATTGCCTGAAGGAAAAGGAGATACAATTTGCTCTCATTTGCTCTTGTTTCTTACTCTGTCTGGAGTCCAAAATGAGGGTCAGTTCCTGCTTTGGTTTTGCTCACTTTGCCAGTTCTGTGTTCTGTGCAGGCCATTCTCACACAGGCAGAAGACTTTGCCATAGCATGATAACTGGGTGGTCTTTGCCCAGGAATTGAGAATGACAGGCTGCTCCCAAACACAAATGGCAAAAGAAGTCAGCCCTAATGAAGAAGCCTAGGCAAGCTGGACATATGCCACAATCCCCTTTTACTGCAGTTACTGCCTTTGATCTCTTTTTGTGTTCATATTAGTGTTTAGTGCTAATTATGGGCTGTGTAACAGATGGATGTCTGCTATGGTATTTGGTTTTTCTGGCTTATCAGGCCCATTACAACTTTACTGCCTCACATCTTCAGAGTGGCAGTGTTTCATTAAGGGTACTACATTAGATTTGAACTGAGCTCCCATATGCTTTAGCATGAACTGTACTTGAGTTGAATTTACACCATTTGAATTGTGCTAATGTGATGTTTGCTTTTAACAGAGAACCCTAAGTGACAGATCTTTCTGTGAACAAAACACAGAGAGACATAGAAGTCCATGTCTTGTCCCTTTTGCTAGCCACCCCCTTCAAGAGCTTAAGGGGGAAACGAAGGGTTATGTCTGTAGGATTAGTTGTTTCCTGCTGCATTTTATAGAGCCTCTCTCACTGCACCTACATATGTGCTGTGTGCTGGGCTGCTCGTTCACTCAAGACAGAGGAAGGAGCTTGTTACAGTAAGTCAATGGGGAGCCCTGTGTTCTGGTCATTTGCTGCTGGTTACTCAACAAAGGCACTGGCTTTAGCTGAGGCTTTATATCCTGCCAGTCTGGATGGAGGTTAAATGCTGCAATGTCCGTGGCCAGGATAAGTAGTGAGTAAGGATAACTTTTTTGGCTGATGACCGTTAGTTTGAAAACAATAAAATTTCCCTTGCCAAAGTAATTAGAGTCTGAATTTCCTTTGCATGCAATGGAGTTTATTAAGCAGCTGCACCAGTGGTCTGGATGCTTTGTCATCTTGAATCAATGACAGAGAAAAAAATAGATAAGAAGGTGGTGACCTGAGGCTTTTTACATATTCTCGGTACATCAGAGAAGTGAAAGTAATAGTGTCAAGGCTGAATTATACTTTATCATCATCTGTAAATTCTGCCTTTCAGTCACCCTGCAACAATTAAGAGTGGAGATGCATCTGTAACTTACTTGCAGTTGTGCTATTCCTTTGTGTGTGGGTCCAGATAATGTGACTTAAAGGAGGTTTCCTGTTGTCTGTGCTTTCTTCAGCTTCCTTAAGGAGAATCTAAAGAATCTAACTTATGTGTGTTTTAAGAACCAGTATCATTATTTGAACTGGCAGCATGCTAAGTGACTAAAATGGAACACTTCAAAATACCGTTTATGTTTTTTGATTTTTCAATATATTGTCTTTTGCAATTCGAGCTGTTCAGGAAATGAAAATAGACAAATTTCTTTTGCTCAGGTTTATGGTCTGGTTACAGCTTCTAGCTTCCTGCACCAGTTCTCATTGGTTTTCGTTGCACACCTGTAGACAGAGTGCTTAAATGTAAAGTAGGGATTGATGTTGAAAGTGAAAGTGCTCTTATGAAAACCAGTGTAGTAGGGCTGCAAGGTCCAGTCTAGAAATACTTGTCTCCTGAAAAATAATAATAAAGTTTTTTTCTTTTAATCAGAATCGAATGATTGATTCCATAACATATTCCACGATAAAAATTCTGCTTAAGGAGCAGCTTACTAAGTAGAGAGCATATTTTCAATATTGCATATAAACTTTCAAGCAGACAAATAATATACTTTCCTAGCCAGTCTGTTTGCTTAATTTTTTTCCATGTAACCCTAAAAAGCTTTTGGCAGTTCAGATGCTCTAACCGCAGTTCTTATGAAGTCTGTTATGAGCCTGAAGTAGAAAGGACTACAAACATATCTTGGGTCAATCCATAAGTAACTTTGCTTGGCAATGCTCCCAGCCTCTAGCTGCTTGTGGAGTTCAGGCGTAAGCTATTCTCCCACATGGCAACAGAGTGCTTTGCTAGACCTCCAGGGCAGCATTTATAAAGAGATCTATATACTTAGCAGATATTTAAAGAGCACATAGTTATGGACCAAGTAAAAGTTTCACAAGTGATTGCTGTAAGTTGTTCAAATTTCACCTACAGCTTTGTAGGTTTCCATCCCACACTCTTACATGCATTTTCTTTTCCTGCAAGCAGTAGACTGCTCATTTGGAGAGATGTTTTATTGCTGGTCTCTAAACTACAGTCTGATGAATATAGGTTCATGTACCTTCCTTCTTGATTAGCATTCTTCAAATGGCTGAATTTCTGGCAAAAGAATCAGATACTTCTTCCTGGTATCAACTGTACTTAAAGCACTTGGTAATAAAATAATCAAGTGCATAAAGAAACTTTAAGACCACATCTGAAGCAATAAGTGACTGTGCAGGAGTTCTCGTTGATCTCAAAAGGCTACTTAGAGCTGTTCAAAGTAGATACTGAGATATTTAGATACAAGCTAAAGGAGACTAAAAACCTTCCACGAATGTCATGTCTTTAGGTGTAGCCTTGTCTCTGCATCCTCAGGATTGGACATAAGTTCAAGAGCAACAGTTATTTTTGCAACCTGCTGTGGATGAGGTAAAGAGCAGTTCCCAACTTTCCAGGCACTTAAAACATGATTTTTAGCTTTAGAATGAGAAAGTTTTGGAGCTTCTTAGTGGTCTCTTAATTTTTTTTTGGATGAAGGGAAGACATGTTTTTCACTTTTTGTGACTAACTCCTTGTCTGTTGTTTAAACAGGGAATGTGTGGAGGAGGTTGGAATGTGGGAAGCAGGCCAGCAGAGTTGACTTGGTGGGCAGTGAGCAAACGACAAAGGTGTACAAGTGCAGCTTGTCATAAGATTCAGAGTGGGGTGATTTTTGTGTACAGCTCTGCTAAAAATAACTGAACAGCTTGGTATCACACACGGTTCTGTGGATGGCAGTCTTAGTTGCTTGTAATGTTTTGTCAGCAATTTTCATGCCATTATAGCTGTGTCTTAGTCACGGGTTCTGTTGAACTGTTTCTGCCTCCTTAATGAGCCTCTACATTGTGAATGAGACACCTAAGAACATTCAGGAGCTAAAAACACAGTTGATACTTCTGTGATTTGAGAAGTCACAGCTCTTAATTCCTTGCAGTAGGAATACCAGGGGATTTTATTGAGAGGCTACCTTCAAACATCCACTGAAAAATGTCCTTCAGGGTCAGAAGCAAATACATAGTTAAATGCTTTTCTAAGATAGGTTGTGTATCAGCACCTTGGAACTGTATAAACATCAAGTAAAAATAAATCAAGAAGTGTTTAACTGCTTATTCATTAGGAGGAAACCTACAACTCCATGTCTGTTTTCTAGGGACTAGTTAATGTGTTTTGTCTTCATTTTGGAAGCTGGGGCAACGTAACAGAAAGAATATCAAACTTCCATGAGGCTGGTCAGAATCAAGTAAAAAACTTGACACTAGTCCTGAGCTTAGAGAACTGCTGGAGGATTTTGTTTTCTGGCCACAGTCCACTTCTGATCCAGTGATAAGCTCACAGAAGAGGCAATGAACAATTGGCTCAAACCCCCAGCCAGCCTTGGTGTTATTAGTGCCCTGATCTAACCAGTTGAGCTACTCATGAATTCCAGACAAGTCTGGAATTCATGAGTCTTCCTGGGTAGCTGTCCTGCTTGCTGAGTGGTGAAGCTGCAGATGAACAGCACCACCACCAGTTGGAAGGAGAGCAGCTCAGACTGATTTCATGAGGACTAGAGCCATTCTGTGTGGAAGATGAGCTGAGTCAGGCTGCTGGGTTTCAGAAAGTGAGGTATTCAGCTGCTTAAGCTAGAGCATCTTTGGAAATGTGCAGAAGGTGAACTGAATGCTCCTGAGAAAAATTTAAGTTAAAAGTAGAATAGCAGTCAACCACTTCAGGGCTTTCAAGGGCTGAGCAATTATCAACCATGGGATTTTTTTTTTTTTTAGTACTGAATCTAGATAGGAGAGTAAAATATACATGGTTCTTTTTGGATCTGCTCAGTAGGATTTCCAGGCAAGGACATTATCACATCCTCCCAAAGGAAAGGATATTAAAACAAACTCCACATCTGAGAAGTTTCCACTAAGAATGCAAGAAAACAAACATGTCTCTCCTTCAAGGGAAAAAGGGCTGGGATAGGTGTGCTGCAATAATCTCTGAGAGTGTGGTCCATCTCCCAGGCTCTTTTTGCCTTATGTCCTGTTCTCTTCAGAGGCTTTTGCCATTTTTCACAGTACCTTCTCTTGTCATCTTCCTATTTCCTACTCAAGTGTGGCTAGTGGCTGATGCTGACATGCAGCTTCTAGAATTGAACTTCATTTTCATGCTCCTAGAACTGACATTGAAGTAGGAAGATCAGAGAAGCAAAGTGAATGTAAATGTGGGAAGTGGATGCGAATTTTGCTGCTTTTGAAGTTGTGATTCTTCTGCTTTTCTTCTCGTCTCTGCAGCAAAAAGCATCTTCATGATTCTTATCTATGAAATCAGCATATCTCAGCTCAAGTATTATGCTTTGATAGTCATACTACAACTTCCACACTGCTGTGGCTTTTCATTTTGGTTTAACATTTAAACACCTACTGAAAGGGGAAAGTGAGAGTAATAAATGCACCAGCAAGGCAGTACATATTTCACTGCGGTTGCAAAACTACCTAAAAGCAGGACTACAGGTGTTTTCAGAGCAGGATTTCAAATTGTGAAACACCCCAGTGATTGAGAGCACAGTGGGACTTTGCTGATCTGGCCAAATCTGAGATTTATTTCATATACATGGATTGAATCAGGCAAACAGCAGTGTGCGTGGCATAAAGATGAAACAAAGGACCACTCCTAGATTTCAAAGAGGACATGACTTGCTACCTTCAGCAAAATGTTTCCTTTTACTAAACATCTTCTTGACAGCTCCATGGTATGAGGTATTCAGAATAACAAACACATTACCCCTGTTTTTTTACAAAGCAGATGGAGAGTCATGGGGAAAAGGGAGACAGAACTGAAGGTTGAGCTTTATACTAAGATTCAATCTAGGCTTGTAACAAGAACAGGCTGCTTAGATTTTTGAAATCTGATTTTGTCTTTTTCTCAAGAGGAGTGCAGGTGCATGATTGAAAGCAAAGCTTTTTGTGGTGCCTGATGCCTGCATTTTGTGCTGTTCTTGGGTCTGGGTAGCATAGTTTTCATGCATGTTAACATTTATCTGCAGCTTTGAAGAATTATATACTTTCCAAGTCTGGCACCCAGTCTCTTTGGTCCAGTATGGATGATACTTAATCCTTCAGTTCCTGCGTACCTTGTTAGAAGTGAGCCTTGATTGTAAAGCCTTGTAGCCTTCTCTGTTGGTGACCAATGTGAGGCGTGGAGGTTTTCATTCACCTCATCACAAATGAAATTAAATGTTTAGCTATCCTTAGTTGTTAGAGTGATTACACACTAGTTCCTGTATGTAAATGCCTCTTTCTTTGCCCTTAGACTCCAAGTAATTAAATCAGTTAATAAATTCTGTTGTTTGATGTGATGCCTTCTTATCAGTCATTGTTCGATTATACTTACAGAAATATTCCAAGTACAGTAAATAGAAAAGGTTTTAAATGTGCTGTCACCGCTACTTAAGTAAATAATGCAATGATCATACATACTATCATTTCTATCCACCTTTATTAGGATTACCAAATTATTAGATGTAATTTGATTGTGTGTGCCTGTTACATATATTATCATATTTACATGATTCATATCCCAGACATCTGAATGTGCTGCAGGTGAAACAGTGTCCCCAGATACATGCACAAAGTATTGTAAGTGTGCAAAATAAATACTGTTACAAAACCAAGAAAACATCAAAGCAATGTCTCCTTCTCATTTTAGGAAGTCCAGCGTGCTATGGGAAGAACGCCACCAAGACCAGAAAAAGGTAGGTATTGGTTTATGAATAAGAAATATTTTAGTTTCACTAAATTTGTCTTTTTGGGATAATGCAATTTTTTTATCTCTAGCTGCAATGGAGGCATTAGGACTTGAACTGTACAAGAGGAACAAACCTGAGAAGCAGCCATTTGCCCATCTCATTATTGATGATAAGAATATCCCATCTGGTAAGTTCAGTTTTTAAGTGAATACTTCCAATACTAATAAAAATGTATTGAAAGTGAAGTATATGAAGATAGTTCAGCAAAACAGCAATAGACTGGGACTTCAGAAACAGGTTTTGATAGTGAGAATAAATTGGATGCATTAACGGATTTCAGAGGCAGCAGGGGTAGTGCTAAGAGGAGGATGGCTCCCCTTTTTTATCAGTCTTGTGCTGAATGGCCTCCATTTCAAATTGCCACTTTTCTTGAGCAACCTCTTGAGGGGCAAATCCTGCCCCTTTGTGCTGTCTTCAGATGGAAAAGGAAGATCTACATTGAATGCTCTCCTCTGAAATTTCCCATTTTCCTTTGGCCTGTAGGGCCCATCAGGCGTTTTTCACTCCCCCTGGACACCATCCATGAGGATGCGTGCATACATACAAGCATATACCAGCATAAACATTGCCTGAGCTACTGAGAAGGGGGAAAAAATGTTTTTGTGGCTTTTATCTGCCCTTGTGGTAAGAGGATGGCATTCTTTTATCTTGCCAGAGTTCTTATTTTCTACACACAAGTATTCAGATGGCTTTGGGAATATCCTTGCTAGTACAATATCAGGGAACAAGACATGAGTCTGCCTTGAAACGCTCTCCAGAGGAAACGATTCATTCCTAAAATTTTAAGATTGTTAGAACAGTTTTAGTTTTTGGCCTGGGGCACTGTCAGTTGAGATTTTTTGCTGTATTCTCAATGCTGTATTCTCGAAAGTTGGTGTGGTAGAAGTAAACCAGAGTTTTTTCTGAAGCTATTAGGTAGAGGATCTTAAGAAGGGGTGCATTGATCACCACTGCCTTCTTTCTCTGAAGATTTATAAATTGTGCAGGGCTGAACTCATTGTTAATTGAGCTATGCACTTTGCTTTTCTGTTTTATATAACCAAACCAAAGGGGAATGGTGTGCTGAGATTTGAAATCTGAGATTTTAGCAGCCTGCATAGTAATACCTTGCTCTTGCTCTATTTAAAAACAAAGCACCTCTGTACAGCTTCTTGCCTGGAGGGATAGGATTCTTTCAAGTGCATTGGCATTGCCACAATCCAGAGCTTTATAGCAGAGAGCTTAAACAGCTTGTCAGATGGCAGTCAGAACTTCCACAAGCTTTCTTGTTAGCTCAAATGCCTCCTGACAAGCTTCTATTTTAGTGAGATTTTGGCTTTGACTTACTTTTACAATAGGTCAATAGTAAAGGATTCAGTATCAGTAAACTTGCCTTAGCATTTTATCTTTGGAAGGTTTCAGTTAATTTGCCAGTCATAGAAACAGATCACTTATTTGCAGAAGTGGAGTGTGTGTCACTGTCGCAGTCTGTGAAATCCACCTTTTTCTGTGTGGAATTTATTTGCTGCTTACCTGGATGTTGCTGTAAACTGTAATTTTACAGCTGTAATTTACAGCAGCTGATAATTTTTAGAGTTGTGCATTGCTGCATTAACCTTCAATCCATCTAAATTGTTTGCAATTTAGAAATCCATCTAAATTGTTTTCTGCCATCCCTGGGTGGACAGATCTGTTCTTAGTATTTTAAGGGTCTCTACTGTCATCACACTCATCCAGAATAAACAGTGCCAGAAAAAAAAAGTTTTCATCACTGCCAAACAGGATTTTAAGCAGTGTTCTGCTGAACATTGTTCATGAAGGGCATTGAGCAGTGTCTGTGAGAGAACATTCTGCTTTGACCTGGTTCACAATAATGTCAGGCCTCAAGTAAACTTTTGCAGCTGGGGGGATAGTGCAAGGGAGGGGGGAAAATAACCCTCCTCAGCTCGTGGTGTCCCCACCCACCCTTTGGCACAGAAGCTGTAGTGGTTTGGCTTGCTGTGTGTATTTTTTAAGTTTGCTGCCTTAGGTCAGAGCTGGATGCTTGCTGGTTGGTTTTTACCAGAGCTCACTATAAATGCTACCTAGGTTTTAAATGAAAACAGTGAATTTTGCTTTATAAATTGATTACAGAAATTAATCACAGTTTAAAGGGGAAAATTGCAAACAGAAATAAATATAAATGTTAAATATATCATTTGGGGTGTGAATTGATACCTTTAGCTGTCTAAGGAAATGCTATAGTATTCTGAGCTATTTACAGCTGCAGGTTCGACTTAGCTGCCTTTTGCCTCCAAAAGACTTTTCAGAGCAAGCAGTACTTTGGTCCTTTTTTCAGGCTTTATTTATACCTGAAAGCTACTAGGATGCAAACAAATTATCAAAACACGGCTCCTTTCTCCTCTGTTCCTCTCACATCACCTTCCTTCTTGCAAATTAATTTTATTTAACTCGTTTGTATTAGTCTTAGTTCAAGCTCACAAAAAAGCAAGACATTGTTTTTATTTATCTTCAGTTTTGAGAAAAAACATGCATTGTCTTGAATTTTTAAATAATGATTTTTGCCCTGTCTGGAAGGCTATTTTGTTCATTATCCCAAAGCCACTTCCTACTCTGTCAACAGGACTTACCTTGTGCTGGTTTTTTCATGGTTACAAAGTAAATTATTTCACAGAAGATGCTGTATTGCAGCACTTTTGACTGTCCCGTGGCTTGGGTTATGTGTCAGAGTTTCTGATACATTACATTCATGGACAGCAGATCCGGCACTTACATGCTCCAGTTTCCTGCACTTCCTGTGTTTCAGGGTACTGATTGTTTTGATGTCTCCAAATCTGAGTGTGTTACCACCAGAAGTGCTGAAAACCTGCTTGCTCCTTCCATTACAGGTTGCATGGCATAACTCCTACCAGAGCATCTTTGTGCTGTGCTGCTGGCTGTGGCATGCCTCATTTGGAGCTCTGAATTTTGGCAAAATGCCTGTCTGCCTCAGCACACACAATCATAGCATTATAATCTAGCTTGGAAGGGACTTCCAGAAGTTATCTGTACAAGTCACTTGCTCAAAACAGAGAGGGTCATCTCCCATCGTCTCTTGGCCTAAACATCCAAATAGTGTAAACAAAATTCACCCAGAGCCTCTCTCAATTACAAGCTACTGTGGCACCTATTTGCTCTCTTTTCCCTTCTTCAGCAGAAAATCTTCCTACTGAGGATTTCTTCAAAATTGCGGCTTGACTGGCAACTAAAATGTTGACTTGTCAGGTAAATAACATCTGCCTAGCAACTACCCAGTGTGCCACCAGGCAATCATGGCATGCCTTTCTATTCCATCACAGGTGTGCATTCCTGTCCTCTATCCAATATGCCTCTCCTCTGATCCAGGCAGTGATTTCTTGCCTGTCCTCCTCATCTTGAAGGCAGACCACCCTCCATGGGGCAGTATTTCTTCCAGACTTAATGTTGTGCAGATGAAGTTCTGTAATTTCCTCAGCTGTTCCCAGTGCTTCAGAGGTGCACTCCGGTACCCCTAACTCAGTGTATTTTGCAGGTGAATAATTGCAGACTAAGAGACTTAAGATCTTGGTGTCTCTTCCAGTTAATTGATGGGTTTCAGGTGGTTTTTTTGAGGCACTGCAGAGAATATGGCTTTTCTGTCTGGTTTGGCTTTCATAATTTCCACCTGGCTGCACTAGACCCGTAGGGGAGCAGCTACTTGTGATGTGCCTTTGACAGTGCTTTTGCTTAAGTCTTTGTGGAAGAATGCCAGAAGGTTTTTGTTCTGGGCTGCTGTTAAAGTATTCCTCTCACATGGAAAAGCTGCTTGCCCTTGGCAGTTAGGGGAGATTAATCTCTCTCAAATTCCCCTGATGCTACTTGCCCTCCCTTTCTGCACAGACCAGGAGGGGTCCTGGGGCATGCCTCTGACCATGCTTGGAGGAGAGGGCACTGTGCCCTGCTGTGTGCCATGGAAAGTTTGCTAAGGATGGACTATTCTGGTTCCATATTGGGAGAATAAGGTACTGAATATTTCCAGCAGGCATTTAGATGCCATGGGAGGCTGAGGTGTGAAGTACTCTGGTACCTACATGAACCCACTGCTGTGGGAGGGAACAAGTGGAGTCAGTCTTGTGTGCTGAAAATTATTTGTGCTTAGGGGAATAAGTTGGCCACCTCCCATCTGTTGTGTTATGCCCTCGGTATTACCCTGAATAATAGAATGTTAGTGGCTTGTGCCTGTCAGGAAGGTTGTCATAAATACTTGAAGTGCTGTGTGAAGTGTAGGCAACTTAGTGTGTAGTACTAAAGATGCACAACTGTACTAACTTTTCACCATTTTTTGGTGTTGTGAAATGAAAATATGTTTCTACCACTTTCTACCACTACAGTCATAAGAACATAAAATATGGAAGGTTTCCTGAGCTTTCTCTTTTGGGATTTGCCAGTTCAGCATTTTTTCCCAAATTTTAGTTATTCTTTGTCAACACCTACATGTTAAAGACCAGTAACAAGTTTTTCACATTCCTCTCAACTACTTGTAACTTGAGTAAAGTTTTAGGTGGAATGCAATGCCTATGCAGAGCTTGTTGCATGGTTGCTTAGCATAATGAAACTGTAGGCAAGGCAGCTGTTTTGTACCATAGTCCAGCAGGTGTTCTGCTGGGAGGACACAGTTTTAAGTACCGAGCAAAATCTGGGAGTGTATGGTGAAAAGAGATTTTTTTAGGAATTTTTATTATAATTGTTTCATGTTCACTTTAGCCTATAGAACTCTAGTTGCTATTGATTCTAAAAACATAGAAGTTGCTTTGTAAATGTTGAAGTTTGTCAAATGTTTATAAGTAATCCTTTTTTTTTTTTTTTTTAATCTCCAGGAACCCGCAAAGTGAACCTCACATCTTGGCACCATGACAAAGGCCAGGCAAACTTATCAAATATGACATTCAGTGATGGAAAACTAATTGTTAATCAAGATGGATTTTACTATCTTTATGCCAATATTTGTTTTAGACATCATGAAACTTCAGGAAACTTGACTAAAAGAGGGCTTCAGTTGATGGTTTATGTGATTAAGACAAACCTTAAAATAAGGCGCTTTGATGTGTTGATGAAGGGAGGAAGCACCAAATACTGGTCAGGGAATTCAGAATTTCATTTTTATTCTGTAAATGTAGGAGGATTTTTTAAATTAAAATCCGGTGAAATGATAAGTATCCAGGTATCAAACCCATTGCTACTGGATTCTTCGCAAGAAGCAACTTATTTTGGAGCATTTAAAGTTAGGGATTTAGACTGAATCTTTCTTTAGTGCGCTAAAAATTTTTTGAGTTTTTAGTTGTCAAAAAACAACTTGAAGAACTGAAAATCTTCTGCAGGCCAATTACATCTGTATGAGCCATATATCTCTAAAGACACGTTTTTGTCCCATGCAGATTCCATCAGGAGTCCTGCAAATATATGGAAGGGCAAAATAACACAGTTCTCCTGATTCAGTCTTAAAGCAGTTTTACTTCAGTTGTCTCCACTGGCCTCACTAGAGTCATTGTGCCTTTTGCATTGGTGTAGTTAAAATCAAAACAATTAATATTATTGAGCTTCTGTTTCCAAGTTCTGCCCTGATTACCCTTACTAGTTTTGGTGCAAACATAGATCAGGACAGAACTTGGCTCCCAACTTGCTTTTAGGGCTGCATTTTGCTTGGGGTTGAGTGTTCTGAGCCGGAGACAGCAAAGATTATGAAAGTGTGACTAATCCCATTGCATTTGATGTGGCTTTTCAGATGCTGAGTTAGGGCTGATTTTGCTTTGCTGGATTAGGGTTGGAGAGCTCAGACCATGGCAGAAATGGGTTGGAGAACACTTGAACAGTCCAACTTAACTGTTACCTGATTAATAGGGCCATTCCAGGAAGAAGGGAGCTCATCTGGCCTTGCAGTTCTAAAAGGTTAATTACAGGTCATGTTATTATTGTTGCACAGTTAATTGCAAATACAGATTGCCAAAATATGACGGGCCTTTAAAGTGTTACTTTGTGCCAGAACCTGCAAATACATTTTTTAAAACAAAAAGTATGTATTTTTATATTCTGTAATATCTAAAGTTATATTTCAGGTGTAATGTTTTGTGTAAAAAAAGTGTAAATTATATTGTCCTATAGTATTTGATACAAAATATTTAAAATCTCTCGCTGTTTGTATATTTAATGTTTTAAACTGTTTTTATGTACAGATGTTAAACTCGTGCACTTTTTAATCCCAATGGGAAAAAATGCAGCTATAAGAGATTGTTTGCAATTAGCAAATGTAATATATATCTTTGTTCTTCTTAACTTAATACATTTCTTTTAAACTTGTCAGTATTAAGGGAGGCGAAATCACACCAATGCCATGAGCAATTACACCAGAATGCTGCTCACTGGGTGCCTTTCAAAGGGTAGTTAAGCTGGCATTATGTAAAAATGAAATTTTAAAAAATTAATACATGGTACGCCCCAGAAATGTTTTAGGGGTATTTACCGTTACTGAACAGGCCTATTTTCCTACAACAAAATCTGCCAGTGTTAAATTCTGCAGTTGAACAGTAATTTTTTAGCTTAGTTTCCTGAAAAAGTGGAGCTTATGTCATTGCATTGCCTGTTCTTGTCTCCCACTGTAGCTTTTAAAACTCTGCACCCTTCTGCCAGCTTTGGCAGATGAATGGCAGAGTTAAGAGATATTCTTGCAGGTTTTATGAGGACAGACAGCTGAGAACACCTCAGCCATTTATACATTTGTCAGTGGCTGGCCACTGTTCATTTTAGCCAAGATTAACTGGGGAGACTCCTGCAGCGTGAGCTGTTGCTTGTATAGTGCTTGGCCAAGGGAGGTGGGTGGGTGGAATCTGAGGGTGGGTACAGGGGCCAGGGGGAGGGCTGCAAACACTGAGGTGATGTTTAGAGCACATCTGGACAGGGGACAGCAACGTGTTGGGTAAAGGGATGAGGGAGGGTTTTGAAGTGTGTGTGTGCTCTATGGGTGATGTGGGGAAAGCCCGCTATTTATTGCAGTAGGAATCAAATCTCTAGGAATTGGGGCTTCATACAAATCCTCAGGCTTTTAATTTTTTTTTTGTTAAAGGAACTGAGTTGAATTCAAGCAATTATTTTATACTGTATAATAAACATTCCTTTTTAATGTTAATATTGTTTTCTTACAAAATATATTTCTAAGAAAAACAACAGCTTTGTGATTTCTTTATTTTCATGTGTACCCATATTTCTTGTGCAGCTTTGATAATTTTATTCAGATTTCAGAATGTTCAGGCTGGGTATGGTATAATTCACTCAAGAAAACTGAGGCAGAAATCAACTATTTTGAGACAATTACCATGAATTTTATGGAGTTTTTTGGCTTCAGATCTACATACACCACTTTCAAGTCAGGTTAGATTTTAGGGGTTGGACATATAGCTGAAAATGAGGACTTCCCACTTATGTTTCACATCAAACAGTTGTCAGGTCAGACCCAGAAGTGACTGAGGAATCTGGGGCTCTTATTTTTTTATTTTCAGGGGCTACAGGTCATGGGCATTTTTTCCTACTATAGAGGTGTCCAGTGGCAGGCTGGGAGAGAAATGTCTTTTCTGTGTCCTGGGGGTTTAAGTCACCCTCTGGGGAGGTAGAGATGGGGGTT
Source organism: Leptocoma aspasia (assembly GCA_013399835.1). NCBI lineage: Eukaryota > Metazoa > Chordata > Aves > Passeriformes > Nectariniidae > Leptocoma > Leptocoma aspasia. Next base: position 1,627,464 of record VXAX01006461.1, read on the forward strand.
CAAGTGGTTTGAAAGTAAAGTTAGACTTAGTAGCTGACTTTAGCAAATGCCCACAGATGGTGTGATATGCAGGAGGGGAGCCACCAGCACTAAATGTCACCTGAATGACAGTGGCTGTGGGCTGTGAGTGTGTTCTGGAGAAGGTCACAGGACCTGTAGCATGTGTTGAACCCCCGAGCACAGATTTGCTGATTGTCTGTGCATCCTGGGCCACCAGAGCTGAGACAAGGGCTCCTGGGGCTCAGCTTAGCATGTGTGTTCTCAATAGGAGAGCTGTAAGCATCTAAATTACACAATGCAATACGAGGCTTTAAATTTCCCTTGTGCGACAACTTTGAAGCCTAAATGGTTTGAGGGTTGTGGTGGTTTCTGGGTTTTTTTCTTCCTTAGCATCTGGCTGCAAGTTGTCCAGTTGTGTGATGAACTAGGTGGGAGGGTTGTGATAATGTCCTCATGGGGCTTTATAGGCTACTGTGAGAGTAACAACTGGAAGGCAAGCCCTTACTCTACTCTCTACGAAACAGAAATCAAGTAAGAGATCTCATTACTCTGCCTGTCATGCCTTTATGCATACAAAAGTAAGCAAGAAGCTCCATGGAGAGCTCTGTGTACAGTTTGACTTTGCTTTTTGTATCAGAGTAGCCACAGATTGAAAAGCTTCAGTGGTGTCATTTGAGGCAACCTGGGCACATATTCCAAGATGATGAAACCTGCCTGCACTACCACTGACCTTCCTGAAACCAAGTATTCTCCCAGAAGTGTCCGTTCCTTTGCGTCTGCTTCATTTATTTGATTGCTTCATCAGAACACAATTAATGAAAAGAGTGGACTAATCAATTAATGGAGAGAGTTACCTTGAGAAGAAGGGGATGTGCTCTAGGCCAAGAAAAGTACCTGTGACTCTTATTTTATAATCTTCAAAAGGTAATTTTGGTCTGTGGATAGAGGGTGATTATTTGCTGAAAATGGAAGTTAAAAAAATCTTGGAAATAGTTTATTTGCAATCGAGGGTATTCGTGTGCATGTAAACATCTGTATATTCTTACCATGTTCTTGCTAAGTTAATTTTTATACATGGGGTTATGGTTGCATATTTTGGCACCTGGGTACTCCTCCCCCCTCCTTCCCAAGCTTGCTCCAGCCAGTGGCTGTTTCTTTTTCTGTCTATCCCACTTCCTTTTCTCTGGCTCCTTCCAGCTGCCAGTGTGTTCTGCTCACCCCACTCTTACTGACTTACAGCTCCTTTTCCATGTGGTAGCAACAGCCCTGGTTCAGATCTAGGTATACTCTCCCTTTTTTGGCCCCCTTTCAGGTAGTTTTGCTGTGCCTTTGCATGGAAAAGAACAAGAATTTTGTTTTTCAAAACGATTTTTGAACCATTGGTGCAAGGACTGAGCTGGATAAGAATGACGAAAAGTAGTTGGGGAACAAGGAACCAGCAGGTTGGATACACAGAGCAGTCTGTGCTGCCTTTTGGTTTGATGTACCAGTTTTGGAGGGCTCCAGACAATAACCAATGTTTGTATTCTGCTGTTAAAAAATTAAGTCTACAACAGAACTTAATATAGTTGGCTGTGTGCAGCATTTTGCTGTGGTGATCGGAGAAAAATCACACTTAAATCAGAAAATGCTCTTGCACATATACACAGGCAATTTCTTGTTCTTACTGCCTCTCTGTATTGGTGTCTTGTCCTGTATTTCCTGGTTGCTGTAGCTGGGATCACAGCCTGCAGACTTTGCCAACAGTTTATTTTTTTTTAGCTCACTGGGATCTGTCCCTGTAGATCCCATACCTTTGCCTAATGCCTCCATTTGTGATTAGCTCCAAAGCAAAGCTCAGTCATGGAAAGCTGAGAAACCTGTGTCAGCCTGAGGTTGTTTGAATCAGATTTCAAAAACTTCTTGGCAAGTCCAAATGGTTTTTTCTGGTTTTTTTTAGCCTTAAGTCTGGATGTGCTGGGGTTTCTGTATGTGTTTCCAAGGAAGTATTTGTGCTGGGGTGGAGGTGAGGGCTTGGATATCTTTGATTTAGTGCTGTCTGTTCACAGTCCATTTTATGAAGTTTAGGGAGGGCATATTTTCCTTCCATTTGTTCAGCACTTGAGTCATGTGCTGTTTTACCTTGTGCCACACTGCTTTTCCCCAGACTGCACATCACCAAATGCCAATCAATTTATGCTTGGCTGTGACAGAAGACAAGCAGAAATTCCAATTGCTTTCAGCTCCTTACATGCTGCAAGTCACAAAATGATAGGTTCATTTTCCCAGCCTTCTGGCTGCTTCCTCATCCTGTAGGTTCCAAACTCCCTACCTATCTGTATTATCAGGTGTCAGTAAGGATGCCTGGTGGATGGCTTTGGGGACTCCAGTTCCTTAAGGGGAAGATTCACAAATAGGATCTCCTCTCCCCCATCACCTCCACCACAGGTGATAGATTTTGGAGGCACTGAAACATGATCACATGGCAGATAACTTTTGGGAACTTCAGATACTCTCTTGTACATAATTTTTTTACGTCATATCCCACCAGTTTGAAGGATTTTAACCTACTCTTCGCTGTTAATTGGGATGGGTGTAGTGTTTGGAATTTTTTCCTCACAAAAAAGAGCACCGGATACCACAATTACAACCTTCCATGGACATCACAGATAAGATCAGTTCACCACAGATGTTGGCTATGAATGCAGAGTGGAGCAGACCTTCCTTGCTTGTTCACAGTTTACTGTTGTGCCTGCTCTGACCCCAGCGTGGGCTCTCCACCCTGCTGACGTCCCAAGGAACTGATGTACAGCAAATGTAACCTGTACATGCTTATTCTGCCCTCTGGGAGCTAATAACTGATGACACTGCTTTAGTTAGAAACCATTTGCACATTGACTACTCTTTTTCTGTGTAAACATCTCCCAGATACAAAATTTTCTGTGTTACATAGAAGTTTGACCAGATCCCTGCTTGACCAGTAGCTTTTTGCAATGTTAGTGTCACTAAATGTTTTTTTTCCTGCAGTGCAGTATCAGATGCAGTGACACATCTAAAACAAAACAAGGTCCATCTGGTTTAATGTTTTATCACTCATCATGGCTCCAGATCTTTGCTCTGGGAAAACATCTGCAGTTCTGGAAATGGATAGTTAGGTTATTTCTGTCCTGCTAACTGGAAGAGGGCTGGAGTTACGAGGCACTGAGTGGCGGACAGCCTTGCAGCTTAAGCCAGCTTCCCTCTTAAGCAGAAGATCCTACCAAGTTGCAACCCACTAAGTTGTGCTTTTATCACATGAAACTGAGCATATATGCTGCACAGCCCAGGGCTCGACAGAGAGGGCTCCTCCAAGCAGGTCAGCCAGGGCTGGCATGAGAGCTAAAATAAACCATGTGGGCAGCAAAGGTCCAGGACTGAGCCTCTGCTTTTTTTTTTTTTTTTAATCTGTCACTGTCATTATATATAATATAATGAATAATAAATTATAGAATATTCTGGCAGCACAAAGTATTTTTAATTTGTTTACTATTTTCTGAGAGCAACAGTTGAATTTACTGCCTATTGTCATCTGTAAATGTGTAATTGAATTACTATTTATGTGAACCTGCAGTTTCCTCTCAATTCTAACAGACCTATCATACCACTATGTAAAAAGAGGTAATTTTATTTAAACCTTCTTAGTCTTATTCTATATATAAAAAGTAGTATTATGATTATTATTTTTCACTCACAAATGTATTGGACTGCAGTCCAGCATTCTGCCTCCTGTAGCACTTAATTGTAATCTTGCTTTGTTGTCTGGCTTTTTTTTTTATCAGTTTGGCTTAAAATTACATTCAAAAACCAGTTTTTTTCCCAAAATATAAGCCAATTAGAAATGCCCCATGATTTATTTGAAAATATCTAAACAAATTTCCTCAATTTTGCTCTTGTCCTCTGGTATATGCCATCTGCACACTTGCAGAATTTTGCTGATATATGAGATTGTGAAACAAAGCAGCTCACATAAAAAAGATAATTGAGAACTCTATTGGCCCAGCTGTGCTGTGAGACTTGCTGAATGTGAAAAATTCCTCCAAAATACATAAATTGCTTGTTACAATTCATTCAGTTTTATTAATCTTGGTTAATATTGTACTGGTAAGAAAGGGCTGAGCTTCCCACTTTTAAATAAGTGGATGTTTTCATGCTGACATCAATAACATTATCATAAATAGTTTTATATGAGGCAGTTTCTTTTTAAGCCTTTTTTAGATGGTCACTATTTTAATATATGCTATATATATATTTAATATTTGTCGCTGCAGTAAAAACTGCTTTAATACAAAGCAACAATGCAAATAATGTTTCTTCTATTTTATCTATTTCAAATACAGCATCTACAGTGTACGTGTAACTGAGGATAATACAGCCCTGAATAATATTTGCTCATTGGTGGCATACCTTATTTTTGTACCTATTGTGAGGTATGTAATGAATAAAGATTATTGACTTGTTTGGGCATTTTTGTACCTGTGTTACAAGGATAATTCCAAATGTCTCTGACAATGTCTGCAACAAATGAATAGGTGGTGGAAATGTCTTTGCTCACAAAATGTCCAGAATGACCCGTCTTTTGTCAGCATCCCAGCCAGGAACAGGCCAGCAATAGGCACAAGAGCTTCTAGTTGCTCCATGCCAGGTTTTGAGGCTAGAATCTAGTGAGGGAGAAGTGATATGGCACACCTGACTTGCCTGAGATTTTTCACACTTCCATAGCTAAGGCGCTTGCATTGTGTAAAAGAAGACCCAGACAGAAATTCTGCCTTAGTGGCAAGGAGGCTTTTTTTGTTCTACTTGTGTTGTTTTTGCTAGGTATCGATGATGCTTACAAAACTGAAAGGTGGCCAGCAGAGGAGGCTCCAGTCAGCATCCGCTGCTCCTCTTGCGAGCCAAATGCCCGGGAGCACAGATGGCCTTTATGACCATTATGGGCTGGAGACACATTCAGTGAAAAGTAATTTAAGTTCTTACAGAAAAAGTATACGAATGTGGGTTTGTTCCCAACACGAGACAGTCTGAATCAACAATGGGAATGGGCCGGTTACCAAAGAGTCTGCTGGAGCAAGTTCCCACTGCCAGGGCAGGATCTCCTCTCCCTCTTGGCCATTAGAGGGAGGAAAAAATAACAGACTATAAGAGCCACTAAAATAAGGACCAACACCAAGAATGTACCATGGGTTTAATACCAGCTCCTCCTCTCAAAGTAATTATAGTTGATGTTGCCCAATGGTTACCGATGAACTATCTTTCATCGTTGGCTTTTGTTTGGAGTCAGTAGTTTGGGTTGAACATCAAGACCAGCACACCCTGGTTGGCTTCTCACAGAGAGTAACACAGGACTGAAGGTGACAGAGAGTGTCACGCTGCTTCAGCCATGGAGACAGGCAGCTTAGTTTGGGCTATACCAAAGCCCTTCCTGCATGTTCGTTTCACATTATATAACCTTTATCCAAAAGTTCACCACAGTACTAATATTAAAGTGAGAAAAGACCAGGCTAAACAAAGTTCTGGTATTTCTCATATTATCACTCCTCCATACTCAGAAATGTGGTATTTGCTAAAAATGTATTGGTAAACTCAGAAGTTTTCTTTGAATTTCATGATGTGACCTAGATTTAGGTGATACAAGTAACCCTTGCAATACCATTTTCACCTAACTCATTCCTACTTATGAGCAAAGGAGATGACACCTAACCATCCCTATGGCTCCCCCATACTCGTGTTTGTAGGGCATTAATTTTTCTTAAGAGGAAAATTAACTCAGTATGTGCCTCTGAAGGCTCAAATTCTGCATCACTCCTAAATTTCAGTGCTGAATGTTTTAGGTTTCTTCTGCTATGGAAGTGAGATGTTTGTTGGAAGTCTGGCTCATCACTCCAAAGCCACTGATGTGATGGATGTGATCATGTGTAGCTTTCAACGTAGAGGAACCTCCATTTTAATTACAGCAGTGCTCCCTTGGTTAAACAGTACAATTTTTTCTTTCTAGTATTATTCCTCTTGTTCATCGGTTTGGATGTGACAATGAGCACTGCTTTCAGGTATTTAGAGTGTTTAAGGCAGAACCTGATTTGATGCAGTTAAAATTTTGGAAAAGTAGCGGGAAACCACATGGAGATCTCTGCAAATGGTCATCAGCAGTTAGGACAAGCTCATGAAGGTTTTGATGCCTTTGCTAGAGCTGTGACATACTCCGCTAGAATCACAGCATTTAAGAGAAAAACTGCTTCCAGAAAAGCTGCCCAACATAAACCACGCAGAAGACCCACCCTCACCATCTGTCTTTGCTTTCAAGGGCACATATTTTGCTATTTTGGACATGGTTAGAACTGCCCCCATCTGGACTACCTCCTAATCCAGGTAGAGACGTAAAGAGAAAGCATGCCAGTGCTTTCTGCCCCAGAGGTAATAGGCCAACTGCTGTGCTAACATCAAGCCACAAATAAGCCCAAGGCTCTGTATAAAACAGAGTATTTGCTCAGTGATTAGAGGTGCTTAAATATTCAGCCATGAAGTAGAGAGACCAGAAAAGCAAGGAAACATTTTCCTCCCTCATTGCATACTGTTTGTGTGAGAAGGAAAAAATTGGCATCTGTGCCCTCCCCACACCACACCATGTTTCTCCCAGGTTGTTCCCATTCCAGCAGTGCCAGTCACTATTTGTGCTCAAGCTTCTCAACCACAGGGCTACCCAGCTGTGCCCTCAGTGGTGAAGTGGTCTTTAACTGGCCTTCCGACGACCATCCTTTCCAGGGATCTCCAGAAGATCCTTCAGGCCTTTTTTTATCATTGGGGCTAAATCTAGGATATCAAGTACCTCTAAATTCTTCTTTTTTTTTTTGTCCTGAGCTTTCTAATTTAGGCTGTACTATTAAGTTTTCAGGGGGCAGATTAAAAGGAGCCATGATCCAAGGCGACAATCCAACTCACTTTTTGTGAAGAAAATATTCCCAGATTTTACAATGCTGAGTTCAGTGGGTGCAGGCTACCTGTGAAACTAGGTCACATCTTCAAGCTGTAACTTAAACTAGGTCATACTTTCTGACTAGTGAAGAGGGGGAGTATGAGTTTCAAAAGCTCGTAAATTATCATTTCCTGGAAAAGACCCAACGCAATGAAGTGCTATCCAAAAATCAACCAAGCCAGCTTGACACATAAGAGGAAGTTCATAAAACATCACTTTATCTTCCTCTGCCTCATGAAAATGGAAATGTGTTTCCTTTTCAAAATAATTGGTGGTGCAAACATTGATGCTGCTTGTGGTTTTAGCTGAGTAATTTAAAGTTTTCTGAGCAGGAACATTCAACACAGACTTTTCTGGTTCCATTCCTATAAATTGCATAAGTAAGGGGGAGGTTTGCTCTGACAAGTTGGAAAGTCACCTGGGTTTGCAGGGGTCAGAGGAGAAATTTAGAGCTTTCTAAATTCACCAGTGAAACATTTTAACATTAATAATCCTCACAATGCCACGCAAAGTAGGTGGCTTTTAGAAATTATATATGAAAACTACCCCTATATGAAAACAAGAATACTCAGTGGGTTCTTTAGGCTCATTAATGGGAGAAGCAGCCTCGGATGCTCCCCACGTCTATGGAATCAATTGACCAAAACTAACTCTTCTGACAATTTGACATATCTGTGCTGATTCTTCCAAGCATTGATTTCTGCACAAGAAAGAGTTGATATCTGCAGGTTCTTCTTAACATTCCCAGTGAGTCCTAACTCAGTGTCATAGCAAACAGTAATGGACAGTATTTAGGATCATAAATAATGCACTTGGCCAAAAGTATCTGAATACAGAATAACAACTGCAGTGACTGATCTGGCTGAGATTTTTGAAGCTGAACTCAAGGGTTTAGCTACTAATTTTCCAGAGAGCTGAGCACTGAAATTCTTTCACTATCCTAGAAAAGCCCAATCCTCTGAATTTTCCTATTTGCTATGTGGAATGAGAAATGTACATACTATAAGGACTGTAGGGAAGAATTAGCAGTGCTGGTATGGCTGTTGAGAAGAGCTAAAACAGAGCCACATTTTCCCCAAATAGGACCTTAGTCCAGGCCCAGTCTGGTGGGGAAAGACTCCACTTGAGTCTAATACTTGCTGACTTGCATGACAACACGTATCTCCTCTGCTGAGGGGAAATTCTGCACCCAGCAGGCTTGAGAATGCATGCCAGGGACTTTTGCTGCCTTCATTTTCTCTCCTTGTGTTGACTGCTTGCTCACATCCCTCTCCTTGTGGCATCTCTGCCACCCACCTCTGCTCACCTCAAGGCCCTCCTCTCCTCCATACCCTGCCTGTCTCCCTCTTTCTTAGCTTGCTGTCCCACAGCAACCCCTTTGCCACCCTTCAGAAGCCCTGCATTCATTTGGCACTGAAAGTCTTTGCCACAATGACTTGTTTTTTTGGTTTGCATCGGGAGTCCTACCTGCCTCCACCAATGCCCAGAGACTGCTTTCTGGTGCCTGTGTAACCCCTAGGCTGGTGAGCCCCTTGGTTAAACCTTTGGCTTTGCTGCAATGATTGTGATCAAAGCTAACTATGTTTTACATGGAGCTGAAATAACTTGTGCCAGTGGGTCAGTCAATGGGACAAGTGGAGTTTTTTTAACCCTTATTTGTACACACTGGAAAAGTTTTCCTCCTTGCAGCACAGACAGGACAGCACACATCCCTCCAAAGGAGGTGGGGGTTATTCATCTTCCTCTCTTCTTCCCCAGCATTAGTGCAGTCATTAAGACGACAAAGGTCTTGTATCCTCCCAGAGTCCTTCTGTCTCTTGTGTTTAAGGAGATGTTAGCCCCACTTCTCCCGTGACTGTCCCTGGAAAGACCTTTCCTCCTTCTGTTGTTTTGTGTCTAAAATCTAAATATTCTAAGATCAAAGCAGACTTCTATTTCTTATCAGTCTTCTCCTCACCCCAAAACACCCAAGATCCCCAAATGAGATATACCATAAAGGGGCCAGATTTAGGGACTTTTTAGGGACACATCTCATTAGCAGCGGCTTCTTAGCAAGCAAGGGGTAGATACTGAGATATCTGCAGTATCTGATTTGGCTTCAGTTGCAGAGCCAAAGGAAGTATCTGCATTAACCAGGATCTATGCTGCTCATCGCACTCTGAGCCAGCATCCACAGTGCTAAAACTGCACCAGAAATCAGCCACTGGCAGCCTGGAGTGGTATAACACAGCAAGGCAGCTGCACTACCTAGAATTTCCTCTTCATTTGAAATACATCATAAAAAATCTGAAGCAGGAAATGGGTTATCTGGTAAAATTTCAAATGATGCTGTTATCTGGTGTAACCTCAGCACATGCTAGAATTCATCGCCTGCCTTCTAGTCCTGGAAATCAGTTCAATTGTGTCAAGCTGTTATTCATTTCATTTCTCCTAGTAAAGGTGCAGACATTCACACTCTGCTCTACTTTGTTATCTAGGGGCTATTTCTCCAAAATGCCACTTTCACCTAGGAGCTGAAATTCTCAAAATGCCAATGCAAATTAGGCAGTAGGGTTATGATGAAATACATACATACATACATATGTTCTTAAATGTTTTCTAGCTACACATCCACAAATGAAAATTTTCACTTCTGAACTAACTGTTAATTTTATTTCTCTGGAACATCAGCAGCATGAATGACTCCAAGAAAATTCTTGTGCTGGCTGATAAAAGACATGCCTAATAAATGTTTAAGAATTATGATGTCAGAGAAATACTACCATTAACTGCCTAGATAAAATTGACTGCCACTAGTAGGGTACAATAGTCCTTGGCCTTTGAAGTACCAGTCATGGGAGGATTAGGTTCTGAGACATTTTTAAATCCCACTTTAAACCTTTATACCACAACAGCAGTCCAGTTTGTTCCTGGTGGGTACAACTTTCAGTATCAGTGGCAAATCCTAGGTTTCTGAGGTCACCCTGCAGATGCCTTCCAGGAGCAACTGCACAAGTTGACAAGAGTAGAGGAAAACAGGCTATTGCTGTGCTCCCAGAAGATGAGAGCCCAGAGGGAGACATCACCTCTTCCAGTGTCAAAAGGAGTAAGGAGGGCTCAGAAGACAGGGCTGTGAGTTCCCCCTGGTCAGTAGACATGTCTTGGAGTGGTCTGAAGCAAGGTCCTGGTCCGTGCCAAAGGGAATGGCTGTGCTACTAAATAAAAGAGGGGCAAGATGAAAGTTTGAGCACAGGCTCCTGTGCTTTGTATGCTGTCTGGCTGTGGCTCTGCTGTTTGCTGCTGCAGCCCTGCTCTGCATAGAGCAGAGGTGTCTGCAGGATGGCCTGGAGCCCACCTGCAGGCTTGGCCTCACACTCATCCCTGGAACTCTGCTCTGTACCAATGTGGCCTAAAGGACTCAGCAGAAGCAACTTGTGGTCATCCTGGCTGGGAAACTGATGGTTCCTCAGAAGGAAAGACTTTGGATTAAAAAAAAAAAAACAACATAAACCAACAAAACATTTGAAGTAGAGGTGGAAATTACAAAAGAGATGTCAAGAGTCGAAGCAACCTCATGGGGAAGGTTTCTGGCTGCTCATCTGAAGGTTCTTATTAGTGGGTGTCAGGTGAAATCAGCTGGCAGTTTCCATATTGCTTGGGGGTAGGAGGAGCAAGGACATGTCCCCATAGCTCTGGCTGCTGTAGCACAGGCTGCCTACCCTTCCCTCCTGCCCTGTGGTTGGAGATGTGCTGAGCAGGATCCAGAAAGGCAGAAGCATGAAGAACTTAGCTTTCCTTCCTGGGCATGTAAATGAGGAAGAAGAGCTGACTGGAAACCAAAGGAGATGAAGTGGCCTTTAGCTTCCGCCTTGGCAGGCTTTGGTTGATTTGACTTTTTGCCACCATGAAACACAGCTGAAAGAGCTTTCCAAGTCAGCAGCTGGGCTGCTGTCTGCTCAATTTGCTTGACAGAAAATCAAAACATTTTTGAACAAAATTGAAAATTTTCTTGTGCAAAATTCCCTTTTTTTTTTTTTCTTTAATTTGTGAGGACAATGTTATTTTCCCACTGAAATAATTCCATCTTTCTCTGTGTTGTTGGTGCAAGACTGACATAGTAAACTGTGAAGCAAGAACTCTGTGTGGGGTGAATCTATCAAGGATGTGTAAGTCCAGAGAGTCATGACTATTCAAGGAGCTCTTTTGCTCCTTCTTGCCTTTCACACTGTTTTCAACCATACTTCCCTCTGTCATGTTTTCACAATGTCTTTATCTTCTTTCCCAACAGCCTGTCTGCTCCCCCTTTCCTATACCCCCTTTTGACATTTGAGCTTGGCATTTCCCTGTTCAACCAGGCTGGCCCCTCCTGCTGTATCGATGCCAGGTGCTCTGTCTTGCCCATTGGGGTGGACTATTATTGTGCTCCAAAGTGGTTTTTCACAGCCAACTCTCCTGGGATCTCTGAACAACCTCCCACAAGATCCTGCCTACTGCTGCCCTGAAAAAAAGTTGTTGTCCACTCTCCTTCCATTCATAATGAATTTTTGCACCATTTGAGTTCCTCACTTCTCTAAGGGTTATAGGCTCTACCAACTCATGGTCCCCACAGCCAAGGGTGCTCTCAGTTATTACATCCTTGGTTAGTCATTCATTGTCCACAAGCAGCTGAACTGGCTGAACACCTCCCTAGATGCTCTGCCCATTAAAATTGCTCTCAGCACATCCCAGAAATCTCCTGGTTTGCCTGAGCCTCACAGCAGATGCTGGAGTGGGTAAACCCCACCTTGAGAACCAGAGCTTGAGGCAAGAGAATTCATCCAGTTGTTTAAAGAAGGCACCACCTCTTCTTTGATTCTTGACATTTCTTTTGAAACTTCCAATCTGTAGCAGATGCCTAAGGCATCATTCCCCTGGCTGACCCTGGGCCTTCAACATTACAGTAATGTAGAAAAGAACAACTTGAAATTGTATCCATGCCAAACGGTGTCAAACAATGTATTTTTGTCACCAGAAAGCAACTGGATACATTTATTATTGAGAAGTAATTCAAATAAAAGACTTTGCATATGGAAATAACACATGCAAGTCACTGAAGAGTCTGCAGATGAGAAAGATAATGATTTGTTCTTGAGCGTACACCAGTTCTAATGAAATTTTGATTCCATTGACTATGAACTCAAGTCAGGTTGGCAAACACACAAACCCCGAATTTAATCAGGCCTTTTACTGTTTGCAAAGCAGTAAATGATATGCTTGGTAAGCAGAGTAGGCAGATCTGTGTGCTGATCTCTCTGCAATGTGCAATGTGTGCCATGCACAACTGGGCTGTGGCCACTGCTGCCAAACTCCTCTGAGTAAGAGAATGGAGCATATCAATTTACAGAAATATAGAGAGCAAATCAGACCTCAAATGTTTTGTATCCTTGGTAAAATATTAAAAAATTCAGCATCTGATCATGGTAAGAAGAAAAATATAGAGCAGAACAACGTTAGCTGGAGAAAGCTAATTTGAAAAGAGAATCATCACCCAGAACATAGCTAAGGTAAAGGATTGCAGTGTGAATCTGGAGATCTCCAGATTAAATGGGTTTTTTTAGGACCCTTGTCCAATTCATGGTGCTTTATAGTCTAATTCTCCTTTCCCTGAAATATCACTTTCTGTGTAGGTCTTCCCTAGAGAGACATTAAGGAGTAGTACCTTTATCTGGAAATGTAACAGAGTAAACTGCCTTCCCACCACACAGCTGTGCAGGAAAAAGAAAGGAGAGAGCACAGAGACAGGAGATGCACAGGAATGTGTCTGTCAAAGAAACCTCAGGGTTGTACAGCTGAACCTCAGAGACAACGAACCCCCACTAGTTTCTGAAGTTTAGGAGCCTAAACCTCTTTAAAAATCTGTGCAAAAAAAGAAATTATTTTGTTTCCCCCTCCAGTCTGAGCTCAGACATTGTCTGCCTGTCTGTATTCTTCAGTTCTCCTGACTGCAACAGTAACGGCTTCAAGTGTCAGCACTTCTTCTGTCTCTGAATATTCTGCCTTATTGTCCTTGCTTACTCTGGTGGATCCAGGGGCAGGACTGCAGTGTCTGCACAACACTCTAGGATTTAGTGCTGTGTCTCCAAGGAGGTCAGGGAAGGAGCTGCAGGGCTTGACCTTCTGATCTCACAGTGTACTGGAGTCATGCAGAATTACCCAATAATAAGCCTTGAGAGGATGTGCTAATCATGACTAACCACAGCCATGATCAATGATCACACTGCCCAATTCAGGTACAAATTATTATTTAACATTTATCTGGAAGCAGACTGACTGTCCTGTCTCCTTATACAGTCTCTTCCTGGCTAGAGTGCTCCTACATGTTTCAAGAATTGCCTAAACCCTTGCTATGATCCAGGGCTTTGATTGCTTATTTACAACCAGCTATGATCCAGCCATAATGGTGATGACAGTAATGCACAAGTATCACTGGTAAGGACAGCACTTTTCTGTCATCCTGTAATTAGCCCTTAACCTTGTATAACTCTTTCTATGGGTATCTTTTTAGAAAAGTGTGATCAAACATCCAATCTTCTTTCAAGGCTGGATCAGATTCTCAGAGGAGTTTTGAGCACCCAACTCTTAGCCAAAGAGGCTATATAGGCAATTAGGCATATAATTACACCTAAAAACCTATTAAATTTGTTAATGTGACATTCAGAAAATGTTAAGGGAGTGCCTGAGACACAGAGGTGGTGGTGGTTATGGTTTGGAAGGCTTGTTCTGATGGGGCTGGAACTCATTTTAGACCCTCCTTCTCCTCACAGCAATGTGTTGTAATAGTTGATCCCAGTAGTGGTGAAAGTGTGGATCACAGTGGGAATGCCTGTATCCATCAGGGGGAAGGTTATTTATGCAGATTCCATTAGAAAACCTGTCCCAGAAGTTTGCAGTCTGATATTGCATGTAATCCATTTGGAAGTCATATTGCTAAAATATGAAGCTCTTCCCCCTTACAGAAATGAAAACATTGCGTTTCTACCTTACTCTCACTTTCCATGTGTTTCAAAACCCAAAAATTCACAAGAAATATTCAGACATCCATCTGTCTTGATGGGATTTATATCCAGCAGGGAGATGGCACAGACAGCCTCAGAAACAGGCATTGCACCTCATGCGGCTGGAGCCTGGGGTGCCACAGCAGAGAAGTGATCAGCTGCAGGAACCAGGATGGAGAATTTCAGGCTTTGAGTCCTTATCACTATCTCTCAAGAGAAAATAAAGTTGATGCCCTAAAATCACCTGCCACATGGATACGTGTGCACGCGCATTCCTGTATAACATTCATACCTTACTGTATCTGGAATTTAACATATGTGGAGTTTAAGCCGTGCCCAAAAGATGGCACTGTTTATTTGTGCTTTTTTCATTCTTAATTGCATACCCTCTTCTAGGCTGGCATATCATCTGACAAAATCAAGACAGGACTTATGTACTCTGTAGAGAAAAGCAGTACAAATCAAACTATTGCTGCAGCATGGCCTTTCCTATAACCTTTAATGTGCAATATTTTAATGGGAATGGGCCTATTGATGCTGTGTAGAACTGTAACTACAAAGCAGTTGCCCTGTTATTCCCATCCAGAATTTTCACCATAGATGCTTCAAATTCATATATTTCATTTAATGCCTGGTGAATGAAGAATGTGCTTCAGTCTTTTCCAAAGAGAAAGAATTATTGACAAGAGGTGGATCAGAACCAGAATGGTGCCTTGAAGGTCCCTGAAAGTTACCCTAAACATCTCTGCCTGTGCAGTAATCATTATTTATATGAATCGCAAAGACCCCAACAAATGCCAAATAGCATGACAGGCAAAAGCAGTTGCCCACATTCCTGTTGAAACAGCTAAATCCCAAGTCCTACCTTAACAGCCTGCTGCAGCCATAGAGCAAGAGCAAATGTGGAAATACAGTTTACCTTGCAGCAATGAATTTAATGAAAGGTTTGCTGGTAATCATAGCAAATGACAACATTAATCCCCATATCAGCTGTCAGGTTTCTCCAGGCCTTTAAAACTAGAAGGTGTGCCAAACAAGCTGTAATAACAAAACTAGTATTACTAATACCTATGATAATGCTTTATTTTATGAAATCAAAGCTCTTTGCAATCTCAGCATGGGAGTCACTTGACCTAGGGCTGACCTCCAGCCATTTTCAAGGTAACAAACTTCATGTATCAGAATACCTGACAGATGGCTGTGGTGACTTTTGGCACCACATTTCCCCAATCCAGCTCAATGCAATGCAATGCAATGCAATGCAATGCAATGCAATCCAATCCAATCCATTCCAATCCATGTTACTTGTGGCTGCTGCATGAAACCAGAGGGTACCAACCAGTGATGGCTCCCAATAGGAAGAAAAAGTCCATTGCCTCCATCCCTTACCAGACCCTCCCTTAGGCCTGGTACCTCCTGCAGTGGATATAGCTGCTCAATGGACATACAGACAGAGAAAATCTGCCTTGATGCTGCTCTCCAGGCTGCAGAGCACCAGGCCAGGAGTCAGCTGAACAAATACTCCTCAGACATAAATCTCGAGGCTTGACAGGTCTAAGTGGGTCATACCTACAGCTGCACAAACATTTTCTGGTCTCTCAGACCTCCATGGAGTTTCAATGGGGAGCAACCTCCATGTCCAAAATATATTTCTTCATCATCTGTGTCCTCTTTTGCACTCTCCTGTCCATGATACTTCCTGCTTGCCCTTGCTTCTGACCCCACGCTTACTCAATGCTATGTGTATGTGGATTTTATGGAAGTGTGGTGGGCTCAGACGTGCAGAACTAGGACACTTGGCTGCTTAAAACCAGCCTTCTCTGAAGCAGTGTGTGAATAGAGAGATGGCTTGTGCTATGGCGGTTGCCTCAGTGGATGGGCCTTGCTTTCCAAGATCAGGGGCCCATCAGGCTGTGTGGGAAGTAGAAGATGAAAGGCAGGAAACAGAGGTAGGTTATCTTAAACTCTACCTCTCTTTTGACTGGAGGGCTTGTGAGCAGCTCTGAGAAAAGGAGGCTGCCTCAATAAAGCTTGCTTCTGAGTCTCTACTCAGCATGAAGAAGTTTGAGGCTGTGCTTCCTTAGGAAGAGTCCTATCCATCAAGAAAGGCATTGGACACAACTACCCTGCTGAAAAGCCTTTAAAAAAGAAGAGGTATGCAAGCCTCAGGGTTTTAGCTCTCATCCACAGTGAACTGTGAGCTCACTCTGGCAGCTCAATGAGCCCCAAAACACCAAACTCTGGGTCCAAGAAGCCATGCCAACAAACAAAATATACAAGTCTGATTATTCAGGCTTTAGTTCCAAGGGTCCTTGTATTGCATGTGTTCGGTTTGGGGCATCTGTTTTGTTTTGCTTGCTTGTTTTAACCAGGTTTTTCTAACCAGATATTCCTGGTCTGTCCCACAATGCTTACAACCATTGAGGAGGTGCCTGGCTTTCACAAAGAGCTGTCGATGCTTTGTTATTTGTACTTTCAATTAAATATGTAGATGATGCCAAAAGAGTTGAAGTTTGGGTTACATCAGGATGCTCAGTTATTAATGGCTTACAAACATGGGTGGCAAAGTTTGTGCTTATAATAATGACCATTGTTTTTGAGAATTTACTTCCACATAGAGTTATAATAAAAATGATATATTGGTTCTTCCTTAGCTAATTTATTCTTGTGTTGAAAAGCTCATTTGCCATTCAGGAAAAATATGTTGCTTTTTTGGGTGTAGTGGGGATGGGTATTTTTTGTTCCAATGACAGTTTCAAGAATCATATAGGTACTGGAAATAAAACCTAAAACATTTTTTTTTTCTGTTTTCTTTTTTGTTTTGCTCCTTATATCTTCACTGCAATAATGAGGCATCGGAACTCATAATTTAGCTAGCTAGTAGTTTTGATGATGCTGCAAGAGGTAGATACAGCTGGCTGTTCAGCTATCCGGGCTCTGCAGAAGTGAAAACAGTAAGCATTTGATTGTGTAAGTAATTCGAGCTGATAGATCTTGGAAGGTACAAATATGGGCAAATTTTCAAAGTAATGCATGGACCCAGAGCCATAGAATTCCGTACTAATGGGAAGTGAACGTCAGTACTGGAAACTTCAGCCACAGATAGCAGATCCATGCAGCAGTGCAGTGGCATTTTAAAATCACCCAAATCAACGCTATTTAAGGACGTGTTTTTCTTGGAATGATTGTTTCAAGGGTTGGTGTAGCTAGGCAGCCATGAGGTGACTGTGTACACAGCAGGAGGTGTAAAGGTGGCTCTGGCATCATTCCCATCCCTGTGCCTGCAAGGGAGTGAATTTCCCTACCCAGAGGCAGCTTCCTCATTGCAGACCTGGGAGCTCAGTATGGGGAAGACTTTGTGGAGGTGGCTGATTTTGGAGCTAGATACATTCATGGGCAGACTGGCTTGCTGGCCGTGGGTAGCAGCAGAGGAAAAACAAGGAGGGATGTTTGCCTTGGGAAATGCAAGCCCCAGGAACTGGCATCTGCCTGCTCCCACCCCTGCAGCATGGCTTCTTCAGCTCTCCCAACTGCTGCCTTGTCCTCTTGAAGCCTCCTCTCTTGTCACCCCAGAGCCTGGAGCTGGAAGCAGAGTGGTCTTTGACCTTGCTGTTTCATGACAAGGGCCTTGATTCCTGTTTAAACACCCCCCCACCGAGGAGCACTGTTGCTTGACAGGCTAAATTATATTTAAACACAGATTCTCAGCTGGCCTCTTTTCTTCACTCAAGTGACAAAGGCATACAGTGCAAATAGCTCAATATATTAGCTGAATCTAAGCTAAAATCTTGTCACAGGCATTGCCAAGCCTGAAAGGAGGGTTGTCTCACTCTGGGTTAGGTTTGGTACATAGGCTGGACACAGGAACGTGGCCAGCACACATGAATTTGGGGCAGGGCTGGTGTGTGGTTTGCCACATGTAGTCAGTTTTTACTGGGCACTGCCTTCTTTTAGAGTATGTGCTTCAGTGACTCACCTTGTAAATCAGTTGTGGTCATAAACTGCTTCCTGATGAAATCCATCTTTTTTTGGGTTACCACGCCATAGGGGCATATAAGGTGCCCTCTGTCTAATCCATGCTTCATTTTCAGACAAGTCTTCTCTGTTTCTTTCTTTTGAGAGTGTCTTGCTCCTCTGATACCAGATACTAAAAGGATGTCATATCTACCCTCTCCAAATAAACAGTGGTACTCACAGGACTGCCCAGCTCCAGCTAGATGGCACAACCATTCCCTCCTGCAAGCACTGCCTCCCAGTGAAGGGGAGAGCAAGGTGTAAGACCTGTGCTGAAACCTTCACCAATGTCTCAGTGGCTGTCTGGCAGTAAGAAGTTACAAAACTCCCTCACCTGAACTCTTGAGGGAATTAATCTCATGAAAATGCATCCAATTTTCACATACCAGGGCATCAGGCATCCAAAAATTGCTGCTAAATCTGGATTACAAAGATAAAGAAAAAGAAGAAGAAAAAAGAAGGGGCATTAGTCTGTCTTTTCTCTCTCTCTTTGCTATTTAACTACTATTTAACACTTTAAGCCTCCTGAGGGTTTTTTTTCTTTTTACTCAATTCTTTAATATGGTCTGCACTGTTTATAATCATTCTCCTTTTTCACAGTTTTAGGTTACCATTTAAGATACTTTTTTTACCTTAATTACCTGGTTAACTGTAATCTATCAGGAACCATAGACACTTGAGAGAGCAAGCCCTTATTATGAGCCTGTCTTCATGCCCAGGAAAACCTACTCACAGCAGTCTGTTTTTTAAAGCTTTATTCAGCAGGTGAGACTTAATTCCCCAAGTCAAGAAACTTCTACCATTTCCTTTCAGATATTAGACTGTAATAGAATGGAAATCAGTTTCAGGAAAATTTTCTCTGAAAATTTGCAAAATTGGTGTTTTGTATCTTCAGTGCATTTACAATCAGCAAGTAGTCCCAGCTCCTTGGTCTGTATGTTTCTGCTCCTAGACCTGGAAGCAATCCTCATCTCACATAAGTAAGCACTTTATCCTCTCTTAGCTGAACAGCTGAGATAAATTTATCCAGGAAGGAACAGACCAGACCATTGTCCTGGAGCCTGGATACAGAGAGGAGACCTGAGAGCAGTCAGCAGAATGGCGGTGAGGTGGCTAAGTGAATCCTCTGGCTCAGGTTGTAATAATTGGGTCTGGTCCTCTTAGGTGATAAAGTTTCTGATTTATGAGAGCTTTGGTGAATATTCACTGCAGTGATGTAAGGAGGAAGAATCCCAGCATGTGCCAGCATAAGACACTATGTTCAGCATCTGCTAAGTGAGCTATTATTTGTTGTTTTGTTTACTGGCTTTCTTTAAATGATGCTTTGGATAGTCTTCATGGGATGCAGCTGTGCCTATCATTGCAGTCATAGGCAGGAGTAGGCAGTGCTTTTCTGCAAAAACAACAGAAATGAGCCTAATAACCACAAAATATCTCCTAGAGCAAATAACTCACAGAATTTTCCATTCCAGAATAATATTTTGAAGAAACTGGAGATCATTTCCTATAATCTTCATCACCTTCTCTGGTGCTCAGAATGACTCAGAACCAGCTGCAAGGCTTCTGTGGTACTGCAAACACTTGAAAATGTATCCTTTGCACAAGCAGCCACTGCACAGTCACAAAATGACTTGTACACTCTCAGCATCCTTTTCTGTGATCCAGCCTTCACTGCTCAGAAACTATTTGTTGCTAAGGACTCAAAGTCTGACAGTCCAGGACATGTAGGCCTTCTGTTGATGTGTTGTTAATGTCATCTCTAACACCCTTGTTATTAGCACACTTAGCTCACACTGGGGAGACTGGTTTTCGCTTAAAGCAGAGAAACCACTGCTACATGTTTGTTTGTTTGTTGAGCTCACAGGATGGTGAGCCGTCCAAGAAGCTTTTGTTCAGGAGAAAGGGAAAGTGACATCCACCTTCTGTAACTGACTGAGGTGGCAAAATCCTGTTTCTGGTGTCTTCATCTAAAAAGGAGTTGTACATTCTTCTCCCACAGTCCAGGGCACTATGAAAAGCTTTGTGTTTGGAGCAAAACAGGAGAAAGATGAAAACTAGATAGT
This sequence comes from Leptocoma aspasia, assembly GCA_013399835.1. Lineage (NCBI taxonomy): Eukaryota > Metazoa > Chordata > Aves > Passeriformes > Nectariniidae > Leptocoma > Leptocoma aspasia. The sequence goes on from VXAX01006461.1 coordinate 1,647,539, forward strand.
TTTAAAACTGAAACTAAAAGAATTGTGAGACCGGAGGGATCCCTTGCAAAATCACCTGATAATAAGGGCATTCACTGGCAAGTGCTTCTTCCCTCATTCCCAAAATAGTTAATGTATTTTTATTTTAAGAGTATGTAACATAAAATTAATGCTCAGGAACATGGCTATTCCCTCAGCAAGTGAACTCTGTGGACAAGAGCAGGGTTGTCAGTGTGATGGTTATGGGCTCTCCCTGCAGACGGCGTGAGCTGCTGTTGGATGCAATTCCCTGGTCTGTGATCCCCTTGGTGAACTCTGATGTTTCAGGCACAGCTTTCACATGCAATGAAGTGTGGCACAGAGGCTGATGGAGCAATAGCTGGTCCCAGCACAGTGCTGTGCCTGGCTGGGAAGGAGGACTTCTCTACTCAGGAGCAGCAGCTACGGATGCATGATGTTACTGCACCAGGTCTGCACAACACCATCCATGGCTGGCTTAGAATTTTATCTTCCATGAGTCTACCTAGTAGCCAGCTATTGCTTGGTGTCCCCTCTTCTGTTATCTTTGGTTAGCGCACTACATTTTTGACCTGTTTGTTTGTAGATTTCCTAATTCATGTGAACTCCAGGGAGAACAAAAGAAAAAAAAAGGCCCTTCATTAGTCAGTGTTTGTACAATGCCTTGAAAATATAAAATGGTGCACAAATGATGAGTGCTATTTACTTCAGAGATAATTTGCCAACCTTTTCTTTATATCAGGAGCCTTTGGGTTTAGCTGTTCATTTGCTTAATTGCATCTCAAGCTTCCAGTTAAAAATGCTACATACACAGCAGTTATATCATGCCTCAGGAAGAAAACATTAGAGATGATGTTACTGACTCACCAGCCACAATGCCTTCTCCACTCATGTTCTGTATCCCTCCCTCCATTTAGCCCCCTGTCCTCAGTTCTTCCCACCGTCTCCCACAGGTAGAGCTGATATAATCATTGGAATCACAGATTTACATAATAAAAGTACTTTCTTTTCTCACGTGACGTATTCCTCTACCTACTCATTACGTGTCTCCTTGGTGCTTTTTGTAATTATCTCTGCCACATCCTTGAATAAGCTTTTGCCTCGTTTAGAGTGTGCTGTAAATGAGATGGTTTTGATAAATTAAGCAATAATCAGAAAAAAAATTTCAATATTCTGTAGATTTCCATTAAGTTACAGTTTTAGTGACACAATTTGCTGTGCTACCATTCACACTGAGTTAGCCTTGTTTTCATTAAAAACCTCATTATTTAGAGATTTATAACTCATCTAGAGAAATTTGTCCTAGGGTGAAACTTGACTCTGTTTTTAGCTCCAAAAAAAACTTCAAAAAAAAAATTCAGTTTGTATTTTGTGACTTTTTGAAAATATAATACCTTTTGGAAAATAATTCCACCTGTTTCAAGGTTTTTGTGTCATGTAACTAAAAATACCCTCAATTTCAGAAATGTGCTATTAGTTATAGTAATAACAATAATTGATGTTAGCACAAATTCTGCTTATGTAGAGAAGATAGGACTAAAGAGTGAAGACAGGAATGAAATTGGGGCATTTACTCACAAGGGTATATAACCCCTCCACATTTGGTGGATGAATAAGATTAATTGTTCCTACTGCACTATGCTTCCCTCTGGAATATTGCAGGAAACATAGAAGGAATGAAGCCATGGTGCTTCACACATTACTTGCCATGATGGTTTCTCATAGCTTTTCCTGAAGATTTGGATCACTGTCTGCACTAATTAGTGCCTTTGCCACTCTTCATTCCTTTAGTCTTACTTGGATAATTGAACAGGAGACAGAAGTTTTGCAACAGGAACAGCCAACTGTTAAGGAATGATCAGGCTAAGAGTGTCTGGGCTGTTCTGGTAGGCAGCTTATAAACACAGAAACAGGCACAGTATGAAAATTAAGGCTATAAATGCCAGTGCAGGGTAAGTGTGATGTGAGTGTATTTTTGGGATTGTGAACAAATTTATCAGTAGTCTGTTCTGTCTGGTATAGAGTAGCTGGTTCACAGGGGTTTATAGACCTCCTTCATGCAGAGCCTCAAGGCACTCCAGCAATGGAGTTCTAGATCCTGATATACTGAAGCAGTGATGAGATTGTGAGATCAAATATTAATGTTCTTATTTAGTTCAGTTCATTGACACTGCAAATTCTTCTGAGTGCTCCAAGTGTCTTGGGAGAATTTGCTCATGTTTGGGGATCTGAACTGGAGTCAATTTAGAAAAGTCCAAGTTTTCATTCTGGCCTTTTCCTAGCCTCACCTATGTTACACCAAAAATAGTTCTGCAGTGTTTCATATTAATTTGTTGACTGTAGTTTCAGAGCCTGCCATACTTAATATTCTGAATGCAGCAGACTCAGAGTACACTTGTTTGAGGACACACATTCAGCCAATTTGAGCTCACAAATAAGAGTTTTGTCTTCCCACTTGGGTGGGTAAGGTCATTTGTGCATAACAAAATTAGACCACTAATTATAGAGACTATCTTAAAATTTGGTAAAAGGCACATTTTCCTCAGGCAAAGAACTCACTGGGCTCTGTGAGTTTTGAATATTCAACCTGCAGGAGAAAGCTGATCCTACACAATGTAAGACCTTAATGCTTTTTTGTATCAAGTATAAAATATAGGAGCTGCAGTTTTACCATCTACCATATTCCCAGGCCTATAAGAACAAAAATAAAAAGACTTAACATTTTGCATAGATGCAGTGACCAATCCTGAGGGCTGTGTCTTTGAGTTCCTAATACACTCTGGTCAGCTTTTTGGGTCAGAATAGCTCAAAACCAACCTTGTCAGCAGAAATTGAGGAGGAACTAGTTATCTTAGCAAATAATGGGAATGTCTTGCCTCTATCTGTGTAGCAGATTAATGCTACCCAAGTGGAATGGACTTGGAGATTGCCAGAAGTAATGCTTGAGACTGAAATTTCAGTAATGAAATTTTTAGACAGAGTAGTTCACCAGGAAGTTTGTTCTATGTACATGTGTGATATAAAAGAAACACTGATACCATTGGGATATAAACTTGATTTCAGTGCTATATAAACAGTAGTAAAACAGCTTTTTCTGGAACCAGAACAAGGAGTTGATTGCTTTTAAGTAGTGTTTGGGATTGATGCTGGGGAAAAGAAATACTCAAATGAAAATTATTGATGCACTGAAGAGAAATTCAGATACTGTTTTCTATCTTTTCTATCTATTTTTCAGGCAAAGTTAGAAGACAGCATTCTCTGGGCAAGTGAACACTAACTGTATATTTGGGGCTCAGTTTTCAAATGGTCATTTTCTGTCTCTACCCATTCCCACTGAAGTTAATGTCTTTGTTCTACTGAATGCCATTGACTTAAGGGTAACACATCTGTGATATTAAATTCCCTCACAAATACTTCTTTTCAGTGACGGAAATCCAGTTTTATGAAGGTGTGTAGGAACATAATTCACTCTAATCACCCGCATTTTTCTGGGGATCTGGACAAGACCTACCCATCTGCACATGTAAATTATTAATGTCATCTGAAACAAGGAAGCGTCTACCTGTTTTTAAGGATTGTTCCAAGGGGACAAAAGAAGCAGCAATATCTAAAGTAGACAAGGAAGCCATCTGAACATGGCTTCAATAGCCCAATTCCTAGGGCCATTCAAAGCCCACTGAACTCTCAGGAAGAAAATCCTGGACATTAAAGCAATGAAAAGAAAGCAAAGATAGAAAACTACTTGGCTTCTTTCAATGTTATCATTAAGATTTTCTAGTTAATTTAATTAGGGGTATGCAACAATGATCTGTTTTTCAGAACTGGATCTGGGCTGTTTCAGTGAACCTGTAGGGACTTGGGCAACTGCATCAGTAACGTATCTGGCCTATGGGCTTCGTGATGGACTGACTTGGCTCCTGATAAGAAGAGAACAGTGAAGGCTGTCACCTTTGTCATAGGAAGACAGTTTTGGCAAGGCAAACCTCTGCAAGGCACACACTGTAATTAAGATGGATGCACAGCAGCCTCTGTTTCTGCAGGCAGCGACAAGGAATGACCAAAGGATTCCTCCCAACACCCATACTTCTCACACAAAATAAATCAACAGAGCTTAGGAAGCAAGGTTCCTGATAAATCCTCTGGGTAAGACGTCTGCCTCACATGAATGGCGGGCCAGCTTTGTGCTCAGCACAGTGTTAAAGCAGAGCTGCCTCTTCAGCAGGGTGGCCTTCCTCAGCAGCCTGCTCTATGAGGTCTCGCAGTCACAGATGGGAAATAATTACAGTTGCAGAAGCTGCTACAAGTCTTCCTGGAGTGTATAAATCCATCTGTGGATACACTGTAATCTCCATACATACCAACAAAAGCTCATGTGTGGGAATTTCCATAGTTGTGTTCCCAACAGCCTGTTTTTAGGAAGAGAAAATGAGAGTATTGCAGAATCCCTGAATCCCCCTGTTAGTACAGCTGCTTCAAGCACACACCAGAGGGTAGCTGTGGTTTTGGCATTCTCCTTCCCTATGATGGGACCTGTATCAATCACAGAGATCTGGGATGTGTCTGGCTCATAGGGTCACAGGGGAGAGCGATACACTTGCATGGGCTCCTTCCACTGGGGATGGTGGGTGCCCTCATGCAGGCAGCAATGCTGCCCTCTGTGCACTCCCTGTGCTCTATGGGGCTGGCTCACCATCCAGGTTTGACAGCTCCACCTGGCAGCCAGATCCAGCTGGAATTCACTTTGCTTTTCTAAGCAGAGAAAGTGATGCCACCCACTACTAGGGGCAGCTCTGTTCACCAGGAGGAGCATAACACAAGAGGGAGATGACAGTGGAAGAATTGATGCATCTGAGAGTCAGACAATACAGGACTGAAGATGGGTTGTATTTTTTTCTGAGTAGGCAGGAAATTGATGAGTTTGTAAAATATTTTTTTTGGTTGTTGGTCTGGATAAGGAAACAGGGTAAGATAGATTACTAGGCAGATGTTGCATGATTTGCTGACAAAAAATAATGTTTTCTCATAGAGCCCTAATTAAAGATTTGGCAGCAAATTGCTTATTAGATGAGGAATGAGATGCTTCAGATGGAAGGCAAAACACCTTGTCATATTTCTCTGAAGTGTCAAAATACAGATCAGTGACTGAGTGTTTAAGCTCTATTGTGCAGCTAATCACAGTTTGTTCCAAAGAGACAATATTTTCTGTGTCATGGAAGAACTCTTTCAAAGACTGTGTGTCACAAAACTTTCTAACTGATAGGACATACAGAGGATCTCTCACGACTGTAGCATGTGCCTTGCAATGATTCAGCTGTGGAGGGAATCTCCTAGTTGAGAAGACATCATGTCCATCAGCTACAGCCTGGTGGGTGTGTCTTGCCCCCTACTCCTACCTGACGAACTTGCTCCCCAGTGAGTGGTGATCTAATGGAGAATTTCTGCTTGTAAAAGATAATACACTACAATATTCACTAAACATTCATGTATGTTTTCAAAAAGGGCATGGGAAATTGCTTCCTGAAGTCCCTTCCATCCATCAGTTGAAGAAATGGTAAGATACGTGGTTGGAAATTGAAACTCAGCAAGTCTAAGAAATTAACAAGCAACTTATCAAGACTTGTGGTGAGTTTATCACTGGTGGTTTTTTGGGGGTGAAGATTGGGGTTTTTTCTTTTGTTTTAAAAATTATATTTTACTTCAAAGAGAAATTAAAGCTGGACATGCACAAGAGAGGCAAGACTGAGATGCCTTCTGGAACGAATGCAAGAGAACAGAAATAGAGAAAGAGAAATGGAAACTGTTTTGACAGTACAAAAATGAAAGTCAGTACAGTTAGCAAGAATTCAGTACTATTAGCAAGAATTTCTGGTATAAATGATGCTCATAAGTTACAAATGAAGAAAATCTGCCTGGATAAAGCCCTAGACAGCCTGGACTGCTCCAATAGGTCACATAGTACAAAGTAGACCCTAGCTCAAATAGAAGGCTAGACAAAAAGTCTCCCAAGTACAGCTTCCAGCTTGAATTATTCTCTGATTTGTACAATTCTATGATTCTATGAAAGAGAAGGCATTGATATTTGAGCTGGCTATATGGTGTAAAGTGGGGGTGTGGATTCAGGCTCCCAAATCTCAGCATCTGCGATATATGTGCCTCAATATGAGCTGGATTGCTGAGGTCCTAAGGTACACAACAAAGATCAAGTTGTTACAGAAATGGAGTCTGCAGAAGCTCATTTAAGGTTGAGATTAATAGCTAGCTAGGTGCTGCTGACTGTAATATAGACACACACATACAGACACATAAATTTTGGAGTCCAGTTCTGGAGCTGCATGCCATCAGTCAGTACTATGATGTGGCCATGAAAAAGACAAATGCACCCTCAAGTATGTTGCACAAAATGTGCTTTCTAGAGGTAAAACCCCAGCGTTATTTCACTAAGTCTTGCTACCATTTCTCTTTTAATTGCAGTTTACCATATTTAAGATTAATAATTGAAGAGATAAAGGTTACTGAAATGATCAGTAGAATTTCAAATATCTTACTATTTGCAAGGGATTGAGTTGTTGTTAGACTTGTTTATTGTAGCAAACTGAGGACTATACTTTTTCTGTGCTGACATGAAATGATTTAACCATCATTTGTTTGGGGACTAGATAAAACTTAATTACCAATCAATATTTTTTTAGTGTCAATCCAGCACAGGCATGCAAAATCATCACAAACTCTGGTTAGGTAAAAAGTGATTAAGAGTTAAAATTCTTTGGTGTTATTATAAAAAGACAAACAAAAATCTTGTTTGTAATTTGCTAATATTCTTACACACCATCCTTGCACTGGAATAGCAAGAAAATCAACAGATTTCAAAGGCATCATCCTGAGAAGAGCTCTGCTAATAATTACCTATTTATTACATAAATATCAGAATATGTGTATCCTCTTCTACCTATCAAATATAATTCCCATATTTTTGGCATGCTCATGGGATAATGACCCTACTGATACCTTTAAAAATTCCTTTGTGCTATTATTTTTAACCTCATAAATATCTTGATACAAACTTACTACCAACCACCTTCCTCAGTTTCTAAACTCATTCCAGTGCAACAAAATAATGTATTGCAAGTATTATTTTTTTAACCCTTTATATGAAGAACAAAAACCAAATGGCATCTTCAGTAACAACAAAAAAAAAAAAAAAAAGAAAAAAGTTAAAAAAAGGAAAATGTATTGGTATCAATACAGTGTTTTTCTAATCTAGGCACTTTCTTTTTTTTTTTTTTACAATTAATAACCGTGACTTTGGTTTTGCTCTGCACTGGAATGTTCTTTTTTGGCTGTAATTCACATTAAACTTGGATAATTAACCTAAATTCTTCTCGTTTGTTTCTCTGATCATTGCCTTGCTTTTCACCATTGGTAAATGCTGTTCCTCAGCTGTACACTATGTCCATACCTGCAAATATTTGAGGTGCAAGTTAAGCCTTGCAAACAATGCGTTGGACTTAAGATGTTTATATCTTCATAACACATCAGGGGTGGCACTCCACTTGCACACATTTTATGTAGGTTCTGTTTTTAGCAAGACCACTAAATGGGCAGCTGGTAGTTACATAAAAATACCTGTATTTGGGCCAAACGTTGGTAAAGACATCGGGAATTATGCATATAGGGCTTTTAAGTTCAAACAACAACAAACACTGTTGGGGTGGGGTGTAGCAACTCCCAAGACCCCAACATTCTTCAAGAGGTTTTTTCTTACAATGGTATATATTTAATTATCACACTCTTTAAATGGAAATATATGTGTGTATTTGCTTAATTGTTTTATTTATTAACTTATTAACCTGACTTTCTGTTTCATTAAGCTGATGGACTATTTGATACATAATTAAACCATGAAATCTTAACTTGCCATCAACACATGTTGCACTCTAGTTTTTGTGCATTCTTTCATTTAGATGGTCTAAAACATTTACCTCCTAGTGTTAAATTTTAATTGGAGGTTTAGTTTGGTATGAAACTATACAAACCAATGCTATGTTGTTTTCATTGACCAAACATGTATTTTAAGGTTTCTTATACAAAATTTTTGAATGCTTTAATAAGGGAGATGGCTTTTCCCACTTTCAGCTATGGGAATATGGGAATATAGCAAAGTTAGCAAAATCAGACCTGTGAAAAGTGCAATGTAAGTTTTTGTGGCTTGGCCCCAAGCTTTTGAGAGTCTGAACTGCAAGTATAGCCTGACCTCTGAAAAAGCTCTCACAGTAACCTCTCTTTCCTAGTCCAGAAACTTACAGTCAGTCTCCAAATGTATGGGGACTGAAATAAAATGAATAAATTAGAATTGGAATTTTTCTTGTTTTTGTGAATGACAGAGCTATAGGGCCCTGGAATTAATTTCCAGAAGAAATGGTGAGGAAAGACAAAGGTTGTTTTCTTAGAAATAGAACACAATAAATTTCAACTTAGGATATCTATTTCAATTGTCCACAAAACCAAGATATCAGCTTAACATATCTCACCTGGTTCTATTCTGTGTTCTCTGTTCTGAATTCAGAAAAATCCATTTGGTTCAGTTCTGTACAAGTCAGGCTCACACACTGTGGTCCCTCTGGACTAAGAGGTTATGAATTGTGCTAAATAGCAACATCTATCACTGTCATGTTACTTCTAAAATGCTTTGCTTTCTAGTATGGACAGATGTCTGTGAAGTCAGTCCTTTACAAGCAGTGGAAAAATCCACAGTGAAAAAGAATAATTGCAGAATGTGATCTAACAATCTTTACCTCGACACTATGCGAGTAAGCCAATGAAATGAAAAAAGTTTTTCCAGCAGCTAGATTTTATTAGATTGTGTAAGAGACTAAAGATGTCAATTATACCTAGGCTGAACACTAATTCTTGTGGCATCCCACTAATCACCTCTCCACAATTTGATGAATGTCTGGTTATCATTACAATTTGTTTATAGGCCTCCACACAAAGGAGGATGTTTCGAGAGAATAAATGCTTTATTCCATTCCTGGCCCTAAGAGAAACTACACCAGGGACAGCTGCTCTCAAAGAAGGAAATTGTTTTGCCAGTTATAGCCAGTCAGGAAGGAAGCCAGCTAAAACCTCTTATAAACACCAATGAGACTAAGTATAACTGGTTTATTCTGCTTACTATAGTGAGGTCAGCTTTTCCTGTGCCATTTTTGAAGAACTTCATGTCTGTTGGGCAGAATGGCAAGATTTCACCTAGCTGTACTGCAAAATACTGCCTGAGAATTTAACATATATTAATAGTCTTCATCTGCTGTAATTTTTCTTCTAGTCAGTGGAAGAAATTGACTCTATAAAAGGTTCACAGGGATTAGCAAACACTTAAAATCCTCCTTTGTTCTGCTGTTGAGCACCCACGTGGCTCCTACTTCAAATAGTTTTCCATCAGCATTGTGAAGTGTTTTTCATTTGAGTCTTTGTCATCCAATGGAAAGCTGCTTATTTATAAACAGCAAACAATGACAAAGCATCTAAATAGATGCATAGGATGGTGGGAGAAAGTCTGCCTGCATTCCAGAATTCTCAGTGCAGGTGCCTATTCCACAGGCACTGTGCACCATCTCCACTACAGGCTGGAGGTTTGATTCAGTATGAGTAAAGTCTGAGGGAACAGCTGGGGTTTGTTTCAGAACTCAAATCAAGGGAGGTAACAGATTTAGATAATGCTGAAAACAAAACATTCAGGTTTTTTCATTAAACAAAATTATAAGCAAAAAAGAGAAAGGGAAAAAGAAAGCTTGGTTTGGTACAGAAAAATGGTTTCATTTAGTTTTTAATAAAGGCAAACCAATTCAAAGGCTCATCTACAAAAGAACCACCTTCCTTGGTTAATGGTGTGGGCACTCAATAAGGCTGCAGGATTTCTAATAGAAATACTTTTGCTGCCTTATAGGCTTAAATGTGAGCATCCCATGCCTTAGAACATTGTTTTTGTTATATGATGGACAAACTGGGGAGGTACTGTTTGAATAAACAAGAATGCTTGCTTGGAAATCAGGTTTGAAACCCAATATATTTCTTTGGAACTTTGCACAGCAGGTTGTAAGTTCATTCATGCACACAAAATGTATCTTTTTCCTTTTCTTTTTCCTACAACCTGGTGAACAAAATACTTGAGCCAAGATTCAGCAATTTTCACAGGAGAAAGTAGGAAATAGCTCAGCCTGGAGTACAAGAGAACAGGGCAGTCCCTTAGAAAGATCCAAGGCCCTTCAGGGAAAAGGTGCAATCCAAATCCAGTTTTGCATGCTAAATGAGTTCTTTAACTCTAGAGTAAATGGGAGAGGAAAAGGCTTAAGTCCCAATGAACAGAAATGTTCTACTTATACACAATTTTTATACATCCCAAACCTACACATAATTTTTCATGTTTTATACATTTTTGTATTTGTGGTCCTAATAATATATGATACGTATTTATTGGGCCTGGAAAAGTTTGTTGTGGTTTTTTTTTTTCTTGTAAAGGTACTTTAACTAATTTTTGGCTCATTGATGCGCGCAATTCTGTTCCTGCACTTACTTTTACAACTGCTTTCCTCCATTCTAAACACAGAAAGAAGATACAGATGCACTTTTACAATCAAAGGCCCAGAACATTACAATATAATCTGATCAACAGCGTCAAACAGAAAGCTGTTATTTAGAAGGTGAAACACAGGGAGTATTGTCCTAAATAATGGCAGCTGAGATGAGGTAATACAGGTGTCTTGGAGACTATGAGACTCGGAGAAAGACAGTTAAGCCTTGGTAAGACTGAGTATGAGGCATTAGTTTCATTAATGAATTTATGATAATATAGCAAGATTTGATTCTGTCTCTCTTCCTAAAGATGCTGGTCTTTTCTTCTTACTTCAAGGTTTGTACCATAGCCCAGATCTTTTCTTCTCTAGAAAGCAATTCCCACCCACTTTTAATGCAAAATGTTTAAAAGCCAACTGTTTCCTTGAATTAGAACGTTCACTCCCTTTCCCAGCAGGGTCATGGCTCCTGGGGCCAGAAAAAGATTTTGCTCTGTTATTTTTACCAGTATCTTGCACCATCAAGCTCTCAACTTTGCTTTGTGTCTTTGTATGTTACTGTAATAAAAAATAATTGTTTATAGCATATAATTTGGAGAAGTCACGTGGGAAATTTCTTGCGGGGTCAATGTTTGTAAGCATTTCAAGAGTAGTTCATTATATTCCTTCTCTTTCCTCTTTCTGTCACTCACACTGATATTTCCTTCACCTTTCAGAGGAAGGTTGGCACAGGAAAAGATGTAGATCCTTGTGAGGGACAGAGATAAGAGAGAAAAACTAAGAACAACTGGAAGAGAAACTTTCAGAAAACAAAATCTTCTAAGTTAAAAAAACTGTGGTGAAGTAGGAAGCTATTCTTGAAAATACTTTAAGCAATACAGAAACCCAAATTGCAAATATTTAGCAATTTTTCTATAAATATTTGGTTTGTTGTACCCAAATCCTCCTAGATAAACCACTGGATGTATTATTTCACTCTTAATTTTCATCCAAATTTGACCAAGGTACAGAGAGGTTAGAGTAAAAACTATGAAGTTATTTCCTGAATCATGGCAGAGAGAGAAACAGTAAAATTCCCTATTCCCATGTTTTAAGTTATTGTTCTATTTTTGTTGTTGTAATGTTTGGTGGGAGGAGGGGGGTTGTGTGTCTTTTAAAAGATGCCAGAAGCTCACCACCACATGAAATGGTGTGTTTAGCAGGAGAACTGTGATCACAATGGGAACGAAGTTGTTTTGTTCTATTCAAATGCTCTTCGGAGAGTGAAAAGGGTAATGCACAAAGCTGAGGCAGGCAGAATGAGCAAAGTTTGGAAACACCAGGCTATCAGTGAATGAAGTATTTGCATGCATTGTAAGTACCCAGGAGTGGAGAACCCAAACCCTGCTTCAATCAGGGAATCTTCACCTCAAACAACTAAAGCTTGCAGGGTTGTTGCATTCCCTTTCCACCCTCCCTAGGCAAAATACACCCTGTTTCTTTATTGCCTATCTATCTACAAAATGATGTAGACAGATACATACACACATAGCCCTACTGGGGACTTACTCCTCAGCATGCTGAAATCAATGAACATCTTTTGTGAGTAAGTACAGTTCTTCTTTGGCCAGGCAGAAAGGAAACTCCTAGGAATATAAAAGAAAATAAAAGCTGAGATGCTGCACTCCTAAATTATAAAACTTACTTTCATTTTATAATGCTCTAGATGTAGACAGCTTTTAGCAACAGCTAGTTTCATCAGCTCCTTTATCCTGTTGCAGAGAATTAACCAAAGTTATCCACAGGTACCTACAAAGAGAACTAGTGTGATATTATTTGTCTGCTAGCCACATGCAGGTGTGCCAGGTGCTGTAGGGAGTCTAGAATATCACTGGCCTTCCGTATATTAAACAGGTTGCTGTTATTTTTTCCCACAGGCTAAAGAAGCCAGATTTCACCTGTGACAGAGCCGGGTAGTCTTCTCATTGTTTGAATGAACAAGTGACTGTCATCTTCTGAAGAAGCTTGCACTCAAAAGACAAAAGTCTTCTTGGTTTCAGCACAAAGTTCAAGTGGAATTTGGTTCCCAGGAAGGGAAGTGCCTGGGAAGATGTGGAATTGCTGGTTCATCACTGTCATGGTGGAACAATACAAGGTAAGGGCAGGTTCAGTGTCTCAATGACTCGAGAAATGTCCTGTGAGGGAGGGTAACAGATTTTTTTTTTTTTTATTATTATTTTTATTTTTTTTATTCCCAGCAGTCTTTTCTATAGTGTGCTGAAATTTTTATGGGAAAAGCTCAAGGCAAATTTTTTTATCTTTTTCATTTTGTTTTTTTTGGTCTGAACCAAGAGCTCTGCTGAACTGCCCACTGCATTCTGGATGTCTCTGCATTCAAGTGCCCTTTATCCTATTTTCCTTTAATTGCCAAATGAAGATTTGATTGCAGTTAGAAATGCAATCAAACTTTTTTTCTCCCATGTGCATAACTATTATCCAGTCAGGGAACAATCTTGCATTTGTGTCAAAATTAATTTTTTAAGCTACTTTAATTGTCCTCTCTTGCTGCAATTACAGCATTTCATAATGATCCCTCCATATTTCGATATCCAGAGGGAGGTAGTTCAATAAATATTTTTAATTGCCCATTTTGTGTTTCATAGAGGTGAGATTCCCAGTATGAAAAATGTCCAGAATATCTTATTATACTCAATTCTTTCTCTCATATTAATTTTTACAGTACCATCCCTGATGGGACATTACCATTCCCCAGGTGTACACACATCTTCTGTATGTGCAGCCAATATCTGAATCTGAATACAAGGATTTCAGGGATGGGCACTTGGACATATTATTTGATGCCAGTAAAACATCAAGCCATTTTTGGCTATAATATACTCTGACTCAGTAACGTTCTGTTTGTCTGCTTCAAGAGGCCACTTGGTAAGTGTTTATCTTATACTTTTAGAAGCATGAGCTGTTTTCATTTACAATTATAATTTTCAATTGCTTGCTTTCCACAAAATTTCTTTATCTTTTGACAGGTTGAGTCAGAGTCACAAAGTGAGATTTTCTTGCTACTACACATTAATAATTTACTGTGTACAAAACTGATTGGGAGCTTTCATGTGGTTTACATTTAGAGGAAGAAACAACCACAGAAGCTTCACAAGTTGAATTTCCAATGCACCTAGATCCCAAGGATCTTCCTTGTTTTCCTTTTGTTTGACTTACCTCATTAAAAGCTACAAAAGTTTGTAGCTTTTAATGAAGTAAGTCCTCGGTCAGTTAAAAATTTCACCTGATTCCTTCCTTTTAGCCAGTGTTTTGTTAATTAGACATGGTTATACCTCTTCCTTTCCCCTTTAGGTTTGCAGGCTTATTTTTTCCTTCCTTAGTGGTTTGTAATAGATACATTAACAACACAAATGCTCTTGTCATTTTTCTTTTTATGTGTTTTAAAGAAAAAGACAGCTAATTCATAGGTTGAAATGAAAATCTCACATTTTGAGGGTTAGCAAACTAGGAAATAAACAAACTAGGAAATAAACTAAAAAAGTAAAATAACACAATGGAGAAAAACAGCAACAGACACTCATGGGACTGAAAGACCAGGTATGTCCTTCTCTTTCCCTAACATTCCTTTTTCCCCCGTCCAACTTTTCAATTTTTAATTTGTGTGTTGTGAAAGAAGCTGTGTTGTGACCCCTTGCATACTGGAAGACCAAAACTGAAGGATGCTGCCATAGGGCTTTGGGCTGAAGATGACCAGAGAACACCCTCATCAGAGTCAACAAAGAACAAAGACATGTCCTTGGAGGAGGTCAGCAAGTTAGTTCCCGCTCATATAGAATTACGGGGATTTTTTCTGTTGAGATTATAGGGAGCAGAAGGAGGTCAAAAGACAGCCAAGATGCACTTTTTGTAAGAGTCCCAGCAGTTGTCTGCTGTTTGTACATGAGTTTGTCACTCAGAGGGGAGGATCGTGTGTGTAGGGAAGCGTGGGACACTGCCCCAAAGAAGTGACAGCTCTCAGAAGTCTGTCATCGGAGTGGAAATGTCAAGCTACATAATCAGCTAAAGCTCTAGCATATAAGAGAGATTGATGGCAAGAAAATAAATCACCTCCATCTACCAAATGCCCTGTTTTTGTACTTCTGCAGAGTTCTGTTAAGGGTAATTTATAATGCTTTTTCTGGATATTCAACTGTTATGACATCAGGAGCAGTTTTCCTGGAGAAAGGGCGCAAGGGGCAAGCTGTTTAATGCTGAAATCATCTGCCAGGATTTATTTCTTGTTCTGTTTATAGTCTGGTTTCTTCCTTACTGGTTGTATTGTTGTAAGGAAATAACCAAACAGCATATTGACATTGTTGACAGGATGAGGAAATGGCCTGAAGCACCAGGAGAGCTTCAGATTGGACATCAGGAAGAATTTCTTCACTGAAAGGAGAGTCAGACAGTGGAATGGACTGTCCAGGGAGGTGGTGGAGTCACCATCCCTGAAACTGTTCAAGAAACAACTGGGCATAGTGCTATGGTTTAATTGACATAATGGTGTTTGGTCAAAGGGTGGACTCAATGATCTTGGAGGTCTTTTCCCACCTTAATGATTCTATAATTTTATGACATTGTCTCCAACATTTATGTTTCTTTCACTTAAAAATAGCAGTTGAAGTTTTAATGTCTCTTTGTCATTCTTAAGTATAAAGAGCTTAATAAAAAAAAGTTGTGCTGAGAAATCTACCTCTCTGACATGCAGAGAGCTTTTTCTGAGTGTGTTGAAGGTGCATAGAAGGTCCCTGCTGTGTAGGATGGCATTCCTCTGCCCAAGGAGAGGCACCAAGGAATCCATTCCATCTTTAGAGCTGATACAGAGAAACACAAATATAAAGACAGACTTGTCAATTGCTACTCACTGTGCCCCAAGTGGAGTCAGAGATGGGCGTCTTCTGTGTTTCATGACACATGGAAGAGTTTTCTTTGCTCCTGCTATTCCTCAGCCAGTCCTGCATCTGGATAGTGATGGGGCATGTAAAGGTAATACAAAATTATGTAAAAAACCATAAGGCAACAGAGTTTAGAAAAGTAAGGCTGGCAGATGGCAACTTGACTTCTGGATCAATAGCACAATGAGGGAGCAGAGAGGGGCAAGATAGTCAGTCCCAGCTTGGGACCATCTGGCCAGAATATCAACCCATAAGCTAGAAAGCAGGGGAAAAAAATAATAAATTCAATCAAACAGCTGGAAAATCTGCAAGCCAGCCAACAACCAACTGCATAAAACTTGGCTAAAAGCCTGAAAAACTGCAGATGGTTTTTCAGTGACCTTCACTCCTTGTTTGGGGCTGTCTCCTACCAAATCCAGTAAGAGCTCTAGTGGAGAGGAAGAATGAAGGGAGCACTCGTGCCCGCACTTGTCAGGCACCCATAGGAAAGACCGCATTTTCACCAGAAAGGAAGCAGGAGACACTTCTTAACTTCGTCACTGATTTAGAGCTAACCTTCAGCTATTTAAAAATCACTCTGGAAGCACAGAGGAAGGATCATGGTTAACACTCTATATGTCCCTAGACCTCGCATTTACCAGCTCAGTGACCATGATGGAACTGCAGAGAAATTCTGTTTGATTTATAGATAAGTGCATAGAAGAGTTAACATGAGAAAGACTTTTTTTCTTTCCCTGTACCCTTCCTCCCTTTTTCCTTTTCCCTCACATGCTCTCTCTGCTCCTTATAATGGTGTTTTTTAGAGACACTGATCCACAAAGCTGGTTAGGATCTTTGGTGGCTCTCTCAAGCTTACTTTGTTCTGTGTTCCATTACCTCACCTGCACCAATTCTAAGGTTTGAACATCCACATTAAAAAGGATTCAAAAGGATAGCATAATAACATAATGACAAGGGTAGCTCATCTTAAAGGAAAGATACTCATAGGGTGAGAAAGTCGTAAGGAAGCTGATGAATCTTCACAGTTTTTTTCCCTTGTAATTATTACTGGGAACAGGAAATGGCTGTGGATGCCTGTGTTACAGCGGGGAGTGAGGCAGTCAGTGAGGACAGCGTTGGGCAGTGGGCTGAGGCTGGCCTGCATCTCTGTGTGCACGTGCACTATGTACTCAGTGCACAGCAACGACCTGACTGAGCCTCCACCAAAGGGGCAACATCACATGGCTCTTCACAAATTCACAACACTGTTTTAAACTAAAAGAGGGTCGCTTTAGATGGCAGTGAGGCTGGCACGGGTTGTCCTGAGATGTGGTAGATGCCCCAAACCTGGAGACATTCAAGGTCAGATTGGATGGGGCTCTGATCAATCTGATATAGTAGAAGATATCCCTGACTGTTGCAGGGTAGGTGGACTAAGAGGCCTTGGAAGGGTCCCTTCCAAAGGAATCTATGTCCTATGATTCTGTGAACTGCCACTAGATGGAGAGCTTTAGATATACTCTATGTTCATACATCCCTATGCAGAGATTCAAAGACTCTAAGGCTGGAAGGTAGCTCTAGTGTCCTTAAGTCTGAGCTACAGCAAAAAAAGGCAGAAAATTTTGCTTAAAGACTTCCACATTGAGGTCATCATTCCTTGCTGTGCCAAAACATAGCTTCTCAGAAAAGAGACATCCTTTATTTCAAGACTTCATACAAGAATCTACCATATCTGTATCTGTACTGAAGGTGTTCAAACAGCTGCTCAAAATACCCCCTTCATTCCTCATCTAGTTCTTGTCTGCTTGGAATTCCAGCTATAACCTGCATAATATTGCTTGGTTTTTTTACAAGTTGTTTTTACAAACATTATGTCTATGTTTTATAAATTAGCTTCTATCAGCATTTTTTAAATTTCTGACCCATATTACCTTGAGCTAGTGTGTGTAGGAGTTGTCTGGCATTAGTGGAGAAGCTAAGTGTCCAGATGAGTTTCAACACTCTGAATTTTTAAATTGCATTTTTGTTTTAAAAACACTAATTCCTCACTTATCACGGTTTTGAAGGGGGGGAAAAGGCTTTGCTAAAGGCTTCTGCCATTAATTTAACAGGTTCCAATGAGAGTTCAGTACTGTCTGGTTTAATTTAAGCAGGGTTACCTTGAAATGCAGCGTTCATGACTACTAATTTCTACTTCAAAAAGAGCTGAAATTCAGTCATCAAATTATTCCATCAAAGTTTAAAGCAATGTTAATAACTCTCCCTCTGTCTTGTTCCTTGTAGCTCACCAAACCTTTTCAGGGCTTTCACTAGAGGCAGAGAAACATGAATAATATGGCACAGGAGGCTTCTTACAGCAGCTTTATTTCTGTGTTTGTTCTAAGTTCAGTCCTATTGCAGGTGACCTCGGATGCAAAAATCCTCTGCAGAGCAGAGGGGCAAGGCACACTGGATGTCCAGGCCTTCCTTACTCAGACATATCCAGACCAAGCAGGGACTGGGGACAAGTTTGCCCCAAGCACATGGTGTCTCAGACCTTGTCACAGCTGCCCCACCTTCTCTTGCTGAGAGGTCACCTCTTGATCTGTGCTCTCCCTATCCAAGTCCTCCCCAAGCCACAGGATGTCATCATTTGCCTTATCCTGGCCTGCATCAAGCTGTCAGTCTGTGGTGACAGCAAAACCAAATTTCCTAGCTGGGAACTGGGCCTGTGGGGCTAACTTCCTTCCCTTGTCCATTTGCATATCCAAGTGGAGCACTGTCAGACACTGGTCACCAACCCATCCTCTGTGCAGAATGGATCTTGTCAGAAATGCTCTGCTGGACAGCCTCCTCCTATTACCTTCCCATTCATGTCTGAGACCTTAACCCTCACACCCCTTCCTCTCTTTGCTCTTCATTATTATTTCTCCTTACATCTTGTCTTCCCTTAGCTTCAACTTCTTCTGAGCCCTCTGCCCTGACACTGAAAAAGAAAATGGCTGTAAGTCTGCCTGTGATTCCCCTTAGAAAAACAGTGTTTTGGATGGCTCTGCCACAGGGAATGTGCCACCAGCTTGTGCTCAACTCCTGCGCTCTGAGGTTGCCTCATGCCCAGTGGACATGAAATGGACTCAGTGCTCTGCACTTCATGGGGCTAAGCCTGCCACACTTTTCTGGACTGTTGAGAAGGATGAACACCTTGTATTGTGTTGAGGAGATGAGTTTGCAAGAAAAATGTTTGCAGAGTTATTTTGGTGCCATCAATGTTGAGATGATACCCCCCTCTCTCAAAGAGAAAAGTATTGCTTTCACTGATAGGCGCACAATTTAATGGGACAAGGTGACACAAAGCATAACTAATGGTCCAAGAGATGCCATCCAACTGGGAGGAAAGCAGGAGCTGGTGGAGAGCTCAGCAGCAGCCAGTGCAGGAAATGTACTGGCTGTGAGAGGCAATTGCAGCAATAGCTCAATGAGAGCTAGACCCACCCCTAGTTGCTCAAAAGAATGAAGATGGGAAAGCTTCAGGAAGGCAGGAAAGAGAAAAAGCTGGAGAAGAAGGCAGGTTTTGCTGACTTCCTTCTGTGGGAAGGTGTTTTTTATGCTCTTAATTTTCCCAACCTCCAACCAAAAAGAACCTCAACACTGAAGCATTTGCTTTTGTTCATTCACTGCTCAAACTCATAAAAGAAAGTTAGACAGGAATCTGATCTTTCTGAAGTCTGCATTTTCATAAATATTTCCCTTTAGGAATTTGTGAAATTGAATTTTGGTTGATAACCCTGCTTTGTTCACCTAGCCTTATATCATCTAGAGAGCAGTGAGAAAAATGAAAAGACTTTAACAAAAAGTAAGCATGGCAATTCAGTACAATGGCAGGGAGACAAAGATAAGATGAGAAATAAGGTACTGTTCTCTCTGCTTTCCTTGTTCCCTTGTTTAAGTGATAATTTTCATACCTTACCTTTGAAAGATATAATTACAGAAATTGGAATATGACTATTCATGAGACCTATGCTGTGCAGTACTTTTTCCCCTTGATATTTGTGTCTTTTTAACTAATATAAGATCTTTAATATACTAAATAAATACATAGGCCTTTATTTTCTATGTCTGTGCACTTTGTGCTTCTCAGGCAAATAAAAGCTGAATTAATGCCAGCATAAGAAACCATGGGACCCCATGCTCTGGAAAAAAGAAGGGCTATTCAAAACTATTTCAGAATTTCTGGGACCACAATATGATACAAGCACTGTTGTGGGATATGTCTTACTTGTCTCTCACCATGTAAACATTAGCCTGGTCAGCTATTCCTAAGAACAGAATGGGAGAAGGAGGTGAGTCCAGAGGGGCAGGTGTTCAAGGGAGAGGGGAAAAGAGTTTTGTGTTTTCTTGCAGACTGGGGAAGACGTAAAGGCAAGATGAAAATGTTGGAGAAACAGGACAGTGAGTCTGAGATGGTGTGCAAGTCCTCAGCATGGCTCTGGGAGGGTGGACTGTTCCCAGCGACTCTCCTGGAATGGTGGGAGACTGCTGCCTTCCAAGTCTTTCAGTCTCCACAAAGGCTGAGAGTTACTCATGTAAACCTGCCTATCTAGTTCTGGTTTAGATGCTTTGTAAGTGCCAGGAGAGAGGTCTGGCTTAGTTGTTTCCCTAAGTTTGTGTATGGCCAGGAATTTTCTTTTGCTTTGTCTCTGAGCTGAGGTAAATGGAAGTATAAATACTCTGGGAACCAGACCACTGACCAGCCAGCCCTACAATTTGGGAAGGGCAAAGGTCCAGGTTATGTTCCTTGTTGTGCTCAGCTGCCTCTTGGCCACTTCTCAAGCATAACCAGTGTACCCACTGTCTTCCACTAACACCGTCCTGGGCAGCAGCCAGGTTACATGACTTGTGGGCAGTACAAAGAGCCAGTGCTGTGAGCATCAGTGAGCTATAAATAGCCCCCCAGAGAGTAATACACGTGCCACCAAAACCTTTAAATATGAAATCCTACATCTTCAGGCATGCATATGAAGGCAGGGAGTTTTTGAGCAGCCACAGGAAGTTGTGGGATTTAGGTGTATTTTAGAATATTCCAACCTGGAGTAAGGTTTCTCAAACTTTATTAGTTTGATACCATCAAAACCAGCAGCAGCAGCAGCAGCTACATTGGTGAATCCTGCTGCTGTTGAGGAGAGGGCAGAACGCACATCAGCACCTACACCTGAAGGTTCCTTCCAGTTGGAATCTTCCTATGACTCAGTGTTGACTGTGGCTGGGCCACTGCTCACAGCAGGGCTGAAGGAGTGTTGAGAAAGGAGAGCTAATAGGGAGCTACTAGGATGGCTGGGAACTGAGGCATGCCGTGTGCAAGCAGAGCCTGAGGGAACTTCGCAAGTGCAGCCTGAGAAGAGATGGTTTTGCAGGGACCTAACACCAAACTAGTGGGGACTGTAAAACCAGGAAGTGCTGGACCCTTTTCAGAGACACACAGAGAAGAAAAGTGCACCAGACATCAGTTGCAGAAAGGGAAATTCCAGCTCAACGTAAAGAAAAAGGAGTTCACAAGTTTTTTTAAGAGGTGGAAAATATTGTCCAGAGAAGTTTGCGCAATTTCCATTTTTGGAGGTACTCAAAACTCATCTGGAAAGGCTGAACTTCCTGCTGAAAGTCCTGCTTTGTTCAGGGAATGTGATGATCAGGGATAATACTAGATGACATCCAGAGGTCCTCATTCACCTGAATCGGGGGTTTTTTTAGGTATCTCCACCTTCATCAGCTGAACTCTTGAACTCTACTTATACATAGGATGAGTTGCGTGTGACTGTGTTTAACTACCATGAGTAGTTCTAGTGGTGCATGTGGTCTACTGTATTTTGTCAACCTTCATCCTTACAGAAATAAATTAGGATTTACTATTGTTACTGTTGTTTCTCTGTTCTGTAGTCTTTCTGTTGATAACCATACAGTACAATTATATCCATTGATTAGGGCTAAAACCAGTTTCCTTGAGACTGATGAACATTTTGTATTAATGAGCTAAAGAGTCTTTTGTTCAGCACTGCCTCACATTTAAGTTCCTTGTGGGCAAAGGAAAAAGGAGTGGGCATGTGTCTGCATCTCTTCATACTCTTTGGCAACTGTTGTACTGGGCAGGTTTGGCACCTTGGCATGATCCAGTGCCTTTGTTTGTAATACCTGGCTGGATCAGAAAGGTCATGCTAGAGCAGACATCCATAGCTTGGCTGTTTCTTAGCTCACTAAAAGTCTGGTTTGTGTCTGAGTGCCTCTTAATAAAGCCAGTGCAAAAGGTCATGTTGCTGTCAGACTGCATTTAATTTTCTGTTATAGATACAGCTTTTGTTCTGCCCCAGTTTCTTTGTGCATTATCTGTGAGATGGAGTAAAGGCTTTGGGGGAATACTGCTGGGATTGGAAGAAGAGAACAGGCTTGACACTTTTAATGTGCTTTCTGTTCATGCCATTATACTGTGTGAATAATGTCACTTTACTGAACTTTTTTCACTTAAGTTTTACTGAGGTCTTTTTAATGCTTGCCAAATTGCTATGTACCTCTCGCTACTGAAAGTAAGATAAGTGCATGATAATATAATTCAGCTTCACTTGTTTCCCATGCAGTTGTGAGAAAGGAAAAAAGGTATATCTTGATGTCTTCTTCCATTTTAGCAAGTACATTTCAGTAGTTTCTCATTCTGGTCTATTTTGTTTCATCCCTTTGAAAATGATGATGAGGTAGAAAATAATCCTGTGAAAATGAGCAACAATAAAATTATAGTGATTCCAGATGTCTTTTTGGAAGATGGCATCTACACTTGTAGGTTAGTTTTGATTCCACTGATAGTTTCTGTTGGCATTTTCTTGTTTCCCTTAAAGGGAGATCCCTTTACAGTATCATGACCCTGAACTATCTTGGATGATTATCTTTTTGGGAAGGTGCTTCATATGCCAAGAAAGCTTCCAGAGACATCACATGTATGGTTACTCAACAAATGGGTTAGTCAGAGTGGGTGTTTTTTTTAAGTGATTCCTACTTTTAAAAGCTATTTTGGACTAGTATAACTGAAGCACAAGAAGGTGGAGTGACTTCCTTACAGTCACACTCTGAGTCAGTGGCTCAGTACTCCAGGCTTCCCCTATTTTTATTCCAACCATTGAGAAGACCACATGGCTTCCTCTTGGTGTGCTTTGAGGTTTCACAGCTGAGAGGTGCATGCTGTAAAGGTTTTTGCTGCTAATGTGTGAGCATGTTTTAGATCAGAAGTTCTTTATGTAGGAGGACAGGATCCATCCAGCAGCAATCAGTTGGCTTCTTGTCTATTCAATCCACCTCCTGTCTGTGGAGCTCCACTCAGACATTTTCCTACAGCACTATCACTCACCACATGTCTCTGCTTACCATGGGAGACAGGAAAATCACCGTGGTTTCTGTTCCCAGGGCTCTATGTCAACCTTCTGTAGTTTTGGCTTGTGAGGTTCGTAGACTCTTACTTTTCCCATCGCTTCAACTTTTGAATGAAACTTCCTCCCTCTTTTCTCTCATCTGCACCAAAACCCAAAGCAAAAAATCAGCTAAAATGGCCAATTTTTGCTGTCTTTCAGACGGAAACCATGCAAAACCACAGAGTTTGGCCTGGTGTCTGCCGGAAACTATAAATAGGTCTGTTCGACTGAAACTCATCCCTGTTTTACTCAAGCCACAACCCAAAGTTGTGAGACAGCTCTGAACCCGGGTGGATGTTTTGGAGTGTGTTGACCAAGTATGGTGGCTATAAGAAATTCAAAATTCTGTTGAGTTACCTGCTTGGTTTGGGGTTTCATTGCTGAAGTTCCGTGTTTCTGTATTTACAATCAAATGCTCTCAAGCTTGTTTCTAGGTGCCTCCTGGCCCTTCTTCCGGTTACGTAGAGAGCCCTGGAATATTGACTACTGCTTCTCAGCATTGCTGATTCTCAGGCTGGTCAGTGAAGGGCCTGAGAATTCTTGTAATTCTCTAATTCTTCCTCAATTTTCCAAGATGCTTTGAAATCAAAGGGTGAATTTGTATTTGTGCATTTTTACTCTGAGAAAAACATGGTTTATTCAAATCCCAATAATCTGAGGACCTAATCCAATAATCTCAGCATGGTAGAAGGGCTATTGAAGGAAAACATGTTCTTCCCTTCTGTTTAAAGCAATGCAAAAGGCCAAAACAAAAGTAAGTATTCAGAGTCTGACTCTGCACCAGTTACCTCTTAGCCTAGGACTCTGCACTGAACTTCTAGTATGTTCCAAAGAAGTTAGGCTACAACAGTGTTTAGATCAATACCTTTCCCATAAAGCAAGTAAAACACTTTTTGACCCAGCAATGAAATAATTTTGTACATTTAAATTTGTCTATCCTTAGAGAGCAAATTATTTCATTGTATCCTGCTGTATATTTCTGTCTTTTGCTCCTCCAAACTTTACAGCTAGGGTAGGTTAACATTTCTGTTGGGTTGTACCATGAGACAGGATGCCTTTCCAGATATTTTCATCAGCCAATAGGTTAGATTTTTCAGTTTATTCACCTGAGATAACAACGTATTCTTGGGTTAGCAGAACTGTCACACTTAATTTGGTAATTTAGAATTTCTTTTTTGTTTAGCGGATGAGGTGCTTTTGCAAGGCAATGTAATGTAATGAATTTATCTGCCTGAAAGGTGTCACCCAGAATCTCAGGGAGATCTATCTTTATATATTAGTAGGTCAGCCTTGACTCTGGAAGCACGTTTAGGTCACAGTGCATTCGAACCACTCCAGCACTGGGCACATAAACAGGGAGCAGGAAGGCAGCTCCCAATCCAGCTGTCACACAGGCATGTCAGAGAAATTAATCACAGGGCCAACTGTGTTTATTGCCTCCCAGCCATGAAATACCACAACAAGGATCCCTTGTGAGACCATAAATACCACGTCTTCCATCAGCAATGAGGGTGACGCCACCCAAAACAGAATGTCTGTCTCCAGCTCTCTGTGCAGAGGATGAGGCAGGGTTCCACCTCCTTAATGTCTCTAGGCAGGACACTGAAGTGATGCTTTGTTGTGCTGTTCTTGTTTTCTAGGAGTCCATCTTCAGGCTCAGCTCTGATTTGTGAGAGAAGTGAGCATTCACAGCTGCAAGCGAATATCAGCAGCTGCACTTTCAAGGTAGAAAAGTGACAGGCCACAGAATGTTACAAATGAGAAATCCCCAGGTTAATGGATATTTTTTCTTACTTAATTCCCTCTCTACCCCCTTTCTTGGTCTTTAATTGAGAAGGAATATGGGGAATATGGTTTCCTCATCTTCTGGGGATTGTGAGGGATTTGAGAACAACAGCAGAGCTGCAGGAACAGTAAATGTTCTACAGGAATTGACTACAACACAGTGCAAGCCACATCTAATCTAAGAGGATTCATGATTTGGAAAAAAAAAAAAGGACACATTAACTTTCAATATTGTTTAGATTCAAAAAAAAAAAAAGGAGGTTTGTTGTTGTCTTTTTTAAAGATGGGAATGGGCCTGTAGAAATATTTTCATTTTTTCAAGGCCACTTTCCAGAAGCCTTTTGTTTGTATCCACTCCTAACTTTCATTCTGTAGCCATTTTTAGATGAATTGATGTAACTCTGTCTTTGTCTTCAATTTTTTTCTTCCAAGTAGTGTTCCAGGCTCTTTTCCTTCAGGCTGGACCCAGATTGTTTCTGCCATTCTCCCCTCTAGTACCTGGGCATCAAAAGTAGGAAGGATGCAAGAGAATACCTTCCCCTAATTTCACTTCAGTTTCTGGCTATGGCTGAAATTATAGGAAAAGCCTCTCTGAGCCCTGGACTGGGGCACAGCCAGGGCACATAAAGCACTGGCAAGCCTCTATTAAGCCTGCACACATGGTAGTTTATCAAACCCTCATAACCTAACCCCATGTAGACATGATTTTTTGTTTTCTTAACAGCACTGGGCAAGTCCTTGAGCAAGATGAAGCCTCGCTGTCCAATCTGAACACCTACAGTCTAGTGACACAAAAGGTGTCTTGGGGAACCACACAGAGAATTAGTGTGAATTAGAGAAATTTGCCTAGCCCCACTCTCAGAAACTGGTGATATTTTTTCAAATAAATTGTGTATGTATATTTATCTATAGATAGACAGATAAAACAAACAAAAAATCTTGGCCTAAAGGAGACACACAGAAAAGGAAATTCCAGTCTAATGAAAAAAAATTGGCACTGGGCAACTAAATCCTATGGCAGGTTGGGCTGAGCTGTACTTTATCTACTCTGTGCTTCTGTTGTTTTTATTCAATTTAACTGTCTAGACCAGCCTTTTCGTCTGTACTGAGCAATTCTTTAAAGGAATATTGAAGTCTTCTGAACGTGTAGTACAAAAACGGAACATTAAAGAAAAGGGCATTTTAAGGTGACTGTTTAAATAGGATGTCTCTCTGGATTGTCCTGTTACCTCTATTGCAACTACATCCTTTCTCTGTTTGCTCACTATGAAATAGATTGAAAGGATGCTCATAGGTCACATGATCCCAGCCCAATCAATTAGCAGCTTTTAAAGATGACTCATTATTTTTTCTGTAATATAAAACAAAATTACACAGTGAAAGCCCTAACACAGCCCTTTAGAAAAACTCCAGAGATCCATTTTTCCATTTGTGGTTTTACTTTTTTATCTTTTTCCAAAGCCCAAAGCACAGATCTTGATGAGATGATGCAGTATGTGCATGCAGTAGGCTTTTCCTCACACTACTCCTCACCTCATCTGCAAGTATGATTCTAGGCCATTCATCTGACTTCCATTCCTTGTCCTGAAACAGCTGGGTTGACCAACACACCTCAACTTTTGAACAGACAGTGAAAACAAATCTATGTCACTGAGAGGACTTTTGTAAGCAGCAATCATCATTTGCATGAATCTGCAGAATCCCAAATGTTTGTTTTCGTTATGTATTTTGGGATATATTAATTCATGTCAAATCTGTATCTGACTTATGCTTTCAGATGCAAAGAATATGCAGAAAAGCTGCACTGAAATAAGCTCTTCCCATTCCATGTTATGTTGATAACATCCCATTTTAATTCAGAAGACTTGAAAACAGGCTTTCTTGATTGTCACATTATATTAGTTTAACTTAAAGTCTTGTAATTTAGCTTACACAATATTTTCAGCCCTGGAACCATGCTATAAAGTAATGTGAAAGAAAAACCTCCAAAATGCCCCAAAACAAAACAAAGAAAAACAAACAAAAATATCCTCTCTCAATAAACCAAAGAATGGACTGGAATAAAAAGGAGCAAGTTGGCTCTTTCTAGTGGGACCAGCTGCCTTCTAGGTAACTAAACACAGGAAAAAGTATGCCTTTCCCACACCACCTCCCAGACTTCTATAATTCCTACTCACTAGCTTCCCTTTTTTTTTTTGTAGACACACTAAAATCCACTGAATACAGTGGGTGGAATAGAGAAAACTCTGTAAGTAGTGGTAAGCTTCAGATATGTTTTCCCATGTGAAGAAGGGAAGAAGTAGCCCTCTAGAGGAGAAGAGCTTATAGAACTTTGTACAGAGTAAGGGAGGCCTGCATGCTGAGCACTCTGCTTGCTGAAAGTGTCTGGCCTGAAATCCACACAGAATCATAGAAATATAGAGTGGCCTGGGTTAGAAAGGACCTTAAAGATCATCTCGTTTCAACCCTCCTGCCATGGACGGGGAACATCTCCCACTAGACAAGGTTGCTCACAGCTCTGTCCAACCTGGCCTTGAACCCTTCCAGGGGTGGGGCATCCACAACTTCTCTGGGCAACATGAGTGAAGGAAAATACTGCCTGAGCCTTCCCTCATCCTTTCTCTCTCCTCATACTTTTTCCAGAGAGCCCAACATGCTGCTCTGCTTTGTGTGTCTGCTTCAATCTAATGAAGAAAGTTTCTCACTGAGCTGCACCATCAATCACCTCCTCCTGGAAATTATATATACTTTATATTCTGCATGAGAAGCAGAGAATTAATAATTCCTTGGTTCATTTATTAAAATATTTATTCTCAAATTCTTTCTACTCTCCCTTTTTCTTAGATATGGCAGTGAGTGATGAAAATATCTGTCCTGCACTGAGGACTTTTGCAAATAATACAGAAGGCTACATTATAATAAAATATTGTTTCCTGTGGTGAAGGCTCCTGAAGCTCAAAGGAGCACACACCTTTTCAGCTGCCATTAGTGTGCGTAGAGAGCTGACTAATTATACACTAACAAGAATATTTTGCCTGAATCTATAAGCACACTGTCTGAACACAATTTCTGATATCTGGTGCTGCTTTCCCTCATCTGGAGTGTGAGCTGCTGATTACAGGAACATAGGTCTGAAATAATGAGAACATCTTCTTTTCACTCAAAGGCTGATCTTGGTGATCACCTTCCTTTGCTCCATAGATGAACAAAGTTTTCTATTCAATATAGGGATACTTTACACAGGGGAAGAAAAACTGCTGTGTCCTCAAGGTGATTTGTATTACTTGCTACACGTGCAAATGATGAGCTTGGAGGAAAATAGGTATCAAAGAGAAAACACAGGTAGTGATTCAGGCTGAGATGGGGGTGTTGGATGGCAGGTATCCTCTGTGCTGTTTAGAATGAAAATGCAAAATATTTTGTCCCTGCAAAAACCTCAAGCTCATTAAGCTGCTCAGGAGAGACCAAAAGCTGCCTTTGTTCACAGCAAGGGCCTTATTGCTTTATGAAAGGGGTCAGTTTGGTGTTTTCCAAGGCGTGGATTTGTAAGGACAAAGTATTTGACTCCTGCTTCATGTAAAAGGCTTGTGCCTTGCTGGTGATACTCAGGGCTCAGCTGTTCTCATGACTTCTTCACAGTCTATCCACCAGGCTGAAATGCACTTTGCCCAGCACTCCAGCGTCTCAGCTAGAGCAGGATGACTGATTAACCTTCACAGCTCTCTTCCTGTTGGTCTGAGCAGTGGATTTTCATATTATCCAATCACCTAAAGAGATGAAAGAGGCTGTCTTTTTCCTCAGAGTGTCTGACTTTGTTTCTTTACCTGGCTCTTTAGCCTTAGCTCAGTAGGATTACTTGATAATGTTTGATTGAATGGACACTTTAAACAGGAATCCCTGGAAAATATCTTGTGGGCAGTATTCATGCCAGTAAATTGTTTCCCTTTTGAACATAAGCTCTTAAGAACAGAGATGATGATCCTACATACATCTGTTGATATCTAAGCTGTCTACTCTGTACTCTCTTCATAGCCTTTGCAGGGAAATGGGAATTTCTGGGTGTGATTCACTTTACCCTAGCACAGCTGTCTGTGGTTAGAGAAGTTGCTCCCTAAACATGCCGATTGTTTTCCAGAGTTTAGGGAAGGAGAGTAGGATGAGTCTCCCTTGATGACTACACAGGCAGATATCTAGGCTTAAGTGAAACCCACACAGGCTGTCCTTTTATTTGTACTGAATTTGGCACATCAGAGCTGTGTTTTGCCAGCTGGACTCCAAGCCACTGCCATCCTGGAGCTCATCAGCTCTGACAATGATGCTAGGAGAAGAGACACGGGGAAAAGGAGGTCTTCTACAACTCTGAATTTGTGAGATACGCTTTTGACTGAGTGCTCAGTCTCTCACCTGTAATAATTCTCAGTGTTGCCAACACTGAGGACACTGTTAAAGCTGGCTCAGCTACTGAGGTGCTGAGAAGATCAACCTCTTATGCCTAAAGCTGTCCATGACCTGCATGGACTGGCACTCATTGACTGTGACCATAGATGGTTCTTTATTACCAGATGAAGATGGGCTTGTTCTCGGGACACTAAGGCTCCCAGCATGGTTGGTAAAGCTGATTAGTAAAGAAGGTTTAGCAAGATGGGATATGCCTCTGTGATAATTTAGTGTAACCATGCCCTAGAGAGGTGGCTCAAAAGAGAACCATCCTTCTCCCCTTTTTACACTAGGGCAGTTCATCTGCCTCCTTTCAGTAAACGAAAAGAGATGTGACTAACTCCTGATGGTTTAGTTCCCAGGTGCATGAGGTCAGGCCTCTCTTGTGTGCAGCTACCAGCAGTTATTGTTTCTCCTTTCACTTTTCCACTGGGCCATCTTTGAAGAGACATTTCTCTGTGGTAACACAGGCCCTGTCCAGAGAAAATGAGCACCATCTTTCAGTAAGTATTGTATTTCTGGGATTTTAAACATCTATTGAAATTGTCTAATGGTGTTTCCTTTTAGTTTTATTTATTTTTTTAATAAGGTGTCCCTTCATAATCAGAAAATAACATTTCAGAAAGAGAAGGGCTGTTCCCCAGGAAGAGCTGCTGGCAGGGCTTTCAACACCTTCAAGAAATAATGAATTCAATCCAATATGTGTTCATGGCATAGGGTATTTTATTACTCCTTTGTGTATTTGGAGCCTGTGTATTAATCATCACCTAGAAGCAAGAAGAAAATTGTTAGAGTCTCTTGAGGTGAAGGCTGTGTGTAAAGTAGTTGAGGGCTTTGTGGTATATTGTAGTGGTTTGGAAGCTGAATTAACCTGCATTCTTTTTTTTTTTTTTTTTTTTTTTTTCTCCCTGCAGGGAAAAAAAAATTCCCAGCCCTGGCTACAGAAACAGATTTTTTGCTGTAGAAAAAGAATTTATATGTTTCCTACCAGATCAAAGTGAAGAGAGCTGTAATTTTTCATCCTTTTGGCATGGTGGTACAGGATTAAGTGCATTTCATCTATGTAATTTGTGGATTCTGGTGGGCTTTTTATTCAAATTTTAAGCCATTTATCTTAACACTGATATGCACTTTTAATAGTGGAAGGCACAATTCTGACCTGACAATTTTTTTTTCCTGTGGTCCAAGGATAATCTTTAATCTCATCCATGTACCTTCATGACATCTAGCCTGCATGGGAGACACTGTGGAAATTCTGACACCTACATACTCTCATGAAGAGCTATGCTTTTGCCTCCTAGGTTGTCAAAGGGAGAAGACAAAAAGCAAAAAAACCTGCAAAAGAAAGAAAGCCAAATAAATTTGGTATGTTATTTCAGAACATGAAATGTAATACAAAAGTGGAAGGTCAAATAGGTTCTTCTAGCCCTGCATACTGGTTCCAATGTTGATTAGAACTGGAGATTTAGAGAGGACTTAGAGAAGAAGAGCAATAATAGTACTTTCCTCTTACACTTTCTCATTTTAAAGTTTTCTGGGCCAGACCAAATTTTATTAACCTTTAGAGGACTTCTCCAGTCTCTTCAGTCTTCCTTGAAACCTATATACACTTTCTTTGTCTACAACATCCTTTGTCAAGGAATTCTGCTTGTGAAGAATTGCTTTCTTTTGTTAATTTTGAATTTTCTTCCTGTTACTTGATGCCTCCTGGTTCTACTATTAAATCTTGGCATGTGTGAAGTTACAGGCCCAGCATGGTTAGTTTTGTCTGAAAGGATGATTCAGAATGCCAGTCCAGGGGCATTTTTACCAATCAAATTCCAGGAGAACTTGCAATTTTCTTTTATTTCCAAAATATGTTTTGATGTGCCGTTCTGGCCCATTCCATCTCAGAGCAAACCCAACGCCTAATTACTTGCATTTACCCCTTTTGCTTGCATGTTGTGGTAGCCTCTTACACAAATCAGGCCTAAACTCTTGTTTGCTTAGCTCAGAAAGCTGTGCTAACATGACATCAATCTAATGTCATTGACTGCCTGAGGGAAAAGAACCCACAAGTTAAGCCAAACATGCTGGTTGATTGACTGATGGCAATAAAACCCTCGTATGGGGCTACCACAAAGTTCAGATGGTTTGGCGAGGCCCTCTCAGCTGTATTGTCTCACATTTCTCTCCAGTTGTCTGAGAGCAGACAATTTAATGAACACCCAGTCAAACGTGCCTTCTGCAGAGAGTGGCACTTCCCTCCCCATGCTTCTATGTTGGGTTTTGCCACACAAGAACAGCCCAGACATTTCCTAACAGGGCGATCATCGTGGCAAGAGAGCATGGGAAACCAGAACAGCAAGTTACGTCACAGCTTCTTAAGAACCTTTCTCTTTCATCAGCCCTAATGCTCTTTTTCATAACTTAAGTTATAAATTGGAAGAGAAAGAAAATGTGTCCTCCTGGCAGCCTGGATAGCACCTAGGATAATGAAGCATCCTTCCTTCTTATGGCCTATAGACAACACTGTAATTTAAATTATTGTTAAAATTATTCTAGTTCATGGTCACAAATATACAGACAGATTCATTCATGGAAGTCAGGAACGCAGTAATTAGTTTTTTGTAAAGGAGTTAATAATAAATATTCCTAAACATGTAAAGCTCAGGGAGGATATTTGATTTATTGTCTGAAAATGGAAGGCCTTTGGTCATTAAAAGAATGTGAGAAAGTAATCAAATCAAGTCTTCTTGGCTGCCCTTGGATCACATTTCCAAAAGTATTTGGATGGCTAAAAGTGCTGGCAAGAAAAATTCCACCTCAAGATTTTTTCTCTGTTTTTGACGCTCAGAGGTACTGTAGAATTGGTCCATCATGCTCTGGAAGGAGGCAGCCTGGCTGAAAGGCTGCAGGGCTGGAAGCTGAGCTGTGGTTTCTCTTTCCAGCCATTGATACTGTCCTGCAGTGTTAAAATAAGCCGAAAGCTAATCACACCCCATCCTGCACCTCATTGCTGCCCATTTGTAAACAAGGTGCAGTTTTGTGCACTTGCAGAAAGGCCTTTAGGATCAGTGAATGATAAAAAAGGACTATTTTCATTCTAGGGCAAGACTTGGGTTCATTGCCCAAGTCTTGCTATTTCTGCTGACCTTGCCCAAGATATGCTAAATTGTGAGTTACTGCTAACTGTGATAAGGCTTCTCTGGTGTGAACAAATATTCATTAGGAGCTTAACTGAAGCAATTGCTTCAGTTTAAATGGCTTAACAGTGATCCACTGAATGCAGATTAGGCTACAGATCCTGTAGTATGGCTCGTATTGATACTGAAGATATGCACATTATGCCCCCCCACCCCCAATCTGTTAATTCTTCTCCCCAGTCTCTGGAAAGGCTTTTTACTTTGAAAAATAACGATCATAGCACCTGGGTTTTCTTAGGATGTGTCCATTTCTCAGGATCAGTTAGGAGCTCTTGCAAAGAAATTCCTTCTGTTGCAGAAAACTTGTGTTGCAGGTATGCCAACTGAATGTGCACATATGGTGTGATAATTAGGGATTGACATTGTGGAGATGTTTAGATGGCTGACAGATCAGGGAAGTTTTAAACTTTTACCTTTACTAAATCCATTCCCTAAGGACAGCCTTTGTGTTCACAGCTGATTGCCAGCTATTGTTTCAGCATCCTCACTGTGTTTGGCAGCCCCACTGCAAGCCAGCTGTGGGTACTCAGTGCTGTGGGGTTGCTGCCTCACAGCTGGCACTGATGCTTGTGGCCTTCAGTGGTGCCTATTTGCCAAGGTTTGGTGATCAGGCCCAAAAGCTCATTTATGAGAGAAGCCAGAACTGGGCTTGTCATCTTTCTTTTCTCTATTTATTTTTTCATTTGCTTATGCCTGATGGTCTTATGCTATTTCCTGCTTTCAGTAAGAAAGGACTCACCTCCTCCCAGTATCACTTACTGTGCTTTTTGCTTTGCAAGTCATCCTTCCCATGTAGTATGCAGGTTGTCCTGGCTATTTGCAGTCCCATGTGCTTATCTTACTCTCTGTCTGGCGATTTTTGTTAGCTCCATGCCACCTACTTCCAACTTCACCCATCTTTGGTAATGTTGCTCACATACTTATGGAGAATTCTTATAGATGACATCTTGCTGTGCCTTGGGCGTTGCAAAATACTTATATTCTGTTGTTAGTTACACCTCCCTTGTATATATTTAAGATGAAGGCAGGCATATTAATTAAATTCTGACTAGTACAACTATGATTACTAGGTGCTGCAGAACTCTTTTTTCTACACCTGAATATTTGCTATGTCATCCACCCTTCTGACCTGTCTTTCTGTGGAACAGCAGTGGTTGTAGCCTTTACTCTCTTACTGTAGGAAGCTGGTAGCCACGCTGTGCTGTGACTTTGTAAACAGATGGATATTTTGTAGGCTTCTCCATGGCTATTTCTGCAGATATTGAATCTTCAATAGCCTGCTGGGGAAGAAAAGAAACTATATTCAATTACTAATAAGGCTCTTCATAACTCTACCTCAAGGATACAGAATGTTTTTTACTCTCCCAAGAAAGCAATTCTGCCAAAAAAAAGGTCAAGGAGTGGGCCTCGTCTCTGTCAGTATGATATAGTATCATTTGTAGAAATAACTCTTGGATTAACTGGTAAGTTTGCTGCTTTGCCTTTGAACTCATCCCGTCACTTTGATTTGGGAAGCTCTATTCTTTGGTGGATAGAAAGAATGAGAATGAGATCTTCCTCAGCTTTGTCCCTAGGTCTGCCACCATCCCCCCTTGTGACCCTGAACAAACCGCTGTGGACATTATTAAAATACTAGAATAACAGCCAGACAGGAAAAAAAATGTTTTGTAGAAAACATAATTTTATTTTGTTATGGTTAGTGGTCCTTTAGATAATTACAGGGGAAATCCTTGATCCTGCGTGAACAGAGCTATCCCAGTGCTCAGGATAATGAGTCTCTGGAGTGGCCATTTGTCTGGTGTCCTCTGCTCCTTGGCAGGTCTTCCTGGCAGGACCACACCTCAGGGGACCTGGGGATGTGCAAAGGTGTGCTGCCCATACTAGGTGTTTGCTCTCCTAACAGCAGGTGGGTCTGATCCTCATGCAGCCCTTAAACCACTCTTACTCTTGGCTTGCTCATACCCTCAGTTTACTCATGAAAGGGGAAACAAGATATCTGCCTCACAGAAAATGCTTAGGTAAAAAAGGCAGCTCCTCTTGGTATTGGTGTAATCATTCTCTGAAGTCAGGCTGGATGATGGGATGGCTGAATTGCTAACTAATTTGTTGCCAGTGTCCTCATCCCTCCTAACTGATGAGGTGTCTTGTCATCATCTGGAGGAGTCAAGCAAGCATTCCTCACCCAAGATTTTCCATTTATCTTCTTGGATAGTGTGAGAAAAGACATTGGAATAGGATCTGGCAAATAACTGATGGAGTCAAAAGCAATAGGGGTACTTTGACCTAAGGAAAGCAAAGTGAAAATATTACCTCATGGGTCCTATGGAGAACTTGTACAAACCTAATGTGGAAGCAAGGGTTTTTTTCAATTTAATGGAGTGTCATCCTATGCATTTCACCAAGTGATGCACTGCCTGCTGAGCCCATGAAACGTTCATGAGCTCTCCCTGTGGTTTGGGCCTCATCTTACGACTCTACTGCAGTTTAGCGAACTAGCCATTTAACTACATAAATATTAAAAACATTCAATTAACTTTGCTTGGATCTGTCTGGCACTAAGAAAGGAAAAATTCTCGGGTTTGAAATATATGACTTGGCATGATTATGTGGTGAAATGAATAATGCTTTAATGAGTGATTTGTAATTATTTAATAATTAAAGAGCTCTTATGAATATTCTTGAACACCCTGTGGAAAAAATAAATTGTATGCTGATTTCATCAAGCATTCAAATCTAATCAGAATTTATTTTTATAGCATAATTTTAAACACAGTCTGCAAGAACATAGCCACAATAATGCAGATGGAACAGAAAAGTGTCACACTGTAACAGCTCTGCTTTTTAAAGTATAAGCTCCTGATTTTTCCACGCAAAGAATTTTTCTGCACTAATGAATTGCAGCTGGACTCAATTCCAAGACCTGCAGCAGCCAGTCAGGTTTCATCAGTGGTTCAGTGACAGGTTGAAGGTGCATCAGTTTTGATTTGTAAACACAGATGAATGGTAGCCACTTGCTGCTGGGGAGATTGGTCCCATTCACCCCTGCCTGGACACAAAGAGAGACCAAAAAGAAAACAAGAAGATGCGAAAAGGGAACTCTTTCCCACCTGACATGAAATCATTCAGTCTCAGCTTAGTCTCTGGAAATCCAATTTCCTTTAATTTCTCTTCCCATGGTATGTATATTGCAGCTTTGGGCAAATTTTAATAAGATGATGTTTTCTCTGTCTAACCCTGGAAATACTTTTCCCACAGGTATAGCAGAGGTTCAAGAACAAGGTATATTATGTGAACCATAAATCATCCCAGATTTTTCTTAAGTTGAATATTAAGGGCCAGGCAAATTTTGATGCAAAACAGTTTTATGTTAACTAGTTGTCCAACAGATCTGAAAAGGAATAACAGAGGCTTTTGCATGAAGATTGTCAGAGATTCATCAATCCATTTTTGAAAGAATGACCCCTACACGCCAAGAAATCAATCCAGAATCTTACACAGAAACCACAATTTGCTATTAATTTCTGAAAGCAGCTTATATTTGATGGGATGGAAGAAGGACCAAATGGGGGCCCTCTTCCACGTGGCTGTCAATACACTTATTACTTCTGAGGATATAATTGTCCTTTAGCGTTGCATGAATAATTAATTTTTAATTCTGTATTAGATTAATTTAATCTCATCCTCTCTGTGAATTGTTCTCCAAGATGTTGTAATTTTCTTGAATATATTTATTACTCAGAATAGACTATAGGACTCATGAGTCATTCATTTCAGGTAGGTGACATTCAGAATTTGAGACTTTCAGGATGGACATACAGGTCATTTTTGTGTCCTGTTACACAGGTAAAATATACAGAACCAAGCTTCTACATCCAACATGTATTTACAAATCTGGAATTCACTTGCTTTTACTATTCTGCAATGCTAGTTCTAAATTCACCACCTCAGCAATATCTCCAGCAGATTCATTGGCAGGAATATTTAGAAGTAGGAAGAAGTGCTGAACAAATTAATTAAAAGAATCTTGAAGAAAATATTCATACAGCTTTTTCTAACACAAAGTGACCTGACATTTTGCCATAGATTAAATAGAGAACTTCTTACCTACCATTCAACTTCTCCTTTGAATTTTTTTTCCTCAACTTTCTCTATATAAATCAAATGTTGTTGATCAGAGTTTACCACTTCAACTATTTTTCCCCTAAAACTCCTATTTTCCCCCATTTTCAACCCGCAAAGTCACAGAAAGATTAAAAACCACAATTTTTTGATAACTCCTTAATTTTGCTGAGACTGAAAAGAATTTCCATGTTTACAGAGGGAAACTATTCATTTGGGAAAAAAACCCCCATTTTTTATACTAGAATTTTTCTATCAGTTTTTTATCATAGAGTTCTTTCAGCTGATGTTTGTATTTCTAGTCATGAAACGCTTGCCTTTTAAAAAGTTCCCCCCATCAGAACTGGGTTTCCTTCTCTTGCTCAAAAAAAAGAGCAAAATCCTGAACAATGGGATCCTAGCAGCTATTCTGGGATTGTAAATTGGGCCTGTAGTGATTACAGGGGTTTTCTGCATAGCCAGTAGAGAACGGGAGGTATCCAGAGTGTCATATACTCAGTGCAATAAGGGCATTGAGGGAACATAGGAAGAAGCTGCTGTCATTTGAGGGCCCTATTCAACAGCACAGCCTAGGTCTCATCACCTTGTTAGCAGGCAAATCTGGGAAAAATGAAGGTTACAGTGAAAAGAAGTATAAGAAGACAGATGAGCTGAAATGGAGAGATCAGCAGAACTTGTCTGGAAAGGATGTACTTACAGTGCTTCTTTCTTGTATCCCTATGTAGCTTGGGAATGGAATAGAGAGGGACAGTTCTCCCCTCTGACTCTCTCCAAAAAAACTGAGTCCGTAGGGGCTGGATAGGGAGTTGGTAGGGTAGGATACACTTTCATCCATGCCTTGAAGCAAGAGCATGCATCATGTTGATGTTTAGGCTCAGAGGAGAACTCTTTGCCATCTTGAGGGATTTAAATGTCATGCCCTAGTGTAGACATGGCTCAAGAGAGCTGTGGCACTCCAAGGCAAACATTTATGGAAGCATTTGTATTTGGCTTCTGAAAGATGGAGCTTGGTACAGGGTTTCAAGTTACAGGGCTCAACTGATATAATCTGAGCAGAGAGCAAGGTGAAGTGAGAATGTCTTTAGCAATCATGTCCTGTGAGGATGAAAAAGGGTTCACTGTTCACAAGAGGATTGGTAAACCACAGAGGAAGGCTGTAGGTAGGTAGCTGGTAGGCATCATGGTGTGTGTCATGTGGGAAGCAAAGGGAGAATCCCCTCAACTATAACCCTTTTTTTTTCAGGTCCTGTTACAGTAAAGGAACCCCAGGAACCTCCTTGACTTCCCTTCACTGATGCATTATATGTGCCCTATTTCACTGCATGAGGAAGTCAAACCCCATGCTCAAAACCCTTGACATAATGAGGTTGACAGGATGATGTGAGAAAGGAATTAAAATTCCAGAAGTTTGAAGTTCCAGACAGGAGTTGGTTCAGTAGTACCTCAGTGTGTCCTGTGGCTGCATAGAGTGCAACTAACCTCACCAGCAGCATTGAGCTTAATATCAGGTTTTTTTTTTGGTCAACACTGATACACAAAAAGAGAAGCAGAAAAGAAGGAAAAAAAGAGACAAGTACAAGAAAAACAACTGAGTGAAGTAGAGAATAAATGATGATTTTTTTTTTTTTAAGTTTTGAAGAAAGTTCATGCTTCAACCTGTGTTCATGTTATTCTCTTTTGAGTAAGCAGCAACGACATTTGTAACTAGTCGAGCCTTTCTGACACATATTTTATCATTATGTTTTGTGGAAGAGTCCTGATGAGTTGAGTTAGAAATTACACCACGTGCAGGATAAGTCTGCCAAAGACTAAGAACCAAGCATTGCAATTTTTGACTGTAGAGTTCTCAGCACCAGAAAAAAATGTAGAATAAACACAAAAGCAAAGTCGCACTCATCTTACCAGAAAATAGAATATTGTCTCCCTATTATCTCTTATGATTAAAGTGATTTCAGCATTTCACAGGGATATACAGTAAAGTAAAAGTGCAAAATGAAGGGCAAATGCTAGTAGATATTCAGGATCTCACTTTTTCCCCTCTCTTACAGAAAAAAAAAGTTAAATTGTGCAAAGCATCAGCATATGAAGAGCACACATTTAAGAGTCAGATGCCATTTAGGTTATAAGCAGAATTATTTTGCTGCAGTCATTACAGGGTCCAGTGGGTGCAGTTCTGCTTCATCAATCCATCTCAATGTGTGGTGCAATGCATCACAATTGGTGGATTCTGCTTTGGAACTGCTTTCTGGAGAGACACCAGCAGTTTTGGCAGGCCAGCCCTGAAAGGTGTGCAGTCCTCTGTGCATTCCCAAGACTTGGTGTCGAGTGGTTTGTCAGGCCTGGAGCGTAATCTGTCTCTGCTGTGAAAGGCTTGTCTCTGCAACAGTATTGGGGATTTTGGGCTGGTGTACACTGTTGCTTTAGGGAAGGAGAACAAAACTGTTCTGTTAGACCTGAATTAAGATGGATTTTTGTTGAAAGTTCTTGGAATTGATTTCTTTCCAGTTTTCTTATTGGTAAGAGACATCACAGTTGGGTTCAACTTACAAAGTATCAGTGATTTCTCTCCCCAAACCACAGATGATTCAGCTTGTAATTTCCTCACAATTATAGAGCAGGTCTCCTTAGAAACTGCTTGTATCCATTCAAAGTTTCATCTTGTGGAAACCACATTTCCCCTCTCTTTGGCCAGATGTGCTTGACACAAGACCAGAAAAAAAAAAAGTGGAGGAATGTACAATAAACATTTTCCTGCTCCCATTCCCTCTTTTCTGCTTCCTAAAAGGAGATTCACAACATTGCAACTTCTTTTGTCTCTGAGTGCCTTGGGATCTCGGGCCATCCCAGGAGGTGGGGTTGGCTATGGGTGGGCCTGCTTGTGGTTCTGCCAGCGTGTTGCATAGCCTTTCTTCTCTAGGAGAGGCCAGGGTGCAACACAGAGGTCATGGCTTCTTCACTCTGACACAGCATCGTGCCACCAAAGGTTAGCCAAACTAAGCTGATTTCACAATTGGCTCTGCCTTGCTTGGCTGTCCTGTGTTTCTTCTCATACACAACTTCAGCAATGTACACAAGTCTCCACCTTCTCTTTGCATCCCCTGTGACCCTCAAGGGAATGTGTGTTCGTGCAGGGAGTCCCTGCCATGGAAACTGCTTGGCTTCTGGGTTTGACAGGGAGTCTCAGATAAAACACAGGATCTCATTTAGACAGATAAATCATAGGACCTGATGACAGTTTGAAGAGCTTTGCAAGAGGGAATCTTGTGCTGGGACAAGGTCACACATAGAGTGTCTCTAAAGTCTGCTCTACCCTCAGTACGTTTCTGAAAAGGTCAAGATAACATTAAATTGCTTTTACATTTGGAAAAAATTCCTTAGGTCTTCTGCCTTAGTAACTGAAAAATGAGTTTGTGCTGGCAATGGAGACAAAAACAGACTCTATTTGCCCATATATGTTCCTCACTCTGCCATGAGAAAGCCACAGACTGATCTGAGTTCAATCATTATGGTGGCTGTAGATCAACACTTCAGTGAAAGATGTTGAAATCACATCTGTTATGTAGAAAACTTTGATCCATACCAGTATAAGAGATAGAGAAGGTGTAAGGAAGAGACACGAATAAAAGTGGTGCTTCTATAAGACAGAAAGTTGCAGCAATATATACACGTGTTCTTACATATACATTTGTGGATGTGTATTGATACATATATACACTCACATACACATGTGGGAAACAGCTATGTGAAGGTATTAAAATATGGACAGAATATTAAAACCCACCATCTTACTAATAAACTGAGAGGGATCTGAGAAAGGATATGGTTAAAAGGAGATAGATGCCAGTTTTGTGGATGTGTGCTCTTCTTCCCTTTTATTCCTTCATCCTTTCTTGTGTAGGGAGAAAAATCTTGGTGCTTGAGGTGTTTATATTATGCCAGCTTTTACCAGCATGGTTCTTTCTCCCTGAAAATAAACTCACTTCCAATGTTATATTTGAAATCTGTTGTTGTACAGAGATTTTTCCTCAAATGGATGGGATCTG
Source organism: Leptocoma aspasia (assembly GCA_013399835.1). NCBI lineage: Eukaryota > Metazoa > Chordata > Aves > Passeriformes > Nectariniidae > Leptocoma > Leptocoma aspasia. The sequence continues at coordinate 1,688,004 of VXAX01006461.1, forward strand.
GTCTTCCCAACATTTTTTTTTTACATTGCTTCAAGTGTCTTTGTGTATCAGGCCCTTAAGCTGAACAATTCGTTGTGAAATCATAGGGATCTGGAGTCCAAATGCCTGTCTCAGAATGGGAGGCAGTGTGGGACACAGCCCAGTGTTTCAGTCAGCACTGTAAAGGCTTTTGGTGCAGCTAGGCAGATGTGCACATGGGGTTTTAATTTCTTTAATTTTGTGTGTGTGCTGCACTGTGGAGAGGTGCCCGCTTATCACTGTGTCAGCTGGAGGGCAGCACTTAACAAAGATTTTGCATAAACTGTCCCTTTGGGAGAGGATTTTCACATAATGCCAATATTGAGGTCTGCTGGTAAAACAATGTTATGGGACAGAACTGAGAAGCTTTTCAAGCTCTATTAAATTTACATAGGCTCTACCCATTTTTAATCCTGTTCAAACATCCTTGTGTACAGCAAATAACTTCCACAATCCCTTAAAAAAGCAGTTGTGTACAGTGCACATTTGCACTGATGTACTTATTTAAAATCCAAATATTTAGTAAAGGGGCTGAAATTGCCTCCATCCTTCCTCAATACAAACACAGACTACAAATACACCACTAGGCCCAGAGAAACCTTTTCCTTAAAATTACTCTTGACTCCTAATTGCAGATGGGATATGTTTTGGTGGCGGCATACAGACACCACAGACAGGAATCCAGATCTTCCCTAAGTGCAGTGTGGGTGATTTTCAAGAGCTTGCTCAGCAATCATCGAGATCTAAATGTCCAGCAGTTTTGGGGACACTCCATTCTGAGGCATGTCCACAAGCATGGTAGATGCCTCTTACAGAGAGCACAGGAGATGAGATCTAAAATCACACCAGCAAACTCCTAGATAAGCTACCTGATTTACTGTCTGCAAAACTATACTTGGCTTCAAAAAGCTGCTTTGTTTTCCAAGTAATACAGTACAAGGTGTGTTCTGTCTTTTGCAATGAACATCAGTGGATGAGGATTATTGTGCTAATTCTGGAGAACAAAGGAAAATAAGTGACCAGTGTTTTCTACCCACTCTTCAGTCTCACCACAAAGTTTTTGTAAAAGACATAATTTCTGAGTTCTAGCCATTTGCTAAACAGCAGCCGCCCCACTGCAGCTACAGTGCTGATACATTTCATCACCTCTTTTTGTTTGGTTTTTTTTTCCTAGAATAATTATGAATTAAGCATGATCATCCCAAATGGATCCAATACCTGGTATTATTCACTGCACACTTCCGACAAATAATCTTTGGCTTGTAGACTCTTTGTGAACATCCATATTCCAAATATTTATGGAGATGTACAAGCCATGCTACGTGTGTATTTCTCCTGACCCAGTGCAATTAGTTTTCAGCAGTAGAGTTTCTGATTGTGAATTAAAATTTGGGTTCTATTATTATTATCTTACAGTACTTATTGGAAAGTTCCAGTTTCACTTACTAACTTGGTACTATGTTTGTGCTAAAGTGGTACAGAAAGTTACAGGGGTTCAGAGATCCCTTTGAAAAATAAGATTTTTAGATTTTCAAGATTTTCAACACACTTCACAACCCACAACCCCCTGATGAAAGTCAGTGGGACACTGTAATTTCATTTCATTAGGACTTAAATTAAATGTTCCGCCTCTGCTTTATTAGCACAGTTGAAACTGGCTTGTCTGAATCACAAAACAATTTCAGAGGATTTTCCTGGATCTGTTACTTCTGACTACATGAAGATAACTGTTTGCTGTCTGGTTTGCATAGCATGGGCATGTTCTCTGCCTGATGTTAGGATGCATGATGCTACTCATGTGCACTCCAGCTCTCAGCATCCCTATGCATCCATACAGAGATGGGCTTTGAAGGCTGGGCAGGAGTTTCATAGGGAAGAAGAATCTGAAGGAGAATCAGAGCAGGTGGATTGCAAAACAGCAAAGATGCGGTCATCTGAAAGAAACAGCGGTGCCATGGCTGAGGCTGTGCAAAACACATCAGTTCCCAGAGCTCTCTGTCACACTTTCTGTCTCCTTTTCCTCCAGCCCTGTGTTGCTGAGATATTTGTCAACAGAATGGAAATGATACTTGTTCCCAAGGAGAAATTGAATTTAATATTAATGCTATCTCCTGTGGAAAAGCAAGAGTGAGTCAGAGCTCAGTAGAGTTTGTTTTATATATGAAGTCTTTCATTCTGGAGAGTAACTCAGAGCACAGAGCTGTGAATTTAATGTTACCAGCTTGGGAAGCTGGTAGGCAAACACAGCAGGCTTTGTGCATTAAGCAGCAATGTGCATTGCTGTAGTCATTAGAAACAGTTTCACTAACAAAGAAATAGGGGTAAAATGCTCATCAAAGTCTTTCTCAGGGGGCAGTATTTGATAAGTTCTACAAGAAGCTTTGAATACACACTGGGCTGAAAATATTTAGTATCACCTTGCTTTAAATGGACTCTGCTTTGTCTTGGTCTTTCCAGCCTTCTTTATATTTTATATTTTATTTATCTTCCTCCTCAAAATGAAACTCCCATCAGCAGTGATTCCTATGTTCATGCTGCCCTTGTTTCCAAACAAAGTAATATAGCACAATTTAAAATGCAAGGATTCCGTAGTACAAAGCTCAAAAAGAGCAGCTTTCTCTGTTTTTAAAGTAAACTCCACCTTTCCTTTGAGTGCCTTTTCTGTTATGTCTCGTCAGCTGTGTCCTATGTCCTGTCATGTCCTGATAACATGCCTTAGTACATGCTGTTATAAGTAGCTGGTACTTCCATGTACTTTAATTTCCTGTGGGAAAGGAGATTAGCTGCTGAAGGAACCCTGCACAGCTCTGACACTGCTGTATGGATGTCCTGGGAAATGGAAGGCCGTGGTTACTTCTGTTCTGCTCTGAGATGCTGCATTCCCTCTTTGTGGCCAGGCATGGAAGGCATAAGAGGAAGGAGGAGAGAAAGGATAGCAGAGCTGGAGAAAAATATGGTGTTTTGTTGATGCTTGCAGGATCCAAGGCAGATGGTCAGTCACGGATGGATGCCTTGGGCTGGCAGGTCAGCCACAACAGCTATCACTCTGGTTGCTGGCTCCCTTCCCCAGTTAACTGTGTGGCCTGGTCAGCTCTCTCGCTCTCTCCTTTTTTACAGATTTTTCCCAGTCTGGACAGCTAGCTGTGGATGGCTCATGATATCTCAGCCTTTTGGCTGCAGCACAGTCAGTCTAAAGATGGCTGAAAAGCTGAGTGCAAGACGGAGAGAAAAGGCAGACAATGAAAGAGGAGCTTTGAGGGAAGGGGACACGGGGACACAGAAGGGCTGCATGTTTCTGGGTCCTTGCCCATGCAATAGGTGTGATTGGGAAAGGTGCCAGTGGGGATCTCATGGAGCCATCGTGATTCTTCATGTCCAGTGAGGCAGAGTTCCTTCAGTGCAGTAGAGGCAGGTTGGCCTGTGCCCTTTTTCCCTTTCTCCAAGTCCTTCTTCCCTCTCTCATCCACTTGTCTTTTTCCTTTTTTTTTTTTTTTTTAAGGAGGCAAAAATGAACACAAGCTCATCCTTTCATTATCTTATCTCAGTACTTCCAGTGCATCTTTTTATAAACTCGTTTCTGACTCCAAGAGAACTCTACACATTCTTTGGGCTTTTCCAGCTGGAGGATTTTATTGGTGTAGTTCAGTATCCTTCTCTTCCTCTTTGCATCTTTGCCATTTATCCTCAGTGTTCAAGACTAACAGAATATTTATAAATCTGGTGTGCACTTCCCAAGCTTCTATTCCTGACTAGTGTAAGGCAGCACACATTCAGTCATTACTGTGCTTGCCAGTGTGGACTCAACACTGAGTTTAAGGAATCCTCAGCTTTACTAACAATAACAAAAATTGGCAAACATACTTTACTGCTTCCTTTCTTCCTCATCCTTGGGCTCTTAGTCCCCAGAAAGTGAAGAGGTGCACTGGCATGTCACGACACATCGAGTCTTTGAGCTGCTGTTTTTCAGACTGTTGCCATCTGCCACTCAAAAGCACCAATGTTTTTGGAGGTAACAAAGGGGGTCTCTAACAAGGGTTGCATCATGAAAGCATGTTCTTAGTGGTCTTAAATGCTTAAAATGTTCCAGTGTATCTCTCAGTCTATAGGTTTCTTCCTTACTTTTATTCCATGCTTCATTTAATAAAATCCCCTGCAAGAGAACAGAGAAAGAAAAAAAAAAAAAAGAACAAACCCTTTCAAAACCATGTGAAATTACTTCTGAATCAGATGCAAATTCAGCCCTATTGTTCACAAATTGCTATGTGCAGCCTTTCTGTGATAGGTCCTAAGGCAAGGGCAGAAGTGTTATCTCTACAGCACCATGAAGCTTTATGACAGCAAACCTGTGAGGGAAACACAATGCCACTGATCCAGGCCCAGCTTCCATGGCAGAGCTCACTGGGGAAGTGCCTGCTGGTGGCAACATGAGAGCCAGTAACCTAAAGGAATCAGAGCCTGGAGCATAAAGCTGGGGTTGGAGTGGGTGATGAGGGGAGGCTTATGGGCTGTGCAGTCACCAGACCCACACAGAGCCGGGGGGCTAGGAGGACCTCTGGGAGCTTATGGATATGAGGCCTCTGTGCCCTTCTCAGCAGAGTTAATGCTGACACCAGCAGGGACAGATAATGCTTCCTGTGCACAGGGGAATGCTGCTGCTTTCACTGATCTCAGGAGCAGGGCCACAGCACCAGCACTCTGCCAACAGAAAGCTCAGCAGCTCCAGCTTGTAACTGTGAACGCTACCTTCACACTCCATCATTCACTCTTGGCAAAGGCCAGCCAAATTTACAACCTTCTGCTGCTTTAACCAGAGCTGTTGTGTCTGTGGTTGAGCCAGCTTTCATGTGCTGCTGGACGCTTCTCCTGAACAAGCTCTTCAGCACTTTCAGGGGTATGTGGCCTTGTGACTGGGACAGCAGCAATGGACTGCGTGTGTCTTCATCTCACAGCAGAATTATTTTCATCTCCCCCACCTGTCATCCAGGTCACATTACTCAAGAATAAATCTGTTTTTTACTTTTCTGGACCATGCCTATGAGAGATCCCCTGGGACAGTCTCAGCTAGAAAGAGCATCTCAGTGCAAGGAATTCAGCTGGGTATGAAATCAAATGGATTGTACAGACATAGAACTGGAGTCTCTATTTCTGGTGGATATAAAATTAAAGTGATATAAACCTGTGTTATTTCCTTTTGTCCTATCAACATCCAGGAATTAATGTATATTAAGTCCTTCCAGGAGCACATGGTATTCTCCATGTTAATCATTAAAATGTGTTCTTTCTTAAAAACATTACCAACAAAAAAGAATCCAGGTTGTTGTTTTGACCTGTGTGTTGATAAGAGTGATAGCAGAGAAGACAGACTTGTGATAGGAACAGTCCAGAAATGGGCTGTTACAAAAGACAGCATAAAACTGTTCCCATCTGTCCATGGCAACAATTTAGACTGTGATTTTTAAAGACACACCTGATATAGTACGGTGTCTGAAGCCAGAATGCTTTGTCAGGTTCCCAGACTTTAATGAGGGATGAAAAGCATCACTGCATAGCCCACATCTGAAATATTTAGCTGCTAACTTTCTGGGAGTTTTGTTGACCAGCTTTATTTATTTTTGAAGGAAAATGACTTGAATAAGACCTGTGTTTTTATGTTCTCTCTGCTGTCCCAGTCAGCTACACCTGTAGAAGTCGTACTTCAGTGTATTTGCTCCCATTTCAGAGTTTTCCATGTGAGTCAGTATGTCTACGTAAGCCTGGCAGATACATAGATGAGGTAACAGACTATTCTGCTCCTCCCTTCTCTGGAGAACTTCCATCTCTTTAACAACAACCTAAAAAACAGGTTCCTACCTGAAACAAGTAAGGAACAAATGAGACTCTTCATTCAACTTCTCCAGCCTTAGACAGGGCATCAGTGATCTCACTCTATGTTTGGACTTCTTGAAAAACACATCAGCCTAACTAATGCTCTTGAAAAATGCAAAGGAACCCTACTCTTTGTACAGGTTTCAAACCTTCTTTCAGGTTTAGGATGTGGCCTCAGTGGACTATTTCCCAGAGAAAGAGAGAAAGCAGAGGATGGGGTACAGATGTTCCTGGCAGAAGTGCAGCACTTAAGCAACACAAAACCAGCACTGCTGATGCTTTTCCTTGCTGCTGCTGTTGAGCTACGAAAGAAACATGTATAATGGTTGCCCTAGATGGCAGTTTTTCTGCAAACTTTACTGGCCTAACTACAGTTAGTCATAAAGGTTCCATCTATGCTGTTTTTCAGAGGAAAATTGAGTTTCCCCAGGGAAACCTTTGACTTGGAAAGCATAATCTTAGTTTTGAAGGCAGAATATCCTATTTTTTTACTGTCCTCCCAACCCACCTGCCCTATTTCTCTTAAAATATATGTAGGTTTGAGGCAAAGAGACCCATCTGTTTTAAATTGAATAATAAACATTTTCCAAAAGGAATAAAGAAATTCTTATAAGTGTAATTAATTTTGTATTTGCTAAACCCACCTCCTCGACCCGAACTAAGACAGATATGAACATGTGCAGGAGTACATTCAAGCAAAGTATTAACAACCTAATAAAAATATTTACTTGCACTGACTTTGATTCAATTAGAGATTTATTCTAATTATCCAGCAGAAATTAACTAGCTTGCCTTATTAGACACTAAACACAATAAATTCAATCATTCATTCAATCAGCTTGAATAACTCACGGGGGAAATTGTTTGAAGAACCAAACACCGTATTCAGCCTGGTAAGGGGTGCAGTCTGCTCAGTGCCTTGCAGGATGAAGCCTTTTGCGTGCTTCCCTTCCTGTGGCTTTGCTCTTAGCTCCCAGACCTTGCAGGGATCACAGAGATGTGAAGGGATAATGAAGTCTCTGTCTATACAATTATAATGAATTGCTAAAAGTATTAGAGTTGCTGTAAATAAATCATTATATCAGGCTCATTTAGCTCGATTCCTACTCTCAGATGGCTTGTAATAGAGTCCTGTCTCTGAAAGTCAGCCATTCCTTTGCAATTAGATTTATCACTAATCAAAAATGGAAGCTATCCTGCCAGCTTTCAATTGCATTTGGAAATACCATGTTAGGCTCAAGCCTCAAAGCTGAATTGATTCATTTATTCAAATTTTAAAACCACCCGTCTGCAAATATTTAAGTGCCCTAACTATTAATTAAAACTTACAATGACCATCTAGTGAGGCGCAGCATCCACATTAACCCAGACATCACAGCCCTAGAAGAGCTCCTCTCACCTCCCGTCTCCTGGCAGCACACCTTCCAACTTCCTCAAAAACTCCGTTCAGTTAGGAGTTTACAGCAATTGCATCTCTGCAAGATGCATTTGTCCCTTGCATCACCCCAGTCTCGCAAGGACCGTGCAGACAGACTTGCACCAATAGTTCCTGGGGCAGAGCTCCCTTGTGACAGGACTTCACACTCCAAGCCACAGGGGACTTGCTTCTGGCTCAAGACTCTCTTAAAAATCGTGTCCCTTGTCTGCCTTGCTACCTTGTTTGCAGCCCCAGACTGTATGGTTGCACCTGATGCCTGGCTCCCCACTGAGCTGTGCTTGTCGCTGACCTCAGTTTCATCTCCTTTGGGTCTCAAATAACTTGCATGGATAGACAAAGAGGGATTTTGTATCCTGGAAGGTCTCAGGCCACTTCAAATTCAGGTCCAAATGCTTATGCAGAGGTGAGTACAATCTCTATCCCCCACTGCCAAGTACACCCACAAAATCCCAGCTTAGTAAATTCATCTTCTGCCAATATGTACTTGGCCAGGATACCAGACAACATTCTGTGTGGGTGGATGTAAATAAAATCCCTTTATCATTGCAATCTAGCCATCTCTTGGCAGCCATGGCAACTGAATAACAGTACTCAGATTTTGTCATCAGTTATACAGCATGAAAGTTTATATAACACAGGATATATTTACACCGAGTTCCACACAAGGAGGACAAAAGGTAATATTGTATTTACCTAGAGCTACAGTAGAACCAGGTATGTGGGAGAGAAAATATCTAGATCTGACCAGATTATATTTGGTAGTTTAATCCCTTTCCTATCTCATAAATAGATTTAGGTGTCAAAATACTATTTGAAATTGTTCCTCGGTAAAATTAATTTAAATGAGCAGCATTCTGTTAATCTGTATACAATGACCAGCATTCCATGGCTCTGTACACACAGTCTCCAAAGCTGCTTTGAAAATACTAAAGTGTTTTTCCACCACCATGCCATCCCATGAAATACTGATATCGGATTACTTCACATATAAGTCTTGGTCCCTCAGGGGATGTCTATAGAGAGGATGAAACATATGCCTAGGGACAAGGAATTTTTGAGAGTAAGAAGTATTATGTGAAGTAGAAGTCCAATCTGTACAAGGCAGCAACCGAACCCTAGTTTCCATCCAAATATCTTCAGAGGTCTGCTCTTTAGGAAAGCACAGTCTTAGCTATTAGCTAGACACTGGTAAGGGGATAATACTAAAAAAAAAACCTTTCTCTTTTTTTTTTTTCTGTTGCCCAAAATATAATGCGTTGCACAGAAAGGAATAACTTAAACAAACATTCCCTCTTTCTGACTATAATAGGCATATATAAAAGTGAATATAAACTAGAAATATTACTGTAATCTCAAACTGAAATTTTGTCAAGCATGGCATAATGGTTTTGCAATGTAATTTTGCTACTTTATTGCAACATGTTGCTTGGTAGAGTCCAGTTAGTCATAACTGTAACTATTCAGTATATGGAACTAATTAATGTAGTAATTAAGTGGCATCACGCTATAGATTTCAGCAAAGTGTTCACAGTATGCTAATGTTTATACTTACCTGTAGTAGTGTGGTCCAAGAAAACTCTGAGCAAAACCATGTTGGACCTGGTTCTGCAGTGTGGGAACATAGTTCTGTCCCTTCTGATATACCAACCACAGACTAGGAAATACCTTGCCTCTGGTGAGAAACAGTCTTCCCAGCTGAGTAAAACAGGAGTTCCCAAGGTGCTCAGCAGCATCCTTTTAATTCTTTCCCCAGTCTCTTGGTCTCAAGTGTAAAGTCTCAGTGTGGCTCCCAAATCATAAGGATGAGGTGCAAACTGATCATAAGGGAAGATGCTGCTACGTGAAGAAGCTAAAAAACGGCACCTGAGCCAGAGTACAAAAGTGAAAGAAACTCTCAGCTCTCCATAGCATGGCCAGGACCTCACACAAATCCACGCTGCTAATTTCCAGCATAATTCAGTGAATATCTCATGATTAAAATCTCCCCTAAAAGCTGATGGCAAATCTATTGGATCCACGAGACCTTGCTCCCTGCTGTGTCCTAGTCATTTACACCTCTCTGACACCACCATTACAGCAATAAACCAGATCCGTCATATTTGTATGAAAACCAATAACATACATTGGAACTAAGGAATTTAACAGAACAATAAGTTTCAACAAAACAACTGTTTCAATTCAGCAGAAGAAGCAGGAAATAATTCAGTTTTATTTTAGAAAACTCTTTCTATTAAAAATAATTTGAGTAAATGTAAAGGGAACTCTTTAAACTCAGAAAATGAGAAAATGGATTCTTTAAGTTACAGAACCAATAAACTTGGCCTCCTTGAAGTTACCAAAGCTAGCAGAGAGTCTGATGATAAAAGGGATAATTTAGAAGACTAAGAAAATATGGTGTAATAAAAAGCAGGGACAAAAGCTACATTAAAGCAGTTATCACTCAACTTGCTGCTGTGCAACACATTAATATATCACAAACTTTACCTCCAGTTTTGTGAATTTAACAAAAACACAAGGAGGTAATTCTGAAATATTCAGATCAAGTTGATACATCAGAGACTTGGATATTTGATATGGGCATTACTTTAAAACCAGAAATAGTGCTGTGGGGTCCAGGATGACTTAACAGCCATCACCTCAGTCTGGCTTTGGTACAAAGGCAAGTGGTCTGGACATGGTCCATGTCTATGCTGCTAAAATAGAAAAGGTTCAGGTGCCCAGCTGCTGTACCTCAAACCAAATAGGGTGGATGATGTCCACAGTGCCTTGCCCTGGACCCTATAGAGCAGCCTTGTTTGGGAGAGAGCTGGCTGAGACAAATCATCAGATGAGCCATTTTGATGATTGAAGATATGATGTTTGACCTTGTTCCCTGAAAACACAGACCCATAAAATCTAATCAGTTATGCAACACAGCCCACAGACTGATGTAATATTCCCTGTAGGAAAAAGAGGAGAAAAAGTCAGATATACCTGAGAAGGTCAAAGTCTGCATTCTAACAGCTTACAGTATTTATTAACACCTCTATAAATATTGAGGGATTCTCACACAATCAAGATAGTTTCAGTAGCACTTACATTATGAAAGACATCTCTCAAGCTTTACAGAAAGCCATGACCTTGCCTTGCAGACTTCTACTTTTTTGTGCTAATGGATAGATACTTTTTTCAATTCCACCTGCTCCCTTTTACAGGAGGCTATGTTTGCTATACTCCAAAAGAGATAATGAAGGCATTCTTATAACTAATTCTGAGCTTAAGGGATGAACCAGATGACTCAGAGGCTTTGGTTGCTGCAATTTTGTTAAGCTCATCAATGGCAACATCTGTTTCTTGAGTGCTTGAAGCAGGAAATATTTTCTTTCCTTTTTTAGTTATCAGAATTATTTAAAAGAGGAGGGGTGAGGTAGAGATTTGGGTCCATGGTGTCACAGCTACAATATTACTGGCACTTCAATTATTTCATCCAAAGATTGCTCATGTCTTTATGCTGTACATCAGTGAAGGCCAGGCCACTGTGGGTTTATCTGGAGGGAAACAGTGACAGTTCCACCAACACTTTCCATCTAATGAATCTTCATCCAACATGGAAGTGGTCTATCTCCTAGTTTGAAGAACAGGAAAATTCTCCTGTAATTTTAACTGTGAATCGACACAGAAGTCACATCCCTTTCTCAAACCATATCCACTTCTACCTTCTTTGGAGGAGAGGATACAAGACAGTGAGGATGCAGAGGCTGATGCTGTTAGACTTGAAAGCAGCATTGCACAGGCTCTCCTTCAGTGACAGCCATGCACATCTAGTCCCAGTCTTGCCCTGAATGTCTAATACAGACAGGTCCACCAGTCCTCAAGTAAGAGGCAGACAGAGAACTTTTTTCTTATAAAGAAAGTAAAGCATTGATGCAAACAGTTCCAGTGTGACTACTCAAGGAACAGCTCACCTGTGTGAGAAGGAAATCCCCATTCAGCCACACACTGAAGATAAACAGGTAAACAAGAATCCTTCTCAGAGGTATTCTGACCACTCTGCCCATGAGCACTTGGACTTTTCCAGATCTCTCCATATGGATAGCAGAGGTACATCAAGCACCAAGGAAAGGTCCCTTAGTCTGCTCTTGTCTGTTTACATTGAGTGCAGGAACTACACTGAAAGGAGCACTAGAAAGCGGTTGAGGGGTAGAAGGGCTTACCTGGGAGAGCTGAGGAAGGAGAGGCACACATAAATCAAAAATAATCATCCACTTTACTAAAATCCAGTCACAGAGCCTCCTGTGTCAAGGGGGATAATAGATAAGCTGGTGTTAGAGGCACGACCAAGAGATGCAGAGCTCTAGCAGATATGCAAAATAATTTTGTGCCTAGTTAGGCAGTCCCAGGGTGCTTTTTGTTACACATACATGGGCCAACCCCCAAATTGTGAGGCATGATTTCTGTTCTTTGCTCCTTTGAAATTCATCCAGAATCCACACTCTCACCCCAGTGCCACAAGAATGTCAGAATCTGTTCTAGGTAGGAGGTATTCAGAATAAAGCTGACAGAATGGGCTCTAAACCTTATTTACCCTTCTCTTACCCATGCCAAAGCAGTGCCACACAGTAAGATTAGACACATTCCTCCTGATACTGGCTGTAATGAGAAACAAGAAGTAATGAGGTGATTTATTACCCCCTTTTTCTCCCAACGACCTTAACGTGCTGGCTCTGTCCTGTACTCTTCTGCAGCTGATTTCAGAGGGACAGAACTCTACTCAATCTTTTGCTGCAACGAAATACGCTGCCTGTTCCCCAACACGAAGAAATGAGGAGGCGAGGCAAGTCGCCAGGTTCTCAGAACTTTCCCTCATAAAAGCAATATATGTGCTTACTGTTCTTCTAGATTACAAAAATTGGAAAGGAGAAGAGAGAACAGTAAATTGCACAGTGCATTTTATGGAATGGAAAATTCAGCACGACTCCTGCAGTGAAGTTTGTTTAGCCCATAAACATGTCATGGCTTGATGGAGAGCACCATAGTCACTCAAATGAGTCGAGATTCCCCAAGAGGACTTTCCACTGAGTTCAGCATGATTTACCAAATTTGATGGAGAATGAAGAACTGTGGATTGGCTTCAGTGGCTAACTATCCCCTGGCTTCAGACACTCCATCTCTTAACTGCTATCAGTCTTCTGCATTCCCAGGTGCCTCAAAATCTTGGAGTAAGAGTCCTGTTGTGCCAAACATTGTACAAACAGAATTAACAAACAGACCTTGTCCTGAAGACACCATGAGACTATCTTCAGATTTTTACTATGCTTTAAAAAATGTGCCTGAACAGAATCTAAGAAAAGGATGAGATACTTTATCTAGAATTTAGAACTTGTTGAGGATAGGTTAGATTCTTAGGCTTTCATGCTAGAATGCTTTTTTCACCCTTGATCTGTTTGATTTCTTTGAGGTTCCAGGTGAAATAAAGGTGCAATAGATCCAAACCATGCTGCTGAAAGGCAGGCAGCAGTGTCCCTGGTGATATTGCTGTTACTGCTGAGCATACCAGCAATAGCAGGATATCCAGGCTGGTCTTGCTGGGTAGGCAACTCTCTAAAGGAGTGCTGTTGGTACAACCATGGTAAAGTGCGAAGTTTAATTAGCGTTTATTATGTCTCACACTGTGTGGAACAACAAAAATAGGCTGAGCAACTCAGGCTGTCTCCAGCCCACAGCTGTCACTGGTCCAACTTCTTATACCACTGATGGAAAAAAGTCACAATAAGTCAGGCTACTGTCTGTCATTTATCAGCCTGGTCCAGTGGCTGCTTGAAGTCACGAAAAATGTCTACTGTGTTCACTGGGTTAGCCTTTGTAAGGCCTTCAGGGTCTGATGATACTGAAAGTGGCCCACAGTGCCTCGCTTAAATGAGGCAGCACTGGTGTCACACCACCTTATAATCACAAACAGTGCTGGTAGGCCCAGTGTCCTTCGTTATTAGAAATAAAAGTTCCATAATGTGAATCTGGGAATCCAAACAGTTTTTCATGTACTAATTAAGTTACAATGAAAAGAAGCAGAGGTAACAAGCTTGAATTTCAAAACAACTCACAGAAAAAAAGGACAGTCCTTCTCTCAATACAGAAGATTATTCTGGAGGACATCCTAAAAATGAAGCCGGTATTCTGTTTGCCTCACCCGCAGTGTATATCTCATGCTGGTTTGCAACAAGAAAAAGCAGTATTTAAGTAAAAGCTAGCTTAGGATACTTCCATTAATACCATAGGAAATTATTTTTTAGTCTCTTAGGGCTGCTTTCTTTCCTCTAAAACTCCCTCAGGCTCAGGTTGGGTGAGAGTCTGAGCAACCCAGTCTAGTTGAAGATGTCCCTGTTCATTGCAAAGGGGGTCTCTTCCAACCCACACAATTCTATGTCTCTGACTGTATGTGGCCAACAGGGGTAGTCTGACACCTGATGCTGTTTCTTGCTCTGTAGCAAGGATATGAAGGAGAAACAACATATTCCCTGGTTATGGCTTCCTTAACCCGGCCATACAGTTCATCTCTGTCTGGGGTCTACTTTGACAGACTGGCTATAAGACACACCTGAAAAGTGTCACAAGGGCTGGGGAGGACGATTCTGAGCCACCACTGAGCAGGCTTGGTCAGAGTGACCAGTCCAGCACAGCATCAGCACACGTCCTGGCTCAGTCCCAGCAGAGCTGTGGCTGCATTAGGCTGGTGCTGTGCCCAGAGTAATTAGATCTGCCTCTGAAGAATAATAAGGGGCCTGGGCCGACTGGCTAGGCAATGTAATTATATTAGCTCTTCTGGAGCTAATTCAGGGACCACAGCCCTAAGCTGAATTGTGTAGCCTAGATATTTCAGAAGTTACTCATTTTGAATTATCTTTGATAAGAACTCACGAGGGAGAGATTTAGTGCTGAAGTTGTAGGTTCCATCCATCTCTGCCTCCTGCTTCTGTTAGCAATGCCTCCTGTGGTGTTTTCCCTTCTAGCCCCAAAACCTATAGTGCAGCCACATGAGCATTACAACCCCTCCAAGCTCCAGTCTCCATCAGGAGGCATGACTCTTTCAGAGGGTGTCTGACACATCTTCCCATTCAACCTTGGAAAAGAGCTTACTCCAGCCATTTTCAGGATTGCAGAATGGGGAGGTACACCATTAAAGAAATGAAAATGAATGGTGTCAAGCACAATGGAATCAGGTTAGGTTAATGATATTGGAAGGTCATTATTAATTTTTGCTGCCTTTTCAGAGTTCCTTTTTTTTTTCCCAAAGCAGCTTAGATATGTTACTGTGATAAGCACAGCATAAATGTTCAGTCAGACAGTCAGACACTGTACCTTCACCTTATTACGTGTGACTGAGACTGCAAACAGCTCAGATCAATCTTAGAGATATTAAATTAGAGCTAAACCTCACTCCATCTCCCACACAAAATAAGCTGAGCTAAATCTGAGATAATGCCCGTATCAAGACACATTACAAACCATATTCTATTGGGTGAAGATTTATTTTTAGTTTTTCCACAGAATATTTCTGGTTATATGAACAATGGGAAAGAAGAGAAATTCTCAGCATTAGAAATGCATTGAATCTGTACATGCATTATGTAGCAGCTAGGGGTTCTGTCTTTAAGACAGGACCAAATAATGATTATTGCATAATGTAACTATATGGCAGCTAAAAAAAAGCCCTGGGTTGAAATGGGAAGCAGAGAATATTACAGAATCACAATAACAAGGTCATTTGAAAATGAGGGCAAGTAAGTAAGCAACTAAAGGAAAGAAAATTAGATATAATGAAAAGAAAGGAAACATTCATTATGGGGTAAGTTAGATTCCTAAACTAAATTGGCACATACAGGCCATTTTCCCTCTCTGCAGGGCTGAAAAGGTTTCTCCCATTTCCCATACTGTTACTGCAGTTCTTAAGGGCATAAAAGGACCTTTTGTCATAGGCACTGAGCTGAGCATCACTATCGTCATGACAATGAAATTGGTTTAGGCCATCTCAAATGGTTTAGTGATCATGTTCTGGCTACCCCTGTAATGGCAAATAGAGCAGAGACAGGTTATAGGCTAACATGGTGTCCTAGGACCACCCAAACTGTCTATTGCTAAAATCTCTTTGGCATATTTTTGTCTTCTTGTTCTACTATTTTCCCAGTCATTGTCTGGACCCAGATGGAGTGAGGGACAGCCTGAATGTGTGCATGCCTTTCTGATGAGCAAGGGGAAAGGTTTGCTACGTGGAAATAAATTGCATTGTCCACTTGGCCTCAGGACCAGAGTGTGTTCCTCACAGTCTGTTTTATTTGGTAGTGCAAAATGAAAACTTTGAGAATCATAGAGGTCAATCAAGGTACCAGAAGACAGGAAAAAAAGACAATCGTAGTTATTTTTGTTAAACAGGGAAAAGATCAGTCAACATCAGTTCCTGGAAAAAATCCAGAACAAATAAATGGCTGCATTATGTATAAAGACCTGAAGGGTAACAAGAAGATAAATAATAGTCCACTGGGATTCATCACAACCAGACTCCATTATACCAATTTAGCTTTTGTCTATACCAAGATCTTAGAGTTGAAGCTGTTAATTTAACATATTTTTATCTGAACACTGTCTTGTATAACTTTCTCATTAAGAGATCTACATGACTGTCCATCCTATACTTGACTGTCCATCAGCAGAAAATGCTCAATAACTGCATTCTTGAGGAGCACCTTCTGGCTTGGTTTCATCCCAAAGGAAAGCAGGTCATGCACCTCAAGACTGCTCTGTAATACAAAATAAAACATGTTATGTGGGGATAAAGTCAACCACTTCAAAAGTATTCTTGTAACAACTGAAATACTAATGTACATGTATCCTGCTGGGCATCATAAACTGAAACATGGTTTCCATTAAAAAATGGGAGCCGTCAGATCAGGTTTTACATGCAGAGGAACAGCTTCCAAGGCATACTGTTTTGTTCTACGTTTTGTAAGAATTCATCTGAAGCTGTCTGTATACTTCTGGGTATCAGAAAGAGAAACTGGAGAGAGTCTAGAAGAAAGTGATATTGAAAGTATGACTTCTTGGGAAAGATTAAAGGACTTGAGATTGTTTAACTGAAAAACTGACTGGGGACATGACAACAGACCACAAACGTTTTTAGAGAGAAGAGAATAATCTCTTTCTTCTTCCCATAACAAATAGCACAAACAAGAATAACAGGAAAAGTCTGCTAAATCCAAGCATAGGGAAGCACTTGCACAGATTGACTGTGGAGACATGGCAGTCTCTATCAAGGAGGACCAGTAGCAATTAGACGAGCAGGAAGTATAAATGACCCTTCCTTAAGCTACGCAGACAGACTAAGGCAGCTTCTGAATGTCCTTCCCGATCCAGCTTTTCTATGACCCTGTGCTCACTCCTCTTGACTTAGTGGAATGCTATTTTTCCCAAATGTCCTTGTTTCAAGCAGTGGAGAGCAGAATAGTTTTTGTCACAGAACAGCTCAGGATGTTTTCCTGGGTTACAGTCTGAAGTTGTCAAGATAAAATCGTCCCTAGGAATCCATCTTGCACATCTGACTTCTGTGGAGGTCCCACTCATCTTGCCACTGCTAAGGGATGGAAGAGATGTTTTTCTTCTCTTCAGATCATGATTTCAAATAAACGTGGTTGTGCTCAGCTAGGAGAGATCATGGAAGTGCAGATCACATGCAAAAATAGAATTTTAGGTGCCTTGGAAAATGTGCTGCATGTTTGTTTGGGCCTTTTGAGGAAGTGTTGAGAAGGTTGTGGTGAAGACTGGAACCTGCATATGCTGTTCTCAAGTTGCTGTGCTTCTGTCAAGTGCCTTCAGTAGAAGAACTTAAGGACAGAAGAGAGTAGAAAAAGTGGAGGTAACTGTAATCACCAGTTACAGTGGCATATCCTCAGGGCAAATAAAACAAGCACCTGACCTCTGACTGCAGTCCTTATATAGAACAGGATACTATCTGGGTTAATCTAGTACTAAATAGCATAATCTTTATGTACAAACCTAGTGTATATGCAAACTCCAAGGGGGAAATGTGGGTTTCTGTGGATCTGCATGGTTCCACCTTCCCCTTTACCCTGGTACAAGTGACAATAAAAGGATGCCTTTTCTGAAGCATGAAGAAGGAGGACATGGGCTTGAGCAGATGCTTAGAAGCTGAGAGCACTTTTCCCCTTGCAGAATGAATGCCAGACTTCTCACACATCAGAGGGTAGTTGCTCTTCAGGAAAGACATGACATTTTGCACTAAGTCAAGAGAAACACAATGGCCTAAGCAGTGCTATATTACTGTGTTGATGACTAGATGTGCAGTGACATTTCAAAAATGAGCACTGGCTTTTTTTGTGCTCTGCAAACTCCAAACCTGATTCTTTGAAGCCTCCATGCACGGAATTCACATTGACTTGTGTATATGGAGGACTAGCCCTCCATATGTCAAACCCTGAATATTAAATAACCACTTGTCATTCCTGATGTTGCCGCTTAGAGCTGGTGTCGTATTGTTTTGTTTAGGCAGAAACCATTCAAAACTTTTCCATACTCTGGGTTTTACCGAACTGAGAAGACTAATATTTATAAAGCAATTCTTCCAGAAGGGAAACCCTCAGTCTTTTTCACCCCTCAAGAAATCCCCCAAATCTGAAACAAGCATAACACTGGCAAAATCTACCAACAAAATAACCACTGAAACAAATAGTCAGTGTTAAAAAGAATATGAGGCCATTCCAAAACAATTTCTTTTTAGGCAGTCTAGACAGTGTGGTGGCAATAACATGGAGAATTTAGCTTTCCCAAGCTACAACATTTATTTTTTTAGCAGCCAAAAAGCTCTATAGGCAAGGAGAACATAGAGCCAAGTTTTGTCAGTGCTGTTAATTTTTTATACACAGTGAAATAAATAGTGAAGCTGTAGGTGCTACTGGATCCTGAATACAATGAACTGGAGAGGTGGAGAAACTGTGTCTCCTGGCTTCCAGGAGTCTGCAGTTTAACTCTGTGATCCATACAGTGAAGCCTGAGTGAAATCAACTTCTGCTGAAAGCAAGATTTGGCTTGTCCCTAGAGGAGAAACTCCAGAAACTGTAATGGTCTGAACAGTTTATTTGCTCCCCAGGGAAGATATATTGAGACCCTGTAGCTGTGGCATGACTCATCTACTCACGATGTATGTATGAGGGGCTGGAAACTCCTCTGTTCCATGAAAATAGGGCACATCCCCTAAGTATCTGGAAAACAGACACTGTGGTTTTCCATCAGTCAAAGTTTTGCTTCTGTAAACTGGAATGAATAAAAATGGAAATGCAGGGATAAGAATGAATGCTGATTTCTAGAAAACTGGGGGACTGAAAATATAATTGACTGAAAAATAACACACAGAAGCAGTACATATTTATGTAGTGGTGGATATACCTATTAAAGTGAGTATTTTTTTAACTAGAGCTTAATATATGTAAACAGTCCATAGGGTAAATTCTTATTAGTTGGAAACTTGATCACTAAAAGATGAATAGTCAATCAGTAGAAACACTACAGGACCAGACATCATTACACAAATGGCAGATGGCCTGAGCAGCCTTGCAAACTTTATGAAAGTTGTTTTCCATTTGAATGAAAATGAAGAGAAAATGTAATGAAATGAGGTTGCTCTTTCACAATCCATGGGTTGTATCCGGCTCTTGCTGAAATTGATGATGGTTTTGTTCCATGTATAGTGGCCACCTGCTGTAAATGGTTAGCTGAATTTCAATTTTAGCTACATGTTAGGGAAGAATCTGGGAAGAATGTGAATCTTTAGAGCAAGGGATTCAGTCTAACTTCCCAGACCTACAAAAAAGAGAGCTAATTCATATTTCTGGAGTTTTATTTCCTTCAGGGTGATAATACATCCACTACTATGTGCTTGTTCAGCACATTATTACCCTGGCTTGGCTGGTGTCCCTGGGCAGTGCCCTCTGACAGATGGCATTAGTAATATTAATGATGAGAAAGAAAGATCACTATTGGCTTTAGCTTCCTGCTCTGTGGAGAGCCGGAAGGTGTGCAAAGGGCTAGAAGTGGATAGAAGGTACTGGTACTCTCTTTCCTCTGGGTCAGGATTAAGGCTGCTGAGGAGGATAAAACCTGCCATGTGCTGTGCATGGGGAATAAGTGCAGAGAGTTTTAGGTCGTGTCCATTACAAGCACCACATTTATTTGTGGTGTAGCAACAGTAGCAGTAGTAGTTGTGACAGACGCAGCGATAGTTGTAGTAGTAGTTATAATAACAAATTGTTATAACTAATTAACTGACTGTCCTTTTTCAAAGGAGTTGTTATCATTTGGGCATAAAAAAAGGAGGTCTGTGGGGAGCATGGGATCTTCTAGCTCCACCACACTAATTGCCCCTATTACTGTTCTTATTAATCTGTTTGGTTATTTCATTAATCTGTTTGGCTACAGCTAGAGTTAATGTTTAAGGCAGTTTTTCTGTTGTGTAGTTCCCCTGGCTGGGACTCCTCCAATTTCTGGAGCATTGCCTCAAAGTAGCTTTTGCAGCAGCTTTGAGAATACCTCGGTGAGATATGCATAATATGTTATTTACAGAAAAATTCCTAAAGAAAAAATTGCCCTTTAAAATAAACTTTGCTAGACCTAGGCAAATAGATTTAGAAACATTAGAGCCAGAGCATTTTTATCCACATGAAAAGATTCCTTTTTTTTCTTTAACAACCAACAGCTGTGCTTCATGGATAAGCCCCAGCAGAAGAAAACATGTCCATAACTGTTACAGCTATTTTAAAAGGCTATTGCCAATACCTAGCTTTGCCACTTTCTTCTCAATGTTTTGGAACTTCAAAATAAAATTATTTATTTTCTAAATATCCTCTGAACTGCAAAACAAACCCTTCAGGATTTTCTCCCTGATTTTCTGTATGGAGGCAAGGTGAGCAAACATGGGGCTACTCTAAAGCAGAAACTTTTTCATTTGTATGAATGTGGAGCGTCCTTTTATTCAAAACTCAAAGACTTTGGTGGTCTGAGTTCTTTTGTGAAACACATTTGCTTTCCTGGAAGGCAGTATGGAATTTCACATAGGTTTTGCTGAAGAAGGAGAATGATTGCAGTGTAGACATTTAAGCTTTGTATATATTTTGGAAGATGATAGCCATCACATTTAATCATTGATTTTCACTTCATTTCCCTGATGTCGGTTCCCAAGATGATTCTGCTGAGGAGGCCAGCAAGAACAAGCCATTATTTCATTCTCAAGGAAGCCGAACACATTACAAATACTGGCACCATCATCAGCACTGACTGCGCTGACTAGTAGCACTGGGGTGAGCCAAATCCATGCTACAGGACTCCATTCACCTTGAGAAAAGCCAGTTTAAGTCCTCTTCTGCAGGGCTGTTTGCAGTTTTGTTGCCTTGCAGTTACATTACGTGCCATGGGAATGGTACTGCAAACTGTTCAGTGGAGTTTATGTGGTCCATGCACCACACTACTTTGCTCCAAACCCTGTTGTCTCCCATTCAAGAATGCTGCCACTCAGGCCCTGCCTTTGCTCCTCAGAAAAGAGGAGCTTCACCCCTCTTGTTTCATTGTGACATGTACACAGCTGACTCGATCAAACTTCATGTTAAAAAAACCCTCTGTGAGTATGACTTGAAGCTATCATAGAAGCATGGTAGATGCAGGGAATGTCCAAGGGCCATGAAACCATGGAAGCTGGTTGTGCTTTAGCAACACACTATGCTGGAAATGGCGCTGACTGAACTATTGGTGGTATATTGTGCTCATTTGCGGTTGACTGCCTCATCAATTTTCATTTGGGAACTGAAATGGAATTTGGGGGTGGATATGGTATTAATTAGGAAGGAAACTGGCTGCAATATGCTTGGAGATAAAAAATCTTTTCTGGTGGGAATCTGGTTTTGTATCCTGTCCAAGTTGTTAAAGATGCATTTTACTGCAAAAGATATTTTTATGCAGTACTGTTAGCTCTCACTGGAGAACAAGGGAATTAAACATGAAGATGATTGGATTAATGAGAAAAAAAATTGAAAAAAGACTTTCTGGCTACAATAGATTCTTAAGAATTAAGCTTTTATTGGCAATGCCTGCTAATTACCCCATGGATAGCTCCTACATCTATGTAAGTAGTTAGGCAGGTCTCATCATCATGGCACTTTACATTTTTTGTTTGGCCACTCTGAAAGGAGCATGAGATCATTATAAAACATTCACAAAGCCATGGATAGCTACAACATCTGTCCTATAGCTCATAAGTGCTATTGAAGCACATCTTACACACCAGCAGTATATATAATGTGCAGTTTTTAAAAGTTAGGTTAAGAGTTTGATGGTAAATTCTCATTAAGGCTCTGTAGCATTGATCAACCTCGGACACCAAAACAGAACTTCTTCAAGCTTTTCAGGTGTTTCTTTTCCTTCACAATTGCAGAGAGCAGCTTCCTGCAATTGAACTGGCCCTGCGTGGGGTTTCTTGCTCTCCTGGGCTCTAAGTGTAAATCAGGGCAACACAACTATAGCAACAAGGCCAGAAAAGAGAAGTAAAACATTTGAAGGATGCCTGCTGATTACAGCCCGACGTAAATCAATGAAAAACATCACAGGAAAGGAATCAGGGGAAGCAGGGTGTAATGCTGTTTGGGAGAGGAAAAGACAAGTTAAAGGATGTGCTAGGAGCCTGCAATTCATTAGAGGGCTTGTAAAACACAGGAAAGACTAGATTATAGGGAAAAAAAGCAGGAAGTGACTGAAGGGTATGAAAAGGCTGGGTAGAAACTGCAGTGAGCAACTCTAGCAATCAACAGGAAAGTTGAAAGCTGCCAGCAATCCAGGAATTTTAGTTCAAGCAGTGAAAGACTAGAGCCAGGCTGACTGTCAACATGAAAACTGAAGTCTGGTCTCCCAAAGAAGGGAAATGAAGGAGGGGGGTGGGAATTCAGGAAAAAAGAAGTCAAACTCACCAGAAGATAGAAAAGGGACAAGTAATTTGATTTCCAAAGACAAGGAAGATAAAAAGGGAGTAGAGATGAACTTGAGAGGAGAAGGCAGTAGGAGTGGGAGTCTGGCCTCTCTGCAGCAGCTTAGGGAATCAGAAAAGAGGTGCCTTGAGCCAGGGCTCAGCAAGATCCAGAAACACAAGAGGCAAGCAAGGAAGGGCCAAAAAAGTCTTTGTAGGAAAGCTGGCAAAAATCAGGGAGATGGATTAGTGGTGGTCCTAACATCTGTGTGGTAACAGACAACTGTGAGAAAGAGACTGCAGCCCAGCAGAGGAGCTAATTTGGGACATACCATCATGATGTGAGTCCAGTTGCTTTGTGGGGTGTGTTGTGGAAAGAACAGTGTCGTATTTCCTTTAAAAAACTGTATGCTCCTAAGACCATCCAGGGTCTGGAAAACTGTGACTGTGACTTGTGCCTGCCGATTTGAGGAGAAAGAGGTGTCTTGAGCAAGAGTTTTTTGTATTAAAAGTGTATAAACCTTTTATATTAAAACTATATTTTTTGCATGACAAAAAAATTTTAGAGGGAGAGAGCAAGTGATCAAAAAGGACAACAATTTCCCTGTACTGGTGGAAGATGTTGGGCTTTTCTGGAAGCTCAGAATCACAACTCTCCTGAAAGAGCCTCACGAAGAGGAGTTATCTCTTACCCTGATGTGCTCAGCTGGAGAGCTTGCTTTTAGTCACAGCATTAAAATTAGAAGTCAGAAAACTCAAGGACAAGCTTTTGTTTTTATCTAAGCTTTAAATTATTAAAAACTTTAAGGACACACTTTAGGAAGGATTCATGGTTGGAAAGCTAGTAGAAAATATTTAGCACATCTGCAAAGAAGCTCTACTTATTTATACGGAAGAACTCTTCTGCACCAGTCCACAAAATGCTCAAAGATGCAGTGCCACCTTTTGGACAAACTGATGTCATGTTAGGTCAGGCATGGAGTTGAAAGAAGGAGAGAGAAATTGCAGGTGACATTCAGACCCTGGCCAGAATTGGCCCGCCGAGAAATGAGCAGTAGCAAATGGATAAGATAATTGGAAGCAGTACTCAGAAATGGCTCTCTGCTTTTTCTTTAAGAAATGTATGGCTTTATTTCCTAATTTATTTGAAAAGGATTTTAAGGTCAATGGAGCCAACAACTGCTAAAAAAAAAAAAAAAGAAAAAAAAGACAAGCAAAAAATAAGAGAAAAAAGGCGAGAAAAAAAGCATAGTAGGGTTATACAGAACTGGAGTATGAGTGTTAACTCTGGGCCTTGCCAGTTGTAATGTCAGAGAAGCAGGACAAAATTCTACAGGGACTGCAAATCTACAGTGCATGATCTTCACGATTTGGAGAAGAACATTCAAACAAATATGTGTACCATCACCTAGATGCAAGGGGACTGCTGCTATAGTCTTGAAGATTTAAGGGCTGACAGCACAGAATCTGTATGTAGTTCTTGTCTAGCAAAGGAACACTTTAAATGATATATCACTCATCTTCAGTGAACTGCAAAGCCTATGTATTACCTGCACTGGCCAAAGCATCAACAAATAAGAGGGAAGCTAACCATACAGAAAGGTGAACTGATTAGTCTGGAAATCACATATCCACCCAGTGGTACTGTCCTGCTGTGCTGAACATCCTTTAGGTAATCTCTGTAGGTTAACTGTTTCCTTGAAAACACTAAAAGGATATTGTGCAAATAAAGTGGAAGCATCATGAAAAAACCCCAAACCCTAGTCTCTGCATCTTTCTGCAGTGTAAATCTTTTGGATCCTTGTACCCAGGCCAAATCTGTCAATGAGGTCTTAAATAATTTCCTTTATTTCTTCTCCCTTTACCATAACAGCAGCAGTGGACATTGCAGCCCTTGCTCAGTAGCCCATCACAAAATGATATCCATGTGTAGAACAGTGATTAGGGTATCCTAGTATTTTCCTGGAAATGATGTAATAAGGGCTTGCAATCTGAAGGAGGTCAATATCCTGCTACAGACTTCTGCTACTGTCATGTCTAATACCTACCAAGGGGATGGCAGGCTAAAATTACCACAGCATCTTGAAGATTTCTCTGTTTTGTCACTGCTACCACCTCCTTCAGCCTCCACCTTTTCTCCTAGGGACCAGACACAGAGTTCAGGGATCTGAGGACCCTTCTCATTTTGTGTGAAATTACTGGCAGGTATCTTGGTGGTCCCAGGACCCATCACGTATTTAATCCGACTCTCTCCTTTGTGCCAACACAGGGATTGTTATTAGAATCCTCTGTCTACCTCCTTTTCTTCTCATCAACTTGGCTGATTGCAGTGGCAGATAGTTTTTTCCAGAAGAGTGAGTTACAGAGTGTGTATGCATTGCTTTCTAGTAGGTAAGAGCTACTTTCAAGAGTGACACGAAGTCCTTCTTCCCAGTGGCATATATGTGCTAAGGCAGATTTCCTCTCTCCAGTTTTTCACTTGTCTTTGACAATACGTGTTATAAAGCATCCTGTCTCTATGTGCTAGCCTATTCCAGTAATGCTGTGGGTTGAGTATGATTTAATCTACAACTAAAACAAAAATATAATGAAGAAAATGCATTTCAACTGACAGACATTCTTTTAGTTCAATCCCAAATGAGATATTTTGGTTTAGTTTTGTGGATTTCCCTCATGCTTTAAAAAATAAAATGTAGCTAGTGTTAGTCTTGAAATACCATTAGAAGAATACTACTTATATATAGCATACTACATGCTTCCGAATTTTGAAATATTTTTATTGCCCCAGTATTAAAAAATAATATATTAGAATTTCATTACACACATGCACACAAAATATCTATTTGTTTTCATCTGTAAATATTTGTGCATTTTGCCAAAATAATTCAAGTATTGTCAGTCCAAATCATGTTTTTCCTTAGTGAATAAATGATGAAAATGACAAAATACATCTCATTCTAATCACAGCTTCTATTTCAGGTGTGCATTATAAATAAAATTGTGTTTGCTTTCAATTTACAATGGATCTAATACATAAAAGAAAACATAAAAGGAATAAGGGCAGACCTCTCACAGAAAATTATACTAGAAGTTTATACTATTCTCAAATTTAGTTAAAATGCTTCTACTTCCTGTTTTGTTGGTGGGGGCACATACCAGCCAACAGCAAATGGCTGTTTATGTTTTTTATGCTCTGTACTTGCCTGTTCTTGTGCCATTACTGTACTGTGCTGTTTTGCACTTCTGTTTGAAAATTCGTCTTGGTGTCGGACAATATGACAAGACAGTTAAACCAAAAGAAAAGTGATAGTGTCCAATTCTGCACACACCCAGCAGCTGCTGTGTCTACGACTCTGCAAGCTGAAAAGAGGTGACTGGGGAATGCAAAGCTAAGGCACTGACTCCAACTCTTCTCTTA
Source organism: Leptocoma aspasia (assembly GCA_013399835.1). Classification (NCBI taxonomy): domain Eukaryota; kingdom Metazoa; phylum Chordata; class Aves; order Passeriformes; family Nectariniidae; genus Leptocoma; species Leptocoma aspasia. Next base: position 1,713,732 of record VXAX01006461.1, read on the forward strand.
CAGGAGCAGGCACCATAAAATTCAGATGCAGTAGAATGGAATGTCAAGTCATTGTCTGTCTTGTCACGGGAAACTTAAACCTGTTAATGGGAGCAAAGCTTCCTTAACACTTTCCCCAGATAATCAAGTTAGGTAGAATCTAAAATGCTTTAAAAGGAGGACATGATTTTTTAAAGAGGTGGACAAGCAATCTACTCAGCTTTGGAGAAAAAAATGTCCAAATCTCATTCATAAAGCAGTCTCCAATAAATAAGATACAGGAAATTAGGAGTTATCCCTATTAAAAATACAGAGTAAAGTAGCTGATGTGCATAAGAATAAGGTGATGGGCTAAACCTGAGCTCATGCTGCAATTATTTTTTCCTGAGGTACTAAGCACCTCCAAATCATCATCCAATATTCATGCCAATATGCTGCAATTAGAGACATGACTAAGTAGCGATACACAGACAGTATTGAGGGAAGAAAAACTGCAGACACTTCTGCAGAAAACTTCTCTTCACAAATGCAACAAGAAGGTCTTCTCGTGAGTGCATCCATTTCAATTAGGATACAAAGTTAAATTTTCAAGTACACAGGCAGATGTTGTTTTCTCTTAAGAGGACTGATGTTGCTAAAGCAAAACAAACCTTCTCCAGGATGAACATAGCTGAAATGGGCAGCTTTTGAGGTAATAGATTGTCCCATGTATTAGAAGCTGAACCAGTATAATTGCTTTTAAAATATCACTCTGTAGTTACTCCATTACCTACGTTCTCTATAGCTACACATGGAAATGTGTTTGTGTCTTTCTCTGATGATGGAAATACTGTGCTTTTCCATGGTTATTGGTGAGCCACAAATGAACCTGTTATGAGTCTGTTATCTCACATGAATGCCATTAGAAATCAAATGATGCACCCACACCTGGCGTGAGTGACATGAAGTGACAGTGCATGCTAAGTTGGTAGAATGCAGGTGACCCACCCCCACTTCCCATGGAGATTTTCAGTATTTCACTGTGAGTGGCCTTGTAGAAAAGAGTTGGTTGTTCTAAGAAGCACTTAATCTTGGTGTAAAAGGGTGAAATTTCACACCCTTCAAGGGATTTGCACCCAATTACATTACAGATGAACCAAAGTTATTTTCTGAATTCAAGTCTGGTAGGAAATTTTATTTGTTTACTGGTATGGTTTTGGGGGAGAGAGAGTTTATTGATTCAGCAGCACAACAGATTTTGCACATTGTCTGTTGTGTCCTGGAGATGATAACACCCTGAAATATTACGGGAAGGTTGTGGTAAAACACAACCAAACAGGGACCAAACTCCTCAAATCTTCCTGCCTTGCCCGTCACAGTTTATTTTGTCATTTGGATCTGCTGGGATGCATCACTTGAGCAGAAACCACAGGTCACTGGACACCAGGAAGTGGTACCTAGGAACAGAGTGCTTCCACTTTTGCTTGCACAGTTCCTACAGTATTGTTGTGCGTGTGGAAATACCCTGCGTGCGGAAGGTTTGAGGCTTGTTTACATGAGGAGCAGTCAGCAGAGAGCAACTGGTGCAGCTGGGCCAGTTATAGCAGGCTTTGGAGAGAGGTAGAAGGCAGATGTTCTGCTGATGGGGTGCTTAGTGCAACCGGTGTGTGTCCTTCCCTACTCCTAATTGTCAACACTGGAGCATCCATATTAATAGCCTGCTGCCAACTGTTCCTAAGAAAATCCATGAGAGTTGCCTTACATATTCATACCTGCTCTGTATGTGCAACTGTGGCACTGAAGTAGCAAAACAGAGTGAACAAAATGTATGTGGGCCTGTTATGCAAATGTGCTTTCTGGAAGTACAGATTAGCTTATATCTTATTCATCAGCAGAAAGTTAAACACAAGATGGAGGAAGGATGTCCTCATCCAGATCTCCTCTGTCTGATATTGCAGTCTTTACAGAGATTTTTTCAGGTGAAAAAATGCTCAAAAATAAACATTCATGTGATATCAGGCAGCATTTATGATGCAAAAGAGACTGTATTTTGACAATACCAATATTTTCCATAATTGGTAAGACTGCAAAAGTATGTACTTGACTGAACTCTTGAGTGGCAAGTATTTTACTTGTAGTAAACAAGATCATCAGAGAGGCATTCACAGGATGAGACCAAATCAGTGAGTGAGCAGCAGATGGGGCTTGAGATTTAAAAATGAAGAGCATGGGTGACTTCATCTTCTAAATCTATTATTGATTAAACCATGAAGAGTCAAGACTCTCATTTCACTCACGTTTAGTGCAGCAGCTCTTGGCTGCCAAGTTTAGGGAGAGAGCAACCTAGCAGGAATTAGAAAAGAGCTGGATAACAAAGTATATGCAGACAAAGTCCAGCCATACCATTGCTATTAATATTAACTCGTGCACTGCTGAGGCCATTTTCACAGATACTAAATTCAGAGAATAAAAAAAAATCTGTGGCAGCACTGGGGGCAGCACATGTATGCAAGGGTCACAAACTCCTTATGAGTAACTGATCTCTTGAGTACTGCTATCTGCAACATCTCCTTTTACTCCTTTTTACTGCAACTCTCTTTCTCATCCCTGTAGGGGCTGGTGCACATCCACAGAGCTACAGGCAGCTCTGCCTTATCAGAAAGTGATGCTTTGATTTTGTTTTTCTCCCTCAGAACCTAGTCCAAAGTAACAGACTTCTTTCCTATCATATTGGCTTCTATTTTTTTTTTTTTTTTGACACAATTGGTTTTTTGGGGGACTCTAAGTTTTTTCTCCAATCTCTTTTTTTTTTTTTTTATTACAGGATTCTTTCTTTTTCCAGTTTCTCTTTTAACAAAATCTAGACAGTTTTCTTGGGATCTTAACCCAGGGACAGTGTAATGACTGCTTGGTTCTATAAGGCAAAGTGCCTAAGCTGTTAATAGAGTTATTGCTCTTATCCTACTTCCTATTCTACCCTGTGAACACGGAAATTTGACCCAACAAAGCCACTGAATATCCAAAGACACTGCATAGTATTGAATTCTTATTGTTCTGTATTCCTTCTTCCTGAATGATAAGGTTCCTGCTGACTTTGAGGGATTTCCCTAAGGGCAGTCAGTAGCACCAGTAGGCTTTTGAATTGCAAAATGCTACATCCCACTCATCCTGAAAATTTGCTGTTCTCTTACTTGTAAATTGTGGACTGAATCTGAGCTCTTCAGGGACAGCACTTCTGCTCTGCTCCTCTAATACTGAGTATAGAGCAGGTCTTGGGAAAGGTGTTGCACAGTGACAACCTCTGTCCCATTGCTCAAAAAAAAAAAACCAAAAAGCCTGGCTGCATCTTCTTTACTCTCCCCATTAAGCATTTATCCACTTGGATAAGATTCTCCTCAGCCTTCTCTTCTCCAGAGGATTAACAGTCCCAGCTCTCTCAGCCCCTTCTTGTCTCAAAATGCTCCAGCAGCTTGACCATCTTCATAGCCTCTTCATGGAGTCTCTTCAGCATGTCCATGTCTCTCTTCTACTGAGGAGCCCAGCACTGGACCCAGAACTCCAGATGTGGCCTCACCAGGGCTGTGCAATGGGGCAGAGATCACCTCCCTCGACTTTCTGGCAGTGCTTTTGCTCATGCAAGGACTTGTTGGCTTTCTTTGCCATGAGAGCACATGACAGCTCATAGTTGTCTTACCATCCACCAAGACCCCCAAGTCCTTCTCTGCAGAGCTGCTTTCCAGTCAGTTGGTCACCAGTGTGTACTGTGCCTGGGATTATTTCTTATTGTTCAATTGCCTTGCTATTTTCTCTTCTTGAACTCCATGAGGTTCCTGTAAGCCCATTTCTCTAGCCCGTCAAGGTCCCTCTGGATGGAAGCATGAAACTCTGATGTGTCAGCAACTTCTCCCAGTTTTGTAGCATCTGTGAACTTGCTGAGAGCACACTGTCTCCTGTCATCTGGTCCTTAATGGAGATGTTGAGCAGCACTTGGCTCTGTATCAACCCCTTGGACACACTGCTAGTGTCTGGCCTGCAGCAGGAGTGCATGCTCCTGGTCACAGGCCTCTGGGTCTGTCTGCGCTATCCATTTGACTACATATACTTTGTCAGCTATGTCTATTTTAAGCCCAAGTGGTAAATACTGCAGTTTCCAGATGGAAAGTCCTATCTGGAGCTGGAGAGCCACTGGCTGTGCGTATTGCATGGGGAAGCTGATGCAATCAACCACTGGAGTGCTTTTGATTCTGTGATAAATAAGACAGAGAAGGCCCTTTTTAGCTTGCAACAGCATTTATTCCAAACAGAGCATGACCTGATCTACCTGCAAGCCATTGCCATCATATTCTGCACTCTGTTTTGCCTCAAGGGATGGTTACATCTAGCTCCCTGCTAGACACGCTCGGCCATGTTGATTCTGCTCTACTTCTTAAGAGGTCAAGTCTTTAGGCAAGCTGTAATAATTGCCAGTGGTGTCCAGAGATTTATAGATTTGTTCTATATCCTGTAAGCTTCAATCCTTTGCGCTTGTTCAGAAACCCCTGGGGTGGCTAGATGAGCTGGTTTGTGTTTTTGCATTGGGCTCTTTTTTTCTCTCCCGTCTAAATTTATTAACATGATTTTCAATTACTTTTAGAACCCTGATAGTAATTTATTTTTAATTATCTTCACTATGTAGCTGTAACTTGCTAAATAATCAGGTCAGTTTAAGGTCTCTCTCTGAAAACGAGTATTACAGTCTTGGAAAGGCTCTCAATCTAGTTCTATTATTGCTATTAATTCTAATTAAAATAATACTTAGTACTTATCTAGCATTTTTATGTCTGGAGTATTTTGTAAACATTTACTGATTCATTTTCATATAATTATTGCAAGATAGGCAGGAAATAACAGTAAAAAGTCTGTAGCACAGAGCAAAAAGAAGAAAATCACTTATCTGCAATAAAAGGAGTTCAGGAGCTTGTATTACCCATAGACTCATTTTCCTGGAAGTCTGTATAGCTCCCTGCACATGCACAAGGACCCACTGTACAGCAGCAGAAACCACGCATCCTTGGCAGCACATAAGCAAATGCACACTCTCAGCAGGGAATAGAGAGCAGAGAAGTTCACATCATCAGGTTCAGTTTGAAAAGAAGAAATTTAACCAACCTAGCATCAGGATTTAGAGAGACAATAGGTCTCCCCATCTTGATTCAGAGCCATAAAAAGAATTGGATTCCTCAGCATATGGTTAAACACCAAGGGAAAAGACTAAACAGACAAGATTGGATTGAAAGGAAGAGAATAGATCTGAAATTCAAATTAGGGAGGCAATGCTAAGTCCTTGGCCCTGTTACCAGATTTGACATTGACAGAGGTTAGTCTTGGCACCATCAGTAATGAGAGAGTTGGGGTGCTTTTTAAGCTAAAATTGCTGCCAATATCTAAAAGATTTGCCATCCATGGATGAGCACATTGTGTCAGAAGGCCAAGAGCTATTAATACAGTCACCACATAATGAGTGGGGAAGACCAAAGGAGCAGCTTGTGTAAGATTAAAGGCAGTTCCAAGTCAATACCATTTCTGCAGTGTTACAATTCTGTAGATCAGCTACAGCTGAAGTCTGGAACTCCACTGCACAACATCAGTGATGCAAAACCACTGATCAGCACATTTGCCAAAAGATGCCCAGGAGGCACATGCAAATTATTTCCTCAGGAAAAAAAAAAAAAAAGAGATTGATGGCTTTGCTTCTTGGGAAAGAATGATGCCAGTATGACAGTTCCAGGCATGAGATGGATACACAATCTGATCACCAGCCACCAGAAAAAATTACGAAGAAGCCACTTCCAAGTGCTTCTAAGAGATGTGTCATTAGTGGGCCATAGGTAGAAGGCTTCCCAGGACTTTTGCCATAAATGGGAAAAAGTTCCTCAAAGTGTATGCTGCTTGCAAATGGCTGCATGCAGTCAAACGAAGCATGGAGCAGCATGAAGGCAGAGAAACCGTTCTTGTCCAGGACTGGCCAGTTTTCCAAGGTGTAATGACAGGAGGCGTTGCCAGGTAAAGGATAGGCTGAGTATGTGCAACAAAGGATGTTGTTTAGTGCAGTTATTCCTGGTGTCATGAAATAGACTGGTAGTGGAACAAGATGGAAGTATATTGCAGGAATTACTGGTTGTGAATGGGCAGGAAATAGTGAAAGGGGAATACAGACAACAGAAAGGAACGTTGGAAGCACAGTGCAGTCTCAACATATTGTCTCCACTCACATACCAAATGAGAAAACCTTCTTTACTTTTACAGACTATTGGGACCATATTTAGACAGGACCTATGATAAGAAAGGAGCATTTTCTGTTGGAAAACTTTAACAACAACCTGATGGCTAGAGCCCTGAAGAGTCCAGCTCATTGCCTTCTACTCTGGAGGGCACTTGCAGTGAGACCCTGGCTTGAGCACAGTGTAGGTTCCTACCCTGTGTCATCAGAAAACCTAGAAACCACAGAAAACATCAGCTCAGCACATTATTTTTCTGTTTTCCTTTCTTAAGGAGCTGTGCATAGTTGTGAATTTCCTATCCCTAGTTATGGTTGCCCCAACACACTAAGTGTTAAAGGGCAGATTGGATGGGGCATTGGGCAGCCTGGTCTATTGAAAGATGTCCCTGCACATGGCAGGGTTTTGGATCTAGATGACCTTTAAGGTCTCTTCCAACCTCAATCTATGATTCTATGATACCTGCTTCACCCTGAATGAGTAGTTCAGGAGTCTGGCATTTGCAGGAAAGAAACCCAATTCGTTTCACAAGCAGAATGTTGTTATGCCAGAGGAGCAAAGTCACTGGAACCTTTAATAAGAATCTGCGGCAGTCACAGCAAGGTGAACAATATAGGAGCTTAGCCTACATGAATTTCTGGGTTAGTGCCCATGGAAACAAAAATCTGCTGGAGCACAAAATATACTATTCAAAGCACTGAGTCATCTTTCACTCAAGATATCTCCATGTGGTGTGCAGTGTGGATGAAAAGGTCATCTCCATCCTGTCCCCAGTGCTCTGCTCTGTCAGATTTCCTTCAGTTTTGTAATTAGGTCAGGAGCTGCGCTGGCTTGCCATAGGCCCTGAAAAGGTCTTCTGTCCTAAGTCTTCATGATTAGTAGTATGCCGTGACCCAGGGGCAACATTTCCTACATTTATTCTACATGGACATAGCCAACACCCTTCCCACTTCTCATGGGTACTGGGCCAGCACTGGTTACATGGGCTCCTGCTCTCCTTCCAATTCGGTAAGTTCACTGCCAGCCTCATAAAGAACATTGCTTGATAGTTTACGGAGTAATCGAAGATTTAAGGTAAATACTTTGATCCCAGAGGAAAACTTCAGCCACTGCCTCACTTCACGTGCTTCCAGTATGTGCATAGGTGTCTTCACAGCCAAGTACAGGTCGGGGTTCTTCAGCCTCCATGAGCGGCACATGGCCTGGGCTGGGGGCACTGGAGCAATGCCTGTTGTTCAGTTTTACTGTTCAGGTTCACTTGTAACACTCAGAAAATGATCTTCAAATATCTGTTTTAAGGGCGATTGGTGGAGTTTTTCAGGGTCATACCTGACAGACCAGGCCACATGCTGCAGGCTCTCCTATCAAGGGGACTGTGCTGGAGAGTGTCACAGGCCACTGTGTGCCTGCTGGAATCAGCAGCACACTGCCCCTAGGACACGTGAAAGCAATGATGGAGAAACAACAGAATGACAAATCTCCACCATTATCCAGTCAGTGAAAAACACAGTGGCCTTGCTCAGAAAAATTTAAGGAAGAAACTAGCAGTGGCCATCTTTTGAGGTGAAGGATTGGACTTGATGATCATGGAGGTAATTTCCAACCTTAATGATTCTGTGAGAAGACAACTGATACCAAAAAGGGTAGTGACATCCATGAGGAATGTGGCCATGGATGATCAGTGCTGAGGCAGGGACACCCCCGAGGGACTGCAGCTGTGAGCAACCCATGCCGGGACAAGAACCTCTAGAGGGACTGCAGCTTTAGGTGACAATGTGGTGGGGAAGAGGGAGAGAGATGTTTCTGTATGGTTTAAAAGTCTAGTATTTATCTTCTTTTCATTAATACCCAGAGAAGTTAGTGGATTCTTTTGTTGATTGGCAAGAAATTACCTAAAGTATGATTCCCCAAAGTAAAGCTTTTCTACCCATGGTGAACACCCTTACTGCACCTCACTCCAGGGTTGTCAGTGGTATCCAAAGTAAAACAGAGATGGTAATAGTAAGGATAATGATAACACTGAAACAGATTCTGGATTCAGAATAATCAAGACAGAGTGAAGGACACATGGTAGGATAAACCCTACCCACTTTCCTTAAATTTCATTAAACATTATCTATCTATCTATCTATTTATCTATCTATCTATCTATCTATCTATCTATCTATCTATCTATCTATCACCATTTGAAAAAAAAATACATATATTTATGTATGTATACTTGAACACATGGATGTGAAATTATCTATATATATATAATAATTTCTATTACACATTAGCATCATTTATTATATATTAGCATTTTTATACATAAATTTTATATACAAATTTGAAACTGTGCACATAAAAATAATCTAATCCATATGTACTATACATATACTAGATATAATATAACATATCATAAACAATCAAAAGATTAAGCCATATACTTTATGGGTTAATATATTGCTGCTCAGCCATCCAGTCTGTATCTCTGACAGACAACAGCTTTCTACATTAAAATTCAGATTATTTTGAACTTTAAATCTGTATTAACAAAAAGTTGAGAGACTCCTGAAATTTGATGGATTATTGTTTGTTTCTTTTTTAAAATATCAATTTTTTTATTAAATGTGTTTTTCTATATACATACATGTGTTCTCCTGGGAAAAAAAAAAAAAAAAAGAAGGTGCTTTAAAATTGTTTTTATGAACATAGGGGGGGAAAATGTCTTTCCCTGTTTCTATCAGCAGGTTTTGCTCTTCAGCAGTCACCATTTCTGCTGATTTCTTGGCTTGGGAACCATGGGAGAGCTTCTGTCCAGAACGTGTAGATGAGAAGCGATGGAGTCCTGGGGACTACAGGAGCCTTTGGGCTGGCCCCATGCAGGAGACCAGCGATGGACCAGCAGTAAAATGAACCCATTATGTGAGAAAAATGTATACTTAAGAAAAACTGAAGTGTCTGCTTACAATACATATGAGGACGTTTTGCATTGCTATGTAGCGCAATGCCATTTTTTCTTTATAATATTTCTGTTCACTTTTCACAACCTAACATAACGTAATTCCTTAATCATGTCAGCTTGACACCATATCCAAATTTATGGCTAAGTGTACCTTTCATTGAAGTCAACCCCCTGCTGGCATGCCAGTGGCCATGGAAAGAAAATGTTCTCTTTCACTGCAGAAAAAAGCAAAGGTGTCTGCAAAAGAATAAATTATCTACTTATCAAACTGCATTTTAAATCTGTGCTTTTAATCTGATGGGGTATTTTAAGTGACTTATTTTCCTTTTACTCTCTCTTGCTAATTGGTTGTTCAGGTACCAAAAAGAAAAAGAGGAAAATTAAGTAAAAGAAAGGAGAAATGCTGATTGGAGAATAGATTTGATTTCTCACAGCATGGTCATGCTGTGGTTAGTTATCCACCTGCCCAAAGGCATGCAAAGGCTATTCAAATACACACTGGCTGAGGGGAACCTTTCAGACCTGTTTATAAGCAAAATGAGTACATCCACACTGCTGCCCATCGGGTGCTGGGTGAAATGTTATGGTAGTCAGACAGACTTAAAAGGAATGGCTGGAGAGATAGAGAGCTGTCATCTGTGTAGTAAAAAGAGAGTCACATTCAAGCTGTTTACAGCAACACTGGTCTAGGGTTTGGTTTTCCTTTTAATGCCGTTTTTTACTGAAACCTTACAGTGAAAAAAGCTGTGAAGAGCTAGGGCAGCTCTATGTGACATCTCATTTTACTTCTGGATACCAAGAGAGATGAATGTATGTGGGCCCCCGGCATTCTCATTTCTATTGCCGTTCCTCCAGAATTGAAATATCATGTACAACAACTTATTCTTTATGGCTTAATTTCCTTCTGCCCAAGCAGCCAATCAGAAACATAAATGGACACAACCAATTCCACAATAAAACTGTATGTGTATTATATCACAGCCATATTAGTCTGAATTTTTGCTGTTTTTGCCTAAGGATCAATGGATAACTGAAACACAGCAGGAAATATTTTGTTTGCTTCTTAAGGAAAAAACAGAACCACCCAATTGATAATAAAAATCAGTATGTGCTGTTCTATGAATGCATTCTAGCATGGCAATTAAGTATTGAGTAAATAATAAACATCTCAAAGCAAACCTTTTACAGCCCAAATAACAGAATGAGTTACAAAGTGCTCTTTTATAATCGGAAAAAGCGCTCCATTATCACTGGAAGCAATATGAAATAACCAATGTTACGATTCAATTCCTGGTGCTTCCTCAGCAGTCCAGTGGAGTATTGGGTATTGTTTGGAAGGAAGGCATTCCTTTGTTTGAGAGTGTGGAAATCAGCATTTTCAAGACTCCTCAAATTCTGGTGCTGTACGAACCCAGGAAAACAAAATATTCTCTGCATTCATCAAAGGTGGTGCTTGTCCTCTTTTTAATCAAAGGGCCTTGAGAGCTATTTTACTTCTTAAAGGTATCCAGCAAATGAATACTTTCCGTAACCAGAGTACAAAAGACATGGATTGTCCAGCTGGCAGAGTAGGTGCCCTTTAATTTAACCTGCAAGGTGGATGGTGCTCTGTGACACTGTTTGCTGCTGTGGGAAGCTTTGCTCGTGCTGAAGTCAATGCTACTAATGGCACCTGCTGAGCCAGGTTTCATCTCTCAAGGACAGCTTGTTTTTTGCAAAAACACACCAACCTTTCAGGCTGCCTTGGGAAAAGATCTCTCTTTCAGTGAACCCTGAGCCTCACAAGCCAGAGATCCCAGCTCATAGGGACATAGTCCTTTGGGTTTCTGGAGCTTGTACCTCTCTATGAATGCTTTCCTTGGGAAGATGCCTGCAGCACTTTGGTTTGCAGTTTGGCTATAGCATGTTATGAGTGGACAGGGTCACAGACAACACAGGTTATCTCCTGGGGACTTTGCTTTCTGTTTTTATTGAGTACTTTGCTTGGGTAGACAATTTTCACAGCATATTTTCCAGCATGTTAGTCGAGAGTTTTGTTTGACCAGGAATGGCTTCCCTGGGTTGCACCATGTATCACTAATCAATAAGACAGACACAGAGACATAATGTGGAAATGAATTGATGCCTGTGAGGAGAGAAGAATGTGACTAATTATGGCTAAGCCACCTGCTGCCACAGCCAGATTGGAACATCCCCACTGTTTGCTGCTAACTTTAGCAGCCAATTGCTAGGTGTGGAGGCTTTCTGCCAGCAATGCAAATGCCCAGCACAAAAGGGTGCCTTCTTCATAGCATATCCCATGACTTTGTACTATCCAAACTGGCCTCAAGCTAGCAGCCCAGGTGCTGCTAGCAGGATAGGAGGTGTACAGGAGGTGTACAGCCATTTGCTTGGCTTTTAGGAAGGAGTTTTGAAGCCTGTTTGAAACTGAGCTGGAGACATGACTTTGACCTGCAGTGCCAGCACTGACCTTGTTATGTAGACATACCTGCAGTATGCTCTCTTGCAGGAAACTATTTTTGAATAGTGTTTACCTCTATAGGTTGTGAGATGCTTGAGAAAGACTGCCACAATTATCACCTTTTCCAGATGGGAAGACTGAGGCAGGGACACCTGCCTTCATCAAGAAGGCCGTGGTAGAGGCTGAGAACAGACCCAGGTCATTTGCAAAATCCCTCCTCCATGCACTTTTCCCCAGTATCTGTGCATGCTTTCTTCTTCAATTATTCTGGGAAGTCATTTGATCTAAGAGAAAAGAAATGACAGATCTCACCTGAATAATTTTCAAAGCTAGTTATGTTGTTTATACCACCTCTAGACCTACGAAGCTCAGTGATCAGTGTGGCTACTGCAGGTATATTGCACTTCAGCTTTTGGCTAGTTTGTCCTAGCATCTAAGTGGTTCTCCTGTCTGTAGCAACTGTATTTGTAATACTTTGGTATGTCGCATTTTCTAGGGTCCTCCTGGTCTTCGGACAAATTGCCCCTTCCTTCTCTGCTTGCTGAAAAATGAAGCCTTTAGTTCTTCTCCCAGGATCAACACGTGTCTGGGATTCCCTGAACACATTGAATAAATCATGATGATTTCTCTAGTGGTTTTGAGCACCTGTCTTTTTAATATGATTGCTATTCTGATGCATGGAAAAATCTGCCAGCTCAACATTAGTATCATGGTTGTTGTTTGTTTTTTTTTCTTTTAAATCAGACTGGCTACATGTCAGTCTGGAGAGCATGCTGTTTGCCTGCCGCTGTGAAATATCTAATTTGCTATCCTCCTTCTCCTTTCTCCTTTTCCAAATGCACACACAGACAAATAGGCAGGAAGACCTTCACTTGCTAAAGTGGAAATACGTAGGACTGTATAGGAAAAGAGTGTAGTATTTCATATTTCGAATATCTTACATTTTGGATTTCCTGCTTAAAATCCCTTTGAAGTTCATTTTAATTGGATTACATGTGGAAATTAATTATCAGCAGTTAGAGACAGCTTTACCTCCTCCGAGCCTTGCTCAGATGTTAATGAATTAAGGACAGTTTGTATCTAATTTGGATTAGGTGACTAAACAACTCAAGAAAAGGCGTTTCTATATATAGTGTCTCGTTTTGTCACTGCTGGGGGAAGTACCTGCTGGGGGATGGCTGAGGTTTAAGGACTTGTGCAGTGAGGATGCTCAGTTTTGCAGCATGGAGTCATTAGGGTTTGCTCCCAGTGGGTTTTCTTGCCATGGTGCTGGAAACAGTTGAGCTCTATCTCTCCCTTAACACAGAGGCAGCTGCACCAAGTCACTCAGAAGAACAGCCAAAAAGCACAGACAGTGTGTACCAGGGTAGATGGGCATATTAATGTGGTAAATACATTCAGCCATAATCAATGGTTCACTGCTGGTGGGTTAAACAGCCCACCTCCTTGCTGAAGGATTTTATTTGACAGCAAGGTTATAGTGAAACACAGAAATCCAATATCCCTTCAATAAAATACAGATGGAGAAAAAAATTATGTGGACTAAAATTATGACTTCATATCACACTTAGTCTGTCCTTTGCTCGGATTGGTAGGCTGTGTTTCAAAGCTTTATAATTGATATTGCTCATAACACTAGGGGAAAAGAGAAGGCGGGCAGGCTATAAACTACGAGATTGGAGCTGTAAGACAAGCATATTGTAAAGCGACAATAGGGAACGAGGAGGTTCAGGGATCACTAGATGGCAGTCAACTCTCCAGCAAGGATAATTGAGAAAGGGAGACATGAGCTCGTGGGGACACAAAAGCAGCGTGGAGGAAAGCAGCTGTAACGACATAAAGTTCTAGAAACTATGCCAAATTTGCTTTGCTGTGCACCAGCAGTCCCAGGGCAGGCAATGCTTTCTCTCAGAAGTGGTCTCATTGTGTCAATAGATTTACTGACATGAAGAGAGCAGGTGGGATTGATCTGTGCACACACAAAGCAAGGAAGAGAAATGAATTCAATTTAAAAGAAAAAAGCTTAGAAAGAAAACTACATTGCCAAGTCCTTCAGTCTTGTATTGGGATGTGGGAAAATGTGGGAGTTCGAACCCGAGACCTAATTAATTTTTAGATACAGATTGCACACATTAATGTTACTTAGTTGCACAGTACCAGTGCAGGAATGCCATATCTTCTAACAAGACTGAAAACAGTAGAATATCTGACTGTCTTCAGAGCTTATTAGTGTTGCTTATTATTCCTATGGTACTGTTCATGGTGCATATGCCTGTGCTAACTTCAGCAGAAAAGGAGAGGTATCCCCAGTCCTCCAGCCGATACTCAGGAATACATTAAAATAACTTGAATTTGGGATCACTTTAGCATCTCCCTTCCATGGTTATGTTAAAGGAAGGCAGAGATTTGGAAGCTGAGCAATATAGACCAGACAATAGCTATGGTTTAGTTTACTTGCCCTCTTTCAATTCATATGAGACTCTTTTCCACATTAGCACTCATTCAGAACCATGGTAAACATTGCTCAGTTCTCCATACAGTTTACTGGAACAATTGCTAATTTTAATGGACCCAGGACTGATTATGTGAGTTGCTATATACCAACAAATATAGATGTATAATAATGTATACCATAGAATAACATGCTCTCGCATCAGGGTTGCACATTTGTTGTTGAACTACAGGCTACATTTTTTAACCTGTGGTGTCATAATTTCAAGTAGATGGTCACAATGAGAACAGGAAATTGTTAACATTAGTCCTGTAATCTTTTTTTGACTGTTGAGCCAAATTGTCTTATTTGTGGGAATAGAAATGCATATTTTTAGAAAGTCATCTAGATTTGCTCAATGATTTGGAATGATGGAGAAGTAACTGTTTTGTCTGGTCATTTGCTTCTTCAGCATTACTCCAAGAGGCGTCACTCTGAGACAGTGATTTAGAGGCGCAATGCCCAAAACCTTGGAGGAGGAGTACACAGAGAAACCACTTCCCTGAGAACACGTGTCCCCTTGGAGGTCTTATCTTGCAAATAGGGCAAGACTTCTTGACTTGCAAAATTTGGTGCCTCTTTCTCATTTTTCCAGACAGATACCCCTTTCTTGGCCCTGAAGTTAGCCTCCAGTGTGCTTTTATCCCATATACTTAACATTCAGTCCTTGGTTCCTTTCTACACTTAACTAGATGGCTCTTCTATACTTTCTCCTTGCAATATAGCTCATTGAATTTGAGTAAGTCTACAACCTTCTCAACAAACACCAAAGACAGCACACCTTCAGCCTGTCATGCTGAAATTCATTTTTCAGGCTTCATATCAATTGTGTTTTTCTCTGAACTATTTTTTTTTTACGTCACTTTTTTCAAAAACAGTGACAATGAGATTAGACCAGATAGCCATGACATTTTTTCCCAGTCCTAGAGAAAGAAGAAGCTTCCTATACCTATATGTAAGAAATGTATCAGTGTCCCCACAAGCAGACAGCCCCACAGGAGCTGGGAGTAACTGCTGAGAGATAAAGATTAGTTGTTGATCTAATAAGATACCCAAGGTCTTCTCCAAGTCATTGCTTTGCAGGACAATCATCTAGTCCATTTGGTCCATGTTCTTTATTTCTAGAGGGATGCCTTTACGTTTGGCCTCAATAAACAATTTGAGAACTTTCAGCACACACACATAAAATTCTGATTCAATAAACTCAGAGACACATGATGGAGACACACATACTGCACACTGATGAAACTCACACCTGAGACTTGTCTGACATCCTGACTGTATTCCCAGACAAACTGCCTTAAGAGATCTCATACTCTCATAAGGAGTTCTCTGTGCATTGTAGGTAGACAAGCCTTGCTTTTATAGTCTCATAGATACAGGGAACTCATACATCATTATAAGAAAAAATTGTTCCCAGTGTTTCTGAAATAAAATACTTTAGAAAGGAGAAAAGGAAAGAAATGCTTTGGCTCATTTGGTTCATTTGGACTCTGCATGAATATTTCCCTCAAAGTCTTGAGATTTTCAATGGAATTGAAACTTTTTGTGTGTCTACGTCAGTATTTCAATTCAGATCAACAGCATATATTTGAAACAATTTTCCTTGATGTGCCAGTCACCCCACTTAGACTTATTTCACCCCACTTATTTCAGGATAGTCTTGGATCATGTTCTTTATAGACAAGTATTAGAAGGACTCCTGTGGTGCTCCAGTCACTAATGGGCCTTAAATCTGCAGTTAGTCCGTAGTCAAACCACTGAAAATAAGGATAGTATGGGTCTGGGTTCATCAGCAGCAACAGTTTTGCTCTACAAATCTGATCCTATTGAACAAGCTGCTTTACAATATGACATAGCTGGTGTACTGCAGCCAACCTAACAGCTTTAAGCACATGCTTAAATGCACACCATTTCTCAAGCAACATCCTTGCTAGCCTTCATTATAATTACTTACTGTATAATTTTTTCCCATCAATTCTGTTACCAGCCCCAGGCAGGATTCTTAGTTTTCACAAAGGCAGGTTCCCTGCAGTCTGATCTGACCTTTACAGATATCAATTTAGAGTCATCAGCTGGGGCTCTCTAAGAACAAAGCAGAGGACCTGATAGAACTTGAAGAATCTGGATTCCTAGATGTTGCTCACAGATTTCTGATGCAGTTTCATCATGCTCAATTGACCCACAACCCACAGAGGAATATGAATGTCTCATTATTTTCCAGGGGAAATAGGGGAAAAAAAATCCAGGAAAAAAAGGGATCCAAATCAACCTGCTTTCATTATCTAGCAGTGGACATCTAAAGCTGAGCTATTCCCAGGAGGCTCCTTCTGTAGCCAATGGAGAGAGATGGGCCTCCAAAAATCATTTTAAATGACATACATTGAAAACTCATCTTAGGATAGGATTTGTCCCCTAACAGAGATACTTTTTTACTACACAGAAAGGACCCAAAGGTAACTATGTTGGATTTGTGTATTTTTGTTTTAGATGCAGATGAATCCTATCTGTGAACTTCTTAGAAAGAGATGGAAAATTAAGATTTTTAAGAAGTAGAAAATCAAAATTTACATTTTCTACTGAAGTCGTTATAAGTCTCAGAATAACAAAATAAAAATATCCACAATTATGAAAATCTCCTCAAGAGACAGGACAGAGACAAAATTTGCTGTTACAGGGAAGAATTTAACTGAGATAAAAGTATTGTCCACAGTCAGAATAATATATATATAATAAGCAATTATCAGTTAAGGCTCCACTCTCCAGGCTTTTTGTAGAAAAAAATTTATCTAGCTCTGCTGCTCAGCATTGTTGTCTTAAGCTAAGTTTCACCTTGCTGGAGTCATGTAATATCAGTGAATTCTTTTACCTTGTTCTCTTTCATGGTGAAGATAAGGCATTTGTCATTAGTTTTCATGGTGGTATATCATCTGTTTCACACCTTATAGTTCTTACTTTTGCCTGCACTGCTGCCTTACTTGGCAACAGAAAAGTACCTCTATCCCTTTCCTTCTTTTCATTTATTTCCATTATGGAGTAAAGAAATGAGGATAATTCATGCCAGTGGACTGGGATTTGTGGATGTCATCACAATTCATTAAAATTGCCAAGTCCGTCACTTCCTCCCTATTATTCTGCAATACAGTTGGTATATGAATTGACACACTACCGAAATTAGATGAGAACATTTACGTTTTCTCCGTAGAGAAACATCCCCCTGCTTTATTGTACCAGTTTAGTGATATGCTTTACATACTGTACTTATGTATCAGTCCTTTGCAACCAGTATAAATTCTAGGTCTCTCTCTTCCACGTATTTCCTTCTTCCTTGATTCTTTGACTTTTGTCCTCCTGTAAGTCATATAGAAATCAGTAGAGTTTCTAAAGCTGCCCACGGCATTTTAAAAACGTATCAGTGCACTTAGCAAACAACTGCACTTTTGCTGGTTGGTGCTATGGATCACTAAAACAAGATGGATAAAGGCCTTGTGAAAGAAAGTATATAGGCTTTTTGACCAACTTCTTTTTAGTGCAATTGTTTTTACAAGACTTCTTCCAAAGATGGGCCTCGGAATGAAGTTTTATCTCCCAGCATGTGGAAGAAAGGCTTGTAATAGCTCTGAGCCATGCATCACACCTAAATCCTGCTCATACATCTTGCTATTAAAGGCTTGACTGACACTAATTTCCATCTCTATCTAACTGTTCCCCTTGGCTCCTTTCTCTTTCCTTTATTTCTTATGACTTTCAGTCCTTTGTTTCCTTTCAGGACTTCCTTCCTAAATCCAATATATTTCTTCCTGATCTACTTCTCATGATATTATCAGGTTAGAAGTGCATTTCTTTCTTATAAGCATTTTATTTAGACCATAGAACATAAAGATCGTCTTATTTCATTATTTCAGGTGTTTTTACATTCTGATTACTGTAATTAAGCAAATTAGTGTTATATGTTTGGTTAAGAGTTTTTAAAAATTATTTTTCATATCCCATCTGGTATGGTTCCAATCTGGCATTTTATTTCAAGAAAACTAGGGACCTTTTGAGGCAAATTTCTTTGGTCATGCATCCAGTGATTCCCCTTCACAGTTTTAAGACAGAATTGCTCCTTGTGCCAGCTTAGGTGAAGCATTCTGTACTCTGCTGCATTCTTGCATTTTTTGCAGAGTTCTACAACAAAGACAACTTGTCCCTTTTCTTTTGCTGATGATCAAACTAGGAATTAATACTAAAGGCTAATCCATGCCAAAGAGTGAGTCAACGTTGTTTTGTGGTTGTTGAGGGTGATTTTGTTGTTGTTGTTTTTTTTNAAGGAACATATGGTGCTCCCTGACTTGCTCAGTTCCCAGACATATGGATGCCTTCCAGACACCCCAATGGCAGAGTGGGCTGGGAACAGACTTAGTGCCAATGCCATAGGCACACTTGAATGCACAGACCCCCTCTCCTATAGGGGGAGCCCTGTGGGGTACCCAGGTCAGCACTTCCAACAAAAAGCTGTCTTGAGGTGCCCCCCAGAAGATCGCAGAGGAGTGTCCAAAAGATTAAATGTGTGGCATATTTGCCACCGTCATCTTTTGTAGACTTTTGTCCCTAAGCTGAAAGGTTTTGGCAAGCTATGTGCTCAGTGTTAAACTCTGACTCTGAGTAACCAATAATGAGCTATTTGCTGTCAGCAAAGATTAATTTATAAGTGTAATAATAGTTATAGGCTTACTATTAAATATTTCTTAATGGAACATGCACATATGGAACAAAGTCAGTTTTGTGACATCTCTTAACTCTGGTCCAGTTTCATTAACTTTTATTTTCTTCACCTGTTTCCACTGTCATTACTGTCAGCCTTGGGGCAGGCATTTTTTAAACATTCATTTTAATTACAGCACAATAAGAATGAAGCTCCCTGTGATATTTATCAACAGGATTCTCAAGAAATTTTTAATATATTGAAAATAAATCATGTTTATAGCACACTGCTTTCCCAGCTGTACAAGACTTTAACAGTTCATATATCATGCATTTACCACCTTTTTAACATTTAAACAGGCCCTGGAATTTATACCCTCTGATGACTCACCAGTCCCTGCTGCTCAGATGTAATCCTCATTCAATAAGGAATGGAAGTCCTGAGTGAACAGAACTTATGCTGCCGTGCTGACTGGGGTGGCAGAGCTCAGCAAAGTGGGTTAATAAATTCCAGCATGATCTATTCCTAGCAACAGACATGGTCTCTCCAGAACCAGCTGTATCTGATCAATACATACACAAGGCCAGATAATAGAGAAAGTGACACTGCTGGATGCTGAGTGCAAAAGCTCATTGCAAAAGTTTATGGTAGACTTTTAGTGGCCCCTTAACACTTGAGAAATGCAACCTTTATTCAATGAATGATTAACCATTTGCTGGGAGCTTGGGGAAATGGAGCAGATTATTTGTAGAACCTGCATGAGTAGGCTTTGGCACAGAGGACCATCTCTGACAGGCTAACTGTACCTTATTAAAGTAGGAAAACACTTCATAGGTCCATTAGCAAAGAAGTGTTCACAGAAAAGACTAACTCCTCACTACTGGGAGGTATTAGCACATAATACTACTGGCCTTTTCCTCTGACACGTGGAAGGGTTGAACATAATAGCCAAATCCTTGGCCTCTCAGCTCTGCACTCGATGTCTTTTTGCAATTAAACACATGGGCTGATTCTGCCATTGTCTGTGGGCTTTAGCTGTAACTGAGATCAGGCTGTGGCTTGGCATATCACTGACCCTCATGGGCATCACCAGCATCTCCTTCACTGTTCTGCATGATCCCACTGCTTTGGCACCCACAGTGCATGCACAGGTGATGTGTTTAGGAGGTGTGAGCAGGTGTGGTAGCAATAGGCTGTAACTTGCTGAAAGGATTCCCAGGATTAAGTCTGTTGCCAGCCCAATCTGGCACAGGGGGTGTCTGCAAATCCCCCAGCGTGCCTGGAGGCAGCTGTGTGACTCCTTGCATGCATGAAACTCAGGTGCTCAGAGTTACTCACACTGAGATATGTAACTGGTACAGCTTAAGGGACCCAATTTATCCCTCTTTATGATCTGACCATACATATTTATTTAAAATGCTGTCAGATTCAAGGTATCTTCTATGCCTGTGTGGCCTATATTGCCTTTAGGATGAAATAGTGTATCAAGTGACACAAACTTCAGTACTGGTACACAGTGAGGTGTTGTCTCCTTCAAATGGATGCCTGGTAAGTGAAGCAAGGTGTTTATGTGAGGTGTTGTCTCCTTCAAATGGATGCCTGGTAAGTGAAGCAAGGTGGCTCAGGGATGAAAAGGTTTTTTAGCAACCATAAAACTGTAACACATCATCTTCTCAAGGCCTGATCCTGCCTAGGTGTCTTCAAGTTGGGATGTGAATGAAAGTCTATCAATGGCAGAGGTGCCTCTGCAGGCTGCAGAAAGGGAAGAAAGGGGAAGATGCTAATCTTCCACAGTCAGAACTTCCTCACAATCCCACTCCAGGGCTACTCAGTGATGCTAACTCTAACACAAATGTAGGATCACAGAATTCATTTAATGTGTATATATATATATATATAAGCAGGTGTCACTGTATTCTGTTTTCCATTCCCCTGCCCACAGCCTTGTCTGTTTAAACTCAGCCTTGTTGGGTCCAGGGCTCTCAGCAAACAGCCATGCACCATGCTATGTGCTCACACAATGGATTTCTAAGCTCAGATTGCCCTTAAGCTTAAACTGACACAAATATTAACATATGATTTTAGCTAATAGATATCAATTAGTGCCAAGGCCTCAATTTTTAACTCTGAACCCTTTACTTGCCTGAAAGACCAATTTGTGATAACAGACAGATTGAAGTGTGGAGTGCTGTAACCTCCTGGAAAACCCTTGTGTTTATTTGTGAAAGCAATTTTTTAGAAAGGCTCCAAGACTACACACATAGTTGCAACTATGGAAATATGCTGCAAGTAAGTAACTGTTCTTAGCTGTTATAGTTGGGATTCACATAATAAAAAAAATTAGGAACATAGTCTGTGGTGGTCATTTGTATTCTCTCCATAGAAAGCAAAGACGGACAGACAATCTGAGAGGCAAATTAATCTTAGGTGTCAAAGATCCCCTAACAGATGGCTCCACAGATCTGCTCTCCAGACAGTTCAGAAAACTGAATCCTTTCATCAGTAAAAACACTCCTTGGAAGAGAAAATAAACTACTCTTTCAGGAACAGTTTGTGTTCACTTCTCCACATGCAAACTACAAACCTATACGAGGTCTACTTGTATCACCTCCATATCTGTATTCCACATTCCTTTGCACTTTATTCTGTCTCACACCATTAGAAGACTGTTGTAAAGATCACTCCTACCTGTGTTAGAATTGAAATAAAGCCAGTAAGAGAGACATCCTCTACGAATCATAGATTTTGAAAAATGCTAACACAGTAGCATTTGTTTTCAGTACTTGTTTGTTAGCCCACAGACCCACCCTCGAGTCTTAGAAGTTATCTTTTCTGCAGGTCCATTTTCTGAAAACCTGCAGGAGATTCAAGCGCTGACCATCCTACTTGAAGTCAAAAGGAGCTGAAACTTGTAAGAGAGAAATCACATTGAATCTGTATATTAAATTATTTTATCTTTATGGCTGTGTTTTTGTATTATCAGTTTAACCTATTTTGGTTAAAGTATTTTCTATTGCCTTCTGCTGGGGACAATTATCAGTGTGCAAAGAGTGAGCAATGCATTTTCTCAGATTAAAGAGAGAAAGCAGAATGAATCACTGCTTCAAACAGATTTTTTTTTTTTTAAGGAGTGCCAAGAGACATATTGATTTAAAGAGTTAAGTAATTGGCACTTCGAGTTTTGATCTCACATACAGGAAAAAAAAAAGTTCAAGAGAACAGATAATTCACCAGAATTGATCCAGAGTTAAAGGGTACAGCAGAACTTCTGAAAAGCCATGTAAAATAAAGGTTAATCCAAAAAAATTTGAGCTTGTCAAATTAAACCATTTCTTGCCTCTGGAAGAAATGAAAAAAAAAATGGTTGGAGTTCTATTATTGATTTGATTTTGTAGTCTGAGGTTTTTGGGGTTTTTTTTCTGATTTTTTTTTCCTGTTTATTTGTTTTCCATTTTATTCAGGTTAAAAAGAAGTTTGGCATACTGCATGAAATTTACCTGAGAAACTTCCTCATGTATTACAGGCTTTACCTTTGCAAAGTTTGCACTTATGTTAACCTCCAGTAAAAGGTCCAGATTAGTTCATTGTAACAAGTGTCTTTGTTTTATTTAAATGTGGTTGGATCGGGTATGTGAATAACAACAAGCAGGCCAATTTCTAGGATTGAAGGCTCTGGTCTCTGCTGTGCTAGCAATTGTTGACCTTGAAGAAGTGCTAAAACAGCACAACATCTGTTTACCAGGCTCTCCATGAAGATGGAGGAAGCATTTCAGTTGTGCAGATCAACAAACCAAATACAAATCAAGAATGCCAACAAGTTATCTGCACCTTAAAAAAAAAAAAAAAAAAAAAAAAAAAGAAATGGGAAGAGAGAGAGTGTCAATAGCAGTGGAGTCTCCACAGAAGTGGAGCAAGAAATAGTATAGGATAGTTTACATTAAGGAGGAAATAGTAGATTCTTAAAGTGAGAAATGCTTTTTTTTTCCCTAGGTTTTTATTGATCATATTCAATTGAACCAATCAGCTAAGAAATTGGTTGTAAAGATTCAACCTGGCTGTTCTGCTCTTGGCTGCTGAGCCGTGGTATTACTCACACCTTTGAAGTTAGTTGGATAAGACCTTTGTTATCAGAGCTATGCCAAGACTGCATTTGTTACTTTCTTCTTTTCATAACTTTATTTTTGCCTTTGTAATCAAAGACTTAACTTTTTCCTTGAACGTGTAAATATGGAAGGTGGCTACTAAAAGCTTATCTTCTCTGAGGATGAAATTTTACAATAATGAAATACCCTGCTCCTCCAGTGGCCACCAGGCTATTGGCAGTCATGTGCCATGGCTTGTGAGAACACCCCACTCCAGGCAGAGATCAAAGGAGCACCAGCACGGAAACTCTGCCACAGATTAGCTCCATAGCCATCACTGTGCCAGGGAAGAGGAAAAAATGCAAAATCCTCACTTCTGATAGTAATATACATACATATTTATTTCTGGGAAACAGACAGATTACTATTTCAGATGGGAATAGGGAAATATATAGTTTTTATTCCTTTAGTAAACCAGTGAGTTACTAAATATCAACAAAGCAGAAAACTTGGACCACTGGCTGTAGGTGTATCCACTGATGAGATTGTAAACATGCTGTTTTCAAAGCAGGATACTGGATAAATCCTCTGAGATATGGTGACTGTCCAAAAGATTGAACAGAGAAGACAGGAAATAATTTTTTCAATGTTTCCAAAGGATAATGTGCTGACAAAGTAACTTTTGGTCTGTCAATTTAATGCTTACCCAGGGCAAAATCTTAGGCAAGCAAAAGAGGATGTGCTCAATAAAGAATTAAGGGTGAACAGCATAATTAGTACCAGACAACACGGCTTAATGAAAGGCAAAAGTTTAAATAGGTTGGAGTTGCATTTATGGTGGGATTTCCAGCCTGACAAGATGTGCATTTGTTAAAAGAGCAGAGTTATACAAGACCATACAACTTTCTCATATAAAAATAAAGAGCTACTCGAACTTCAAAGTCTAGATAAGAAAATTGAGAATTTGCTAGAGACTTTAAAAGAAAATACTAAATGGAAATAATCTTTCAAAAATAACATTTCTGTTAGGGTTTTTTTACCCAAATGTAGTTCAAGGGAGTTCATGGATTGGGAGGGAAGGAAAGAGAAATTGGTGGTAAAAGACAGTGGTTGGCACTAACTGAATGAGAGATAAAGATAGCTCCTAGAGAGACATCCAGGCAGCAGGAAAAGCTGGCTTGCCTTCTTTTAATTAAAGAGCTAAGTGCAAAGATCAAACAGCTAGGAACAGGGAATGGGGGCTCAAAATGAAATAAAAAATAATGAATTAATGTTGGCAAGAAATAAACCCATTCTTTTTAATGAGAGCAGATCAGAGAGAGTTCAGATGAAATCCCTAGAATGGTTTGAAATTTGGAAAGTCTTTAATGAGAGACTGAAGAACCTCAGGTGAATTTTCACATTTCAAGCTTGCATTTCTACCCAGTGACAGTCACAGTGAAAGCTCCCACCTCTACTAACAGTGTCAGCATCAGCTGAGTGCCTGCCCATGGCTGCTACAGCATCTAGTCCTGCTCAGAGCAGGGTCACCGATGGAAGGTTGCTCAGGACAGTCCAGAGATGTGAACCCAGCAGCCTCTCAGGGCAACCTGTGACACTGCCTGATAAGCTATTAAAAAAAAAAAAAAAGGCTTGTGTGTTTAAATAAAATTTTCTGTATTTTAACTTGTGCCCATTGTCCTGTTGTTGGGCAGCTGAATTAATGTATTTCACTCCCCCCCTTCCCAATATTTACTCACACGTATGAGATCCCTCTGAGCCTTATATTCTGCAGGCCCAACAGTCACAGCTCTCTCAGTCTGCTCTCGTTTCAAAGCTGCTCCTGTCCCCTCACCACCTTCATGGCCCTTTGCTGGACTCACTCCAGTATGTCCACGTCTTTCTCGTACTGGGGACCCAAGCACTGGTCCCCCTACTCCTAATGTGTCTCACTGTGCTGACTAGAAGGGAATTATCACATCCCTTGACCCCTGGCAGTGCTCCTCCTAATGCAGCCCCATGCCAAGATGGAAAAGGATGGGATGAATAGGGGACATAGAGAGGAGGCAAGAAAGAACTTTCTGGTCTGTCAGAAAGGAAAAAGAAATGATTGCAAAAGAATAAATGTTGCATTGAAGCAGCAAATAGCAATAGTGGTTTTTTTCCATTTTAATTCCAGAGGATATAGCAGAAAGAGTCTGTTGAAGCAGTCAAGAGTATTAAGGAAGAACCCACGGATTACAAGAAAAGGGGAATGACTGAAGGCAATGAGGAGGAATACTTAGAGAGGGAGTGGAATGGATTTCTGCCAGACAGCTTGTATTCCAGGAGCAAAAATAGAGAAAACAAATATCTAAAGTGTGAAGGAGTCAGTGTGAGGGAGCCATTAGAATCATAGAACCATGGAACAGTTTGGGTTGGAAGGGACCCTAAAGATCACCAGTTCCAAACACTTGCCATGGTCAGGGACACTTTCCATTAGACCAGGTTGCTCAGAGCTCCAAAGGCTATGATGGGGAGCAGAGTCATGGCATGGGCCACAGCAGTAACATCCAGCTCATGGAATAGATAAAGCTACATTGCCTTCTCATTTCACATGAATTTCTATTCTTTGGCATAAAGCAGAAGAGTCAACGTAGCCTGGGTGCTGAGAGCTGCTCCAAAAAACCTGGTGGTTGAAATGTTCTCCAAGGCAGGAGACAGGGATTTGTATTTCTCGATGCAGAGGCATGAACTGAACAAGGATGAGTACCATAAAATGTCCCTATGGATTAACTCCCTTTCTAGTATCTTATAATATTCTGCCTTAGTGTCTGAGTAGTGGTGCACATACCAAAAAGAAGATACAGTTACACCAAATCCCATCGCATCAAAGGCTTTTTGTAAATATGGAATATTTTTAAAATAAAAGCTGAAAAAAACCTGTAAATTGAATGAAGCAGTCCAAATTATGCACATTAAGAAGAGTCTCATGAGCAGAAAACTCTGTAATTTACCAAGTAAATGCTTAAGAAAATTCATTAACAGTTTTATGAAACTTGGTAAGTTTGTACTAGGAGTCAGGAAGATATTTTTAAAGGTAGGAGTATATAAACCATTGGAACAACTTTTGGGTACATAACAGAAAATCAGTCTAAGTCCTTAAATAAATACCACATTTCTTCATAGGAAGGTAGTTTCTGATTTAGGCAGACCATAAAATCTAAACATAGGACTCTTGTTGTCAAGTTATATTGGAATTCAGAATAGCTGATCATAATGGTTCAGTCAGTTTGTTAAAATGAATTTGACTCAGCAATGAAGAAGCAAGGGGGTTTCCTTTTGCAACTTCCAGACCCACAAAACTCCCTGCTGGAAGGTTTTTTTCTGAAATAAACAAGGAGATCATCAGTACACTTACATTGTAATAACAACAATTTAAAAACAAAACAAAAACCTCAAACCCTCCATTTACTATTATGCAGTAATAAAATCTGATTAATATAATTAGTTTGGTTTGTATAAGTTGTAACTAGAGAAACTATTTGAGTTTGAAAACCTTTATCAAATGTTTACTCTGACAACTAGATAGAAAAGGTGCCCAACTATCAGTTCCTAACTCTTGACAAACCTGAAGCTGTTTTCCCAGTCTACCACCAGTTTATTCCATTATAATGCCTTTAAAGAGATGTCATAACATCCCTTTGCTCTCAAACTTACAGTTTGGGCAGGGTATGTGTGTATGGAGGTGGTAATTCTGAGATACTGGAAGCTTTCCAACAGGATAAGAACTGCTTTTTCCAGACATCCTGCTAACATCAATTTGTGGATGGATGTAACTTCTTATCATCTCCATTGCAGGGCATGGCTGTCAGACACTTCCTGGGCCACTGTTCATATAGATTTGTTTGTTCTGTTCAGAAAGATAGGGGAGGAAAAATTCAGATATTTCTCCATTAAAAGGGCTGGAATAGTTAATGTCTGAAATAGTTTGTGGACAGCATTTCAAAAAAGAGATTGAAATGCTGGATAAGGGGAAGCACTTTGAAGACTGTGATCAAGTTTCATCTTTGAAGACAGCCAGAAGAAAGCATAAAAGCTTAATGGAAGAGGTTACTCAAGGTGACCTACCATTACTGTTCCTGAATGTGAACGTAGAAGGTTAATAAAAAGTTCTTTTTCATTGGATACAGAAACATAGCAACACAGTTAGACTGAATTGCAACTTGTTGGGGAAAATGGTGACTTCCCCTCCCACTCAGCCTTTGGGTTCACTGCTTCAAAAAGATCACCTAAAAGTGTGAGTCCCATTAGAGTACAATACCATGGTCTGACTACAGCAAAGACGTTTCCTTTAAAATATATGTATATGCATGTATATATTGCCCACACTGCAGACATTTAGCCCCAGCCCTAATATCTCACCAAAGGAGCCTGGGTGAGGGATTTCTTGGAGGGAGAGGTAAATTTAATTTCCAAAGAAGTTCAATGACACAGCCAAATACCACTTGCAACACAGTACCACTATGTAGGTATGCAAAAGTCTTCCCAAGGAATCTCCCCAGGAATTTTTACCTAAAAAAGGCTAAACTAGAAAATATTGCCAAGATCTCCAGAATTTCCTATGAACATCAGCTAGGTAGCAGTATGAGAGATTTGAGTAATTCTATGAGCCAAACACAACTACAGTGTTCCACAAGGGAAAGCAAACTTTGCAATATCCATGGTTAAAAAAAAATCCCTTCATTATGAAGTTTCCATATTGCAAGGGTGATGGAAAAATATCATGGTATGCCTGAATGTTGAACAAAATTGCTCTGGAGACCTTTAACTCAGCCTAAGACATACTTGCAAATGCCACAGATACTTTTTCTTCTCTGCATGGTTTATGTAACGTGCACTGTGACCCTTCTTTTACATTAGAAGTATCTTGGTCATATAGGATGAGTTTTAGAAAGCATTAAAATGTTGTCATCTGTCTCAGAGACAGGGAGACACAAATTAAATTCCACTGGACTAGAGGGACAAAGAAAAGCAGGAAATTAAAGCTAATGTTGGAGTAGTGTTCCCCACTCCTGTAACAGAAGTTACCATGGTAAAAAGGGCAAAGAGAAAAGACACTACATCGCATCACAAAAGATGTGAAGAGATCAAATACATTTCAGTTTTATTTCAAGCTTTATTTCTTTCTTTCATGTTATGTATTTTTCTAAGAACTTATTTAAAAGACACTGTCTACAATACACATTTTTCTTCTTGAGTGTCTGCTATTGAGTACAACAGTAAAATAATTTCACAAAACTTCCACAAAAACAAACAGAAAACAAACAAACAAACAAAACCTCAGCAACATTTCTCCTTCTCTTCCCAGAAGAAAACTCTCTACCTGCTTTTATTAGATTGTCTCTGAAATGTTTTTTTCTGGGTAAAGAGCAGCAAGTAAACACAGATATTACTGCAGTTTCTGCAGTCACTTATGTCTTCTTTTCCAGAGATCATGAAGACTGGGATAATTACATTCACCAAGAGGCAAAACAATTTATGAAAAAAAAAATTACACATATTCTTATTAAAAATTAAATAGGACCTTCATAATCAGCTGTTTCAAATATGTATGCCTGAATAATGACAGCTAGAAACCAGTCTCTGCAGATTGCTCATGAAGAGGGTGTGCAGCTGAAGTCAGGGTAAAGAATCACAATAAAGAGCAGTTTCTTGGAGCTTTTATAGGTCATTTGGCCTAGGCCAGATAAAAGTGAATATTTCTGCAATACACTGTAACAAGAGGGAGAAAACAGAATTAAAATTTATCTTTTACAGCAAAAACAAAATTCAAAGTCAACTTCTCAGGGATTAAGTCCACTGGAAAATAAAGTCTTCCTTTTCTTCCAACAGGTTTTAGCTTTTAATTATATAAAGCTTTCACGAAGGGATTTCTATCTTTTTGTAAATTTAATTCACAAAATGTCCTAATTATCTGCAGACATATTAATAACTCTTTGAACAATATATAAACAGAGCAGGCTGAAATGTGTTTTCAGAACAACAGTAAAACAAGGCTTAAAAATACACCCATCCATATTTCTTGTACAGTTCATATGTAAATACATTATTGGTATTGTAAATACGGTGAAAAATAACAAAGGATCCAATGTGTTGAATTCCTTGAGCTGTCCACTGGTTATAAAACCCAGTAGAACTGTGGACTGCAGAAAATAACCATTTCTGTACCTACAGGGAATTGTCTTTATCTACACATTGTAATTTCTTTAGTGAATTTGAGTAAATTTTTAATAACAATTTTACTTCTCAGAAAACGGAAACGACAATTCATGGGAAGCCAACAATATTATTTAGATACTGTCTTCAGAATAAAGCCCTGCTGCAAAAATATTAACATAACTGTTAGAATAGCAACTAAAGAAGAAAGTCACATAAGAATACCTAGATTTGTGGAAGAAGGGTTGGAAGCAAGGGGCTTTTAATAGTTTGATTATTTTAAATTCCTTTTTATAAAATGCCAGCTCTCAAAAAAAGAAAAGGAGCTATGTCAAAGCCATCTCCTAAGGAACAAACAATCTTTGTCAGTACCTGAACTTGCTTCAAAAGTCTCCGAGCCTAGAAGTAAATGTTCTGCAGACATACTTGTATCAGAACTGAGAATTAGAGTAGGGAACCTCTTTCAGAAAGGAACACAGGTGCAGTGAGCCTTAAGAAAATTACATTTTAAAACAGAAGGCCTGATTTCTCTGACTCAGTAGTGGTGTTTTACTGACAGCCTCCACTGATATGCATAGTCTCCCTTTTTGTTCATGAAAAATAGTTGGAAGAACACAGCCCACAACAGCATTCCCTTGCTACTGTTCACTTGAGAACACTGGAAGTTTACTGAGTGACCTCCTGCACTTCCAGCCATGTTCCTCAGCTGTTCAAGTTTATCCAGGCACAGGCTATGATGCAGAAAACACGGCTGCAGTGAAGTTTTAGCCTAAACATCAAGGCACTCCCAGAAGATGCCTTCAATGTCATCATCAATTCTTCTTACCTGCAATACATGTTCTGTGATTCTTTACAAAAATTATGTTTCGGATTAGGTATGTGCCATTGCACAGCCCCCAAACACAGACTTTGAATGCATTTATTTTAAGAACCCTTCTCATATTGTTTCAAAATTAAACTACATAAGCTGTCATCATGAAATGTCAAATTCAAAGCTAAATTAATACTAACATTGGTCCTAAAAAGGAACAAACAAATTCATTATTCTTACCTTCCTCCTCCTTTATTTTGACTCCTGAATAAAAGAAAAGAAATGTATTAGTGCTGTGCAATGTGCAATAAAATCACATATTTATGCAAGGAATTACGGTTGTCTAGTTGTGTGGAGCTTTCTTGATTATTTGAAGCCCTTTTAAAACTCCACTTAAAATAACAAGCAAACCCATCTGCAAGATTCCAGTCCTAGCAAGAAACATCTTTGATTTGAACTATAAACAAATAGCAGGATGTATTGACTCAAGAGATAAACATATCTTGCTTCTGCTGGAGAAAAAAAAAAATCTAGAGGTATTTCAAATATCCTCAGATACTTCAACCCTTAACTTCACACAATTTGAAAGAGTGAGAAGTTTCTTCTGTTCCTGCCCAGATTGCTGCTATTCTCATTTAGGATGAGATTCTCAAACCAAAGAATGATTGAGCTCAAGATCAAGGCAGGTGAAACACATCTGCATATGATGTTTGACAGCCTTGCCAGATGTAAATTACTCAACTGAGTTACAGACTGCCTGGACCTACTCATCTGAAGTCCCTTTATTGATGCTGATACTTCTGCTAAGTAGTTTCTGTATTTTCTGCCAGGGAGAACAAGCACGTTACTCTCCGTAAAAAGAAAAAACCCAAAAAACAAGAAAACAACCAGTTTTAAGAAACAAATTAATAGCCTTTTCAGCTCAGATTGTACACAGACTAACCAAGTTAAAGCTAAGTTAGCAAATTATATTATTCATTTAAACAAATGTAACCATTGTGGATTGCATTCTGGAACCTTCTTATACAAATATTCTTTAATCAATATTCTCATGTTAAGTAAAAACTTTTTCTTTGTTCTGGGAAACCAGTATTTTTAGCGCTGAAAGTATATTAAAGATGGATTGTTTACAAAAACCTGTGCCATGCATGCTGGTGTTATGATTTCAGGGGCCTTTGAGCTGTGGCTCTTTTTGCTTTTAAACTTCATGACTTGTTCCCTCTTCAACTGGTCACAAATAGCATAAATTGAGTGCTGGTTGAGACTTCAAAGGAACTTTCCCATGGGTCATTCTGTAAGAACTAAACAAAGTGCAAACCCACGAACCATGTTTATTTAAAATAGTTTTATCTGTAAATCATATTTCCTCAAAACAAATTTATCCAGCATCTCATTGAGTTCCTGTTCTGCACATGGGAAAGGAAGAGAATGGGGTTTCCTGTCCCACTACACCTGTATATTCAGGGCATAGCTGCTTTCCACAGCAAATACTAGAATTATGCATCCACTGACAGAGCAGAGTCTGCATTCAAGGGAGCATTTCTTATTCTTATGCATCACACTGGATATAATGGAGACATGAGACAGGAAGATGTAATATGTCACCTGGCCTTCTAGATTCTGCTTTTGCTATGGCTCAGAGAGTTTCAGCAAGACAGCTAGTATTTCATTAAAGAAGAATACACCTATAAATTTCATACGTTCACGATGTGATCTCTCCCCATTTACAGAATAAAAAAAGGGGTACTTGGCAGTGCCCCATTTTAATGCAAAAAATTAACATGGTCTCTGTTACAGACTTGCCATGCATTATCTTTTGGTCTCTGCAATTCCCTACATACTTGCATGTGGGCAAATCTCATGAGGCAGTGAATAACAAAATGTGCAACTGTTTTAAAATTACTCTTTTGTAACAACAAAAGTATTTTACTGATCATTTGTGCCAAAACAGTGAACAAATACTGTCTCAGTTCTAAGTCCTGGCTGAGTGATGATTAAATTAGGAATAAATTCTTTACTGTGAGGGTGGTGAAGCACTAGAGTAGGTTGCCAGAGAAGCTGTGGATGCCCCATCCCTGGAAGGCAGGCCAAGTTGGCTGGAGCTTTGAGCAACCTGGTCTTGTGGAAGGTGTCCCTGCCTATGGCAGGTGGGTTGGAATTAGATGATCCTTAAGGTCCCTTCCAACCCAAACCATCCTATGATTCCATGATATGATCTTATTTATTAAACTTTGATATTGAAAGGACAACGGTTATTTTCTTATCCTCCTATCTTAAAAGGTTTATCCCTATGTCAAAGGCAGTGCAAAGGGCATTAAAACTTTCTTGATAGCATACAGCATGTATGATAGCATACATACTTTGAATATATATATTAAAAAAAACCCTCACGTGGATTGGCTGCATACATCATAGAGTCATCTGTTGTTAGAACTGTGCCTGGGTTGAGACTCGGGGCTTTCTCAAGGGTGCAGTAGCTCACAGATAGAAGTGGAACTTCATTATGCTGTTTTCCCATTAAAAAAGGAAACTACATAGCCACCCAGAGAGTGCCCGGGCATATATAATCAAAAACGCAGAAAAAATTACATTCGTGAAGATCCTTCTTGATATAACAGCTTATAAATATTCCTAATAAAACACGAAATGTCTGGAGGGCATTTGAATTAATGAAAACTCATTTCCTATTGCTTAGGGAACAATTGGACAATGTAACTGCTCTCCTGCCCTCTGCCCAGACATACACAATATATTCAGCCTCCTCCCCTTTTCTCCATGTCTTCTGTGACATCCACGTCCCTTTCTGAATCCCCTAGCCCCCAGGAAATCAGGGCAGAGTTGCAGCTGCTCTGGAGCTGTGGCCATGCTGATCTGCCAGAGGGTGCAGTCAAACAATGCAGAGAATGCACCACCCCTCAGAGTGGGCACTGTTTTAGGCTGTCTCCTATGCTAGTCACTGCTTTTCACAAAACACACAGAAATTTAATTATCTCTGAGACTTATAATCCCTTTCAAATTTGGCTAAGATTGGCCAGCAGCTGGAAAATCTTATTACATGCAGACAGACAGCACGATCGTACAAACTTCATTTCTTTAGGAAACCAGGCTAATAGAACTAAAAATGAAAAATAGAGTAGGTACATCAACAACAGAGGACAACATTCAGTTTCTGTTAAGTGTGAAGTTGTCATGACTGTAAAGAGTTCAAACAGGAAAAATAAAACAAGAGGGTAAGAGAACAAATATTTCCTCTTTGGTGCCACTGCACAGATGGAATAGACTCAAAAATTACCTTCAGGTCTTTACTTTGGGAACCTTTTTAACCTCTTTTAATCTTAGTATATAGTCTGACCTCTTTCAGTTAGCTCCCTTGTAATGTAAAATGCCAGGCTGCAGACTACATGACTTCTAAGCCCTGCCTGGAGTTCAGTTCTTTTTATTTAAAATCCCAAAGGAAAAGAGAAGAGTCTTGCTATAATCAAAGACACTAAGATTGCTGCCTCCAGCCTATCTTTTGAGAGATTATTTTTCTTTCTTGTACTTGTTACCAATATTCATTTTTTAATTCCTATCCATTATGACATATTCTTTCATAGTTTAATTTTTTTCTGCTCTGTTTAGCCTTCAAATCTCACATTATAACATAAAGGAAAAGTAGATCTAGCATTGCACAACAGAAGGCAGGCTCCTTGGGAGTCATTAAGTAAATAACAGAGTAGGAGATTTATCACTTCCATACATGGGGTTTTATTGCACTCGTGTTGATGCATTCTTTGAATATATATATTAAAAAAACCCCTCACGTGGATTGGCTGCATACATCATAGAGTCATCTGTTGTTAGAACTGTGCCTGGGTTGAGCACACTCATTTGGTGATACCAACACCTGCCCTGTGAAAGAGGGCATGTGCACCTGGCTAAAGGCAAACCCCTGCCACCTCTGCAGACAATGGCAAGGTTTCCAAGGGTGAAGGCAGGTGCTCTGATGGAGATGCTCAAGTAAGATATTGGGGACCTTGGCTGTGTCACACATTTGCCTTGGAGTTTGTCAGGAAACAGCACACAAATGGGGATAAAAGACACAAAGTGCCCTTGCTGCCTTTGTTAACCAGACACCCTCCAGCAGACTTCACCTTTTGCACCTTTGCTATGTATCAGGTGGCTGTGTCCCACCTGCAGTCTCTAACTCTGCTATCTGCAGACATGCTGTCCTTCAGGAGGTGGCTCAGGCCTGCCATACACTTTGCTCTCTTACTCACACTCTTTAATTAGCCTGGACTCCTGTAACTTGGCTTCCATCAGCTTCTGGACTGCCTGGTGTGTTTCAGATCAGGAAAGCTGCTAATGTCTGCTCACAGACCTTATGGGAGCTTGAGCTGGCATGTCCTGTCTCCTCTCACCAAGACCAAGAACCAGTACAAACTCCCTGAGCTCAGGGCTTGCCCAAAGCTTGTAGTGATGATTACACCCTTTTCCCACTCCCAGTACATGGAAAATTCCAGTAGCAAGAATATCTGCTTTTTAACTATCCCTTGACTTTGCAGATGCTTGAACCGAATTCTTCCTGCTATTCACTGGCCAACATACATATCCTCACCAACTAATCCAATTCAAGCTTTTATATTTTATGAAATAAACACCTTTCCTTACACTGTCACACACACTAAATTCTCTTAGACTCTCATCATTTTACTTCTTAGTTTAACTCTTCCATTTCTGTACTAGGGTCCTTTCATCAATTGAATTTGGAGATGGAAATAATGGAAAATTCCATGATGGGGAATACAAAAAAATTTTTTTTTACACTGAATAGTGTAATTCTGAACAACAGTCACATTAATGTCTCATTAGGACAGCTGAAAAAATAAATGGATGTTTAATAGCTTACAGTCAAGATATCTTTTCTTCAAAGTATCCTTACAAATACTGATTTTAAATCAAATGTAGTTGAGCCTTCTTTGTCATAATTTTATACAGGTAAAAAATGAACAGCTATACATGGAAAGATAGAGACAGATAGGTAGATAGATAGATATAGATATGCAATTTTTTCCCTTCTACTTCAATACCATATTAAAATATTTACAGCATATCCAAGCATCTTTCATTTAAAGACTTTTAAAAAATCCCTAATGATTTCATAATCCTTGTTCTGAACTTAAGGAAGTACCTTGGATGTGGCTCCTTGCAGTGAGCACCTCACACGCAAGGCCACGGAGTTCTGCTGCAAGAGCAGCTGGTCCCCCCTCCTCCCATTTGAACAGCTTATATTTTAGACAGAATTTCTTCTTTAAAGGTATTAAGGACAGCCAGCCAGGGCTGTAAGTTCTGTCAGGCAGGCTGAACACACACAGACACACAACAGTGTCTGGAGAAAAATTCAACATCTAAACAACCTCATTGCTCCTACATTCTTACCAAAAAACTTACCAAGGTCCTATTATTGAGGTAGTCCAGTATATCCAGGGTGGTAGATGTTATTAGTCTGTGTTTTGTTCTGGAGCCGGTCCAGGAAAGCATTATTTACCCTTAAAGTACAATAAAAAGTGAATAATGATGGAAGGCAGCTGAGAAGTTCACAAACTACTGAAATTTAACATTCTGTGAGTGGCTTTCCCTTCCCATCTGTTCAATGCCCATCTTCCTATATTTTTCAAGCCTGTGCTGCATAACCTTGGATGGGCATGGATTTAATTTTCAATTCACCAGATGCATCCTTATCCTGGGATCAGCCTGTTGGAATTAAAAGGCACACCTCAGCTGCTGTGCATAATGCACCAAAATTCTCCATAGAAAGATGACCATGAAAGATGTACCACCACCCACCTTTTTAGGGAGGTTACCTATTTTGACAATTCACCTTTAGGTAATCTTTCAGCCTTCAGTGCACAAGGAAAATTTCTAGAAGTACTGATTTCCTAATAAAAAATGGAAAAACCCACTTAAGCTTTTTACTAACAGTGACAATTTATGCAGCTGACAACTTTCTTTACCATCCAGCTCTAAAATTCTAGCATTTTCTTGCACTGCTCAATCAATCTGTAAAATATGGACAAATACAGACAGTTTTCCTCAATCTGTTTTAAACATTTTCACATTAGGATTGTTCAGCACAAAGAAAAGAAGCCTGCAGGGTGACCTTGAGGCACTGTCACAGGTTGCCTAGAGAAGTTGTGGGTGTTCCATCCCTGGAAGTGTTCCAGGCCAGACTGGATGGGGCTTTGAGCAACCTGGTCTAGTGGAAGGTGTCCCTGCCCATGGCAGGGGAGTTGGAGCTAGATGACCTTTAAGGTCCCTTCCAACCTAAATCATTCTATGATTCTTTGGAGAACTGTTTCTTTTTCCCCTTGATTACTGCTTAGGACTGACACACATGCTTAGACATGACTGTTGTTTGAATGTTTTACAATGGTGTTGGTAAGAATAAGATAAAATACTGGGTTATTTCTGTCTAGGGATATGAGATGGACTGAATCAAAAATCCTTCATTAACTTCTATGGGTAATTATTTCAATGTCTTTGCTAGAGAAAAAAAACCAAATGAAAGCAGTCTGAAGAGTGGCTGCCTACAGATGTATATTTTTTTTAATATTTACATAATTATTAAAAAAGAAACAACAAACAAATGATGTTTTTACTTTTGAGCCTGAGCATTGTTTCTTTTTACCAGCAGAAAACAAAGCTGAGAATAAAGCTGTGCTTCAGGATAATGAAAAGTCGGTTAAGTGGCAGAAGTGGAAGATGAGAACTGTTGAGCACAGAGAGGTCACAGCAGTGGGGCACAGCCTGGGGCACAAAGAAATGCAGCTGCAAAAGGCCTTGCTGCACTGCAGGCTCCATCTGAATCGATACCAAATCCCTGGTTTGGCTCTGTCTGCTAACCTCAGAGACAGTCAGTCACAAGATGCAGCACAGACAAAGGAGACCATTCTAAAATAAATAAAAATATAGACATAAAAATATATAGATATCTCAGTTCATATACAGATACACAGATAAAGTATGCCCCAGCTGAAGCTACTGTACTAGTAGTCGCCCATGAAACTATTAATAGTTTCTAGCCCATGCTGCATCCTATGCTGATAGGATAAATAAAGTGAGAAAGGCACTCTGGGTCATACTGCACACAGTGAGCAGTTGTAATGATGGATATTAGTGTCTCATTTGAAAGCAAAGCTGAACCAGAGATGAGGTCAGGGATCCTCATTGCAATAGTCTTCTAAAACTTGAGTGCCTGCAATTTTGAGACCCTTTCCAGGTGGGAATAGAATTTGAGTGTATTCTGCATTTTTTGCATCATACCTCCTCTGTTCATTTTTAAGTGCTCTTGTCCTGGTTTCCTCTTCCTGCTTTTGTTTAAATTCCAGTAATTCAGCCTGGTTATGACAAAAGTGAAAAAACAGACAAATAAACAAATAAACTAACTTACTTTTAATTAACATACTTAAGCTGCAAACCCTTTTAATTCCACATGATGTTAACCTCAGTTAAAGTCATAACTTCTCTCAGCAGGATTTTCCTTAAGTGACAGCGCTATGTTAAAAACTGAGCTGGTTTTTCTGTTCAGCATGTGGATGATTGTTTTGGTTTGTGCCTTAAAAAGTGGAAAGTTACAGGATTCAGAAATTTACAGTTGTACATTCAAGGGGGTATGCCAGACACCAGTCTGCTTCCCCTTGTCCCAAAACACAGATTTGAATTTCCCAGTGGGTCCAAGGGGGATGACAACCAAAGTCAGGAGCAGACACAGCTGTCATGCCCACAGGGTAAGAAGGAGACATGTCCTTCGCCTCCTGCCTCTACAGACTGCAAGCAAAAGATGAGATCTGGGGTATGGGATGTGGCCTGTCACCTCCAGCTCCCTGGGGCTCCCTTCAGGGTGAGGAGGGAAAATGGTACTTGAAAATGGTGTGGTGGAAACGTATACAAGCTCCCAACATTGCAGCAGACTACCAGCCTTACGTAGCATTAAGGCACATAAACAGTGTCAAAGGGAATTCTTTTCAGAGGAGAGTTTGCTCATGCAATTTTAGCCAGTACTGTTAAGAAAACACAGTTGGTATGACTCTGGTCTGTATGTCTGCTTGTTTGTCCAGCTCCTTCTGCCTGCAATACACCCAAGAATTTGCAGATCTTCCTGCAAAGGAGATTTGGCTTGCAGGGCAAGGGGGAAGGCATAGGAACAGACCCGTCTTTCATATTTTCCATAGCAACTGCACAACAGTAGGAATAGAAACTAAAATAAAATGATGTGGTTAGATAAAAGCTTCAATAACTGAATGGAACCACAAGCCTTTTTTTTTTTTTTTAAATCAATTTAAGTGTAACATTAAGTAAAAACTATGCAATAAATGTATGGAGAAAATCAATAACTGAGAATGTGCTGTGTATCAATATTTGTCTAGCCCTAAAAGAAGAAACAGGATTAAGAAATAAAAAAGCCAACCTCAATTTTCACTATTTTAAATAACTATTCAACCTGAAAATTAAAACTCAGTATCTGACTTTCCAATATGCCAACTCCTCTCTTGCAGTAATGTTCTGAAATATATTGTGTGTATATGATGCAGTGTTCAAAGTGTACTGAAAATTTCTAAATCAAGCAATACATACTAAAACCTGTTCTGAAGAAAAAAATGGAACTGACAATACCTACACATTTTATAGCTACACTGTGCTAGGAGGTGCATACAAGACAGAATTCACAATTACTTTAATAAATATTAGTTTGAAGTAGAAATGAGCCAGCATATATCTGAGGGACAATTATTGGAGCCCTTAAAATCCATATTATTTACAGCAGGTTAGTAAGTAGTGCATTACTCTGCACAATAGGTAGCAGCAACTGTGAAGGCAAGGAGACCTTGGAACTAGATAGCAAACAAGAGCAGACTTAGAGGCAGCCAACACCTCCTTAGCAATCCATGGAAATTGCTAAAGAGTCTACAGCTCTACACAAGTCCCTTAAACCAAACCCATGAATTAGGGGCATGGTAATTTACACTTGTAGTTATTTTCTCTTTGGAAGGATCCATGTACAGACTACAACAGGAGCCAGCCTTACGCCTATCCAGGCTGGCTTTCAAAAATTTTTCCTCTGTATAGGTTCTGGGAATAAGCATACACCTGATGGGAGATCAATTAAGAGACTCCCTTTTCCCCCACCTTTTTTTTCCCAGTATTATAGCTGTTAGAATGCTATGAAATGAGGACACATCCCCAACATGTAAAGGAAGATATCCATGAGAGGGGAGGAGTAACTTCTCCACCTCTAGAGGAAACTCAGCGCATGGAATTTGTTGTGCTAAAATTCTCCTACTGGGGATGTAGCTTAACATTAATTTGGATGTTAGTAACACCAGAGGCACAGCAAGTGGCTCAGCACTTGCTCACATGTTTTCAAATGATTTGCTAGATTTTAAAGTGCTGCCCTCCCTGTACTTTCACAGTCAGGCCTGGAGCCAAGACAAGTAACTTTGCACAGTGCCATCACCTTCGGCAGATAAACTTTACATGGATATGGTACCCAAACCTGTACCAGAGGGACTACACATTTCAGGCAACACATGATGCAATTCTCTAGAAATTCTCAATTCCCTAGAAAGAAACAATTCAGAGAGATCATCCTTAATTTCTCAGTAAGATGAATCCTGCTTGCAAGAGAGTAAACTGGTTTCCTTAGCCTATGAAATTGGTTGCCATGGTCAAAAAGCCCTCTGCACAATTATTCAGCTGGAGAGGTAAAAAGGAGCTCATTTTCCAGATGCAAACAGCCTTGAACTCAGAAGATAATTGTCCTGTCCCTGTTCAGATTTTACAGCTTGACTCATCTCTCTCACAATATTTGAAAACTGACTGAATCACTTTTGCTAAAGAGAAGCTCTGTGCGTAGGCTACAAGTAATCAATGTATTTAATTGGTTTCACAGCATGCAAAAATGATACAATATGTAAACTGTTAATGTATAATTACCTTCCTCTGTTGTTCTTGCTTCATTTCCTCTAATCTTCTGTTTTCATCCTCTCGAAGAGCTTGCTTATAAGCATGGCTTCTTTTCTATTGTTCAGCAGAAAATAAAAATATATTAGTGTGGTGAGAGCAGGGCCAAACTCCCAAACCTGTCACTCTATCGAGCAACATGAAACGCAGAGACAAACGCAGCCACACCCAAGAGAAGGCAAAGAAGAGAGAAACTTTATTTTGGTTTTCCCATTATATAGGGTTCTGGAAACGACTATCGATTGGAAGGTGAAGCTACCACTTCTCCAACTACACTGGTCAATGACAAAGTCCATCAAACCTTTCTCCTCCCAGGAGAAGGAATGAAAAACAAAAAGACAGTAAGAAAAACATGTGCATGTTTACAAAAAACAGCGTGAGAAACTCCATCACAAGAATGAAAACATCAGAAGGCTGAAAAGTGAGAGTGACACAAACCTTATTCTCAAATTATTATATGGGTAATTAACAAACACAAAGGGTTGAATGAGTCCAGTTACTTAAGAAACAGATTAGTCTCAAGACTAGAATTTAAACAAGAAGTGGCCTAGAGCCGCTCAGTCATTCGGTTTTGTTGAATGTTCACCTGTGCATCACACCCAGGTATTCACAGCAAGTGGTATTCTGTGGCCCAGTGATGGCCATAAAGATATCCTGAGCAGTCAGAAAACACAGTTGGGATATATAATAGTGAGATGGGGTATTCTGGGAAGAAAGAAAAGTAATGAAAACATTACCAAGGTGAAAAAGCAGAATGGAGGCCTTGTAACAGAGGGAAACACATGATTTTTTATGGAGGTAGGGCAACAGGAGAGATCAAACCTGCTATTATTTGTGAGGCTTCAAGAAAATTGAAAATCTGAGTAATAACTGTGCAATAGGTTTTCATTGCAATAACTAGCCCTGGTGTTTCACAAGTTGTAATTGTTTGCAAAAAGCCAACCTACAATTAGGGTCTTAGAGGATCCTTATGATATTATACACTGGAACTTCTACTGTAAGGTCTTTGAGCAGGGACATAGGGTAGCACACTAAAAAATGAGCCAGTATAATTTAATACAAGAATTGTGCAGGTTTCACTTAAGTGAGGAATTTGTTACAGGTCTACAGACTATTTCCAAAGCTTGATATATGCATTCAGAATGACACCATTAAAACAACAGGCACATAATTTGCTAAAAAAGACTGAATAGAGAAAGCAATTATTAATAGCTCAATTTTGAGCTGGGAGAAGTTGCTACATGTGTCCAGGGAGACTCATTCTGGGTCCGATATTATTCATTACTCTCTGTAATGGCTTGGAGAATTGTGTGGAGAGTACCTTAATCAAGTTGGAAGACAATAAAAATCTACACAAGACTGGTCACACTTTGAAACACAGGATTAAAATTAATTATGAGCTTGATTAAATAAGCAGGCCCAAAAAATCATCAATGACAGAGTCACTCAAAAGAAGTCAAATTTGTTCATGCACGTAAAGTAACATTTGGCAAGGATAGTTGAGCTAGGTGTGCTAAATTTATATCACTATCCAAGAAAAGATGTAAGGGGAAAAACTTTGATCAGCATCCCATTGTCCCAGACTGTTTTCAGAACAAGGTTTTCAAATTTAAAAGAATCACATACATGTATGTATATTCCCCCTTTTAGCATGCATGTTAGACATGTCCTAAGCTTATCGCACTTCACTATTTCAAATGCATTGTTCCTGAATATTTTAATTACTCCAGACAAAGGACACATTCAAGGTAACATCCAAATTAGAGTCCTAAACCAGTAGGAACTGGTTTAGCATTTTGGTGCTATGCCACATTTATTTAGATAAGAACTCACTGGTTATGTGCTTTTGATTCCTGGCTCAGAGGCTGTGTCTATGCCTATAAACTGGACCTCATCCAAGCTGGTCGGGAAGACTTTGCTAACTGCATTGCTGCATTACAAACAAGTGATTATTTGATTCCCAAAGCTACAGAAATGCAGCCACACAAAAGACAAGTATGATGCCAGCTAGTGCTAAAGAACAGTACAGATAAATGATTTTTAAAATGATATTTTATCTGCTTGGACACTAGCAGAGTGAAACATGAACTATGGGATGTAATTTGGCACAACTTTTTGAGAAACCTGTCTAAACATGGAATGAGAAAGCTACACATAGGTAGGTGAAGCAGGTAGTCAAGGCTAAAAGTAGGACCTGTATAACTGAAATAGTTCAGTGCTCCTTCAGTCATCCACCACTTCTGTATGGAATGCTTTAAGAGGGAGGTAGAAGTGATTTCAAGACAATTTTTCTCCCTTTCCATATTCCTTCATCTTGGTTGTTCATCCAGGACTACAAAATACAGCCTGAAAGCCACTCTCCTGCAACTGAACATCTGTCCAGCAGTGCTGAGCAGAAATTGGCACTTTATAGCTATATATCTGCCCACATTCTCTAAAATGTCTTTAGGGTTTTCAGAGATACAAGATATGCTGATGAATTAAAGGGGAATTGAACCTATTTTCAATATCACCTTCCCTTTGCATGCAATGACAACCAGGAAGAGATACTAGAGGCAAGACAGATGTGTCATATATCCTGTTGGCAGCAATTTCTATAAATGGAGGATTTTTTCCCATTTCTAAGTCATCTAAGGAAATATGGAGGCAAATCTTCCCTTCCTGTTACCCAACAGTTGGTGCTCAAGGCTGTATACAATAGAGGGCTGCCCAGATCAGACACTTCCAAAGTTCTGCTGAGTTGCTTCCAGTGTTTGTTCTGCTTGGCTCCCTATTCTCCATCCTTTCCCAATTAAAAAACCTCCCTGTAGGAGAAATAACCCTCTCTCAGGGTTAATACTCCTCACTGAAACTTTTTACATTAGTAGGAAAGCTTGGTTTAGACATGAAGAGACTAATTGTATGTGAAAAAACCTCTTTGAGTCAATTAGAATAATGAAATTGAAGCAATACTTTTATCTATTTCCTAATTACAGTGATACTTACCAGACTAGTTCAAACTGGGACAAAGACCCCAAGCAGTGTATGGAATCACTTTTAGGATGCAGTGAGAAACAAGCTTCTCTTTTGACTGGATTTTTAATGCAGTAAATCATCTGCTGACATGAACCAATTGAGATTTCATAAAAGCTTACCACCAGTGGATGGGTACAGGGCATACTTAAGATTCTCATCTAACCTTAGAGTATAAATCTGGTACTCCTTTATCAGAAAGAGATCTGTGAGCAGTCCTCTACTAGGTAGAATACCTTGCCAGTGTGGAAGAGACAAGGTAGGCAGTCTCATTCACCCAGAAAGGCTCCTTGAGTTAAGTCTCAGCAATTAAGCTCAATTAGGATATTCTAACATTACACTATTGACAGCACCTGGAAAGCTGATAGAAAATACAACACACGCTATGGTTTTGCTTACCCATGCTGTAGATTCTGGGCCAGGATTAGCAATCTGACAGGAATCACTCTTTGGCAAACCCACTTCCAATCTGTTCAGTAATTCATTGGTTTTGCTATGAAGAAATTCAATCCAAATAGAATTGTTAGTGCTTCCATAAAAATAAACGCAGCTTTTTATTCCACCTTTGGAATCTAGCCTAGATTTTTTATCATGTGTCTGCTGAAAAACATCACAGGTAGAAAAAAAGATTATGGAAGCAGGCAAAGGGGACAGAGGATACAGAACCCACACTGTGGATAAGACATTTGCTGGGATGATTTTTTTAAGCAAACAGTTATGGTCATCTGCATATTTGGGGTGTACAGTTGCTATGCTTTCCTCATTGTAAAGCTCCTATAAAACAGACTCACAAACCACTGGACTTCATGAGGATGTAACTGCTTCACTGAATTGTTGCAAATCCTTCTACAAGATCTACAAATCTCACCTAAGTAGTTTAAAAGATTATTTTCAGGAATTTTCCTTCACAGTTAATACAATGCAGCCTTACAACAGATTACTTTATCAAGCAGAAAGGCTTTCAAGCATTTTGTACCAAGAAAAAAACCCTTGTCTTTAGTTAATGCACAACATTTTCATTTCTTATTCTCACAAGGGCAATTTTCTTTTTCCAGCTGCATGCCTAACAAACCCAGAATTTCAAAGTAACATCACTTTGCTCACAGTTTCGACCAGTACAATTAAACTAGGTCACAAATAAAAACGAAGAATGGGAGTTTGTGTGCTGTGGTGAGGAATCAGTTTCTCAACCTGCACTCCCAGGCACGTATATTGAAGTTTTTTCTCACTCAAAGGAACAGAGTTAGAGTAAAGAGGCAATTTTATTTCTGTGTACAGCTTTGGAAAACATGAAAGCACTGAAGTGAGAGCAGAAAAAATGCTTCAAGAGATATTGAACGCAAAGATTTACTCTTCTCACAGGGCAACCAGCTAGCTCTGTGTGGGAGAAGAT
Source organism: Leptocoma aspasia (assembly GCA_013399835.1). Lineage (NCBI taxonomy): Eukaryota > Metazoa > Chordata > Aves > Passeriformes > Nectariniidae > Leptocoma > Leptocoma aspasia. The sequence goes on from VXAX01006461.1 coordinate 1,758,007, forward strand.
GCCGCTACCAAAGACTTAAACTTAGAGAAAAAGCCTTGGCTGCTGAAGAGTGATTCTGATTAACAGCTGAAACAGACTACCAAGTGTGTTTTTATATTTCACTCCATGATCTAAAACTGTGAGTAAATACTTTATTGGTAAAATGTCCTGCTGGTCAGTGAGGAACGATATATTGAGAAGTTGAGAAAAAGAACAAGAAACCACAAGTTCTTCTCTGCTACTCTATACAATACAAAACCATGTTACCACTTCAGGTACAAATTCTAGCAAGTCAGGTTTTTAGAATCTCACCATTCCCAGTCCACTCCCTTTCCTCCACTACCTAGGTAGTTAACTGACCTCAGACAATGAACAACAAAGAAAGAATCAGATGAAACACTGTTTTCCCTGATCTACAAAGTACCTGTATATAAAGGTTGAACAAATTAATAGTCTCCTTATACAAGTGTTAAGCACTCAAATTTTTTCCACTAAAGATGAGTTATTAAGTGGTGAGATTGCACAGAATAATTTTGGGAAGGCGAAGATTTAAATTGCAGATTTTAGGTGTTATTGCAGATTTTAGGATAGGTATTTCTCTACCTATGCAAAAACTGATCAAATAATTTATTTCTACACCAGGAAGACTAAGAACTCCTACAGAAAATCTAGAGTACATTTGAGAAGGTTGAATCTCTGCGAAAAAATATGTGGCAAGTTGGTGTTATCTCTAGATGCTCTAATTCCTTATTGACGGCAAGAGAATGACATGGAATACGTGGAATTTCTCATTATATGCATAAAAATGTGGTGGAGGCCATTGAATTTCAGATCAGCACACTGGTAGGTGAAAAGCTGACTCAGTTTTAGTATCAGAAAAGATGATTCCACAACAGTGGGAGCAAATAAAATTCCTCAGCAAGACTGTGCACTGCCTTTGAAATGAGAAACACTTGACTTCACCAAATTAAGTAATACATTAATGAAGTGGTCCTATCACAAGAAAGGGACTCAGAATTCTGAGTTTTCTGATGGAAGACAAGTCAGGTCTTATATATGTTAATCTGTTGTGTGTCATGTCTGTGGAAACCTAGCAATGCACCTAGGGCTGTCAGACAATGTCTGAATGGTATTTTTTGTCATACTGAACCTGCAGTCATAACAATGCAGAGCACAGCTTAAACCAGGCTGCACAGAAAGAGGGAATTCAGGGAGATGACTGTTCAATTAATGTTCTGGAAAGGAAAGTAGTATCTCCAGAAGGAAACCAGCATATCAGTACACAGACAGCTGGAGCAACATCTCATTCACTTGCTAAAGGACTAATCAAAAATGCTAAAATGTGTTCCTCTAAACTTAGTAATATTAAGGAAAAGAACATGAGATGAAGAAATTTATTTGAATCCAGCAGAATCCTGATACCCTTCAAACACAGCTAGGCAAAAGGAGATACAAGATTTAGACTAACCAAGAAGGCACCCTCCTAATAGTCTGAGTTCTGACTACCCCTAAGCATCAGTCTGAAGAGAGGAGAACCACTGATATGCTGGTTAAGCTGGAGTGATCTTCTGAGGGTATTTTGTCTTGGTAGACCTGTCTCCCATTACACCATTGGGAAAAAACCTTTTGCTCTGCTAATTAAAACAGCTTCCTTCCATCCTGGTGTGTTTAATAGCACCAAGCACTACTCTTAGCATGGGAACTCGGCATCTATAGTGCAGTAACTATTCCTGGAATAGTTTTGACCTGTCCCAAATTTGCACTTTCTCAAATAACTCCTGGCTTCTGTCCAGGAATGAATATCAACTGCAGCTCCCAACAGGCATTTTAGATGCTACCACACCATTTTTGGGAGGCAAAGAAGTTTTCTAGCAATGGAAGTGGGCACTCTCAAGCCTGTTGGCCTCAAAAATGACAGTGTTAAATTTATCAGTACAGATGCAGAGGTGGGAGAGTGAAGCAGAATACTGGATTTGGGGTCTGAATAACTCTTAAGGACTGTCATGGGAAAAAAACTAACTCTGCTGCCAGGGTCATTGAGTAACGTGCTAGAAGGGGCTGGTGCATGACAGTGGAAACCAGTCCGTGTTGCAGATGCTCTCTGTGGGTCCTCAGCTTTACATTCCACAGCTACTCTTCAGGCAGAGTCCTTTTTTAAAAGCTGCTATGCAAACCCATTTATTTGAAGCTCAACAAGCACGTGTAAAGTGCAGAACTGTGAATTTGCTAGGTGTTCCACTGAGAATGGTGTAATTCAGGCAGCCTGCATTCAACAGAGTGCATTTCTTAACAGAGCCCACATGCATTTCTTACTGTTTGGGACTAAATGCTGCCTACATTCCCAGTAGGGTGAGATGAGGGGATGGTTTTAAAAGCCAGAGTGGGCCAAGGTTCCTCTGGCCTGTGTAGAAGTTCATATGATCCAACAGAATCACCAGCCCTGACAGCTGAGAAGCAGACAGCTCTACAGTTGATTCCATAATGCAACTGCAAAAGATCTGAAGACCCACAATGATCTCATTGCAAGATCCAAGGTCTAAATTCCTCTGCAGAATAAGGTCTTCAATTTTGTGTGTCAATTGCTTTTAACTACTGTCACATCCACAAGGATAACAAAAGTCTTGAAAAGGATTCATCCTTAGGGACATGAATGGGGATATGGAGTCAGGACTTAGCATTTTCCTCCATCCAGGAGTCTCACAGCACCACTTGCTAAGCTTTTCATTTGAGACTGTATTCCTCTCAGAATAAAGACAGAGAGAAAATAGTTTTTCTGCCTACACATAAAGTTCTCAGCTTTAAGTCTGTTTTACAGACTAACATTAAAAACGCATTAATTAAAAGGCTTCTTGTAATCTTCATTAGTTCTTCCCAATGGAACCAGTGGCAGTTAATTCTTTTGCTTTAATTGATGGATATTGAAATGCCAGTATACCAGAAAATATACTGACTTTTATGCCAGTACATTTGGAAAAAACAAAAGGCAGCACAATACTTTTGCATATCTCATAAGTCTATTTATTTCTCTTGACAATTTGTAAAATATAATGGCCAATTCTTACTACTACTGAAGACAAGACAGCTCATGAACTTCTTGTTTTCTCAAGCTGCAAGATCTCCACCATTACAGTTCTGCTCTAGTGAACATCCACAAGTATGCTAAGAGTCATTGAAAAATAGTAGTAATAAAATCAAAATAAAGAACCCCAAAGCAGGTAAATCATTATAATCATTGCAAAGAGGAGACAACTTGAGTAGTCACTAAGACCACAGAAGAAGCATTTAGTGCTGAATGACTTGGACTCATCAGCTTCTAAATTAATTGCCTGTAAGCAATGCTGAAGTGACATTTCACCATTTTTTTCCAATTCAGCTGGAAAACTAAGAAGCATGTATACTGAATATATAATGTTAGTTTCACACATCTACCCAGAAGTTTCATAATAATTTTTAAAAATAGCAGGACTCGCCCTCTCAGGAAAGAAAAACAATCCAACAACAAAAAACTCAACCCCAAATTTAATTCAAGACATCTTTTTGCAGCACCAGCAAGCATATCTACAACTTCTTCTCACTCCAACATACTTAATTGGCTAAGCACAACAACTTCCTCAACTTTTGCAGAAATTAAGATCAGTTGCACAACCCTACAAAGACCCACCCAGAAGAAACACTGCCCTTCATTTCAGTAAGGTCCATGGTGGGTGTGTTTTCACTGCTGCCTTTGTTCCTTCCTCAGTGAGAGCTCTGCCTTGTGCATTGCCATGTGTATCTTGGTCTGGCATTTGCTGTGACCCACAAGGTAGGCTGGCTGCTACTGGGGCCACTGGCCTAACAAAACCAAATGTCAAAATAGGAGAAGCTCTCCAACACTTTCTTGGTTGGAAGATGGAGAAAGAGACTCCAAAGGAAGGTGCAGTTGGGACTTTCACTACTGAAAATAATTTGGAAAAGTGGGAATGAAGCTGGGGGGCCAATAATACTGTTTGTGAAAATAATCCCACCAAAGATGATATATGGCTTTTGCCAGTACACAGTTACACATGCTTCCTCTCATATCCCCTCCTCTTTGCAGAGATGTACCACAGCCATTTCTATCAGTTTAAATACATTCAGAAGGTTACAAGCAACTGCCCTGTTTCCCACAGCTGGACCATGACGAGGGGCAAGGTAGTAAAAACATCTCCGTCTGTCAGCAACAAACATGCCTTCAACTCCACAGGGATCATGGTCCTCTTGTACCTCAATTCTTACCCTGAGCTGCAGGACAGAGTCCACTTTTTGGGTAAGAATAATAAACAAACATCAGCCATGTGCAAAATTGCCAGCAAGAACTAATGTTCATTTCTGCAGTGTGTGTAGGTAGGGGACTCATCTTTTGTCGGAGGCTGTATGGTAAAAAATTACATGAAATTATTAACACATCAAATTCATGTATGATGTTGACGGCTCTTCTGCAATGTCCTTTACTATAAAGAAAGGCCATTGTCTGGATATTTGCTCCACCTGCTTTCCAACAGAAATCTTCCCAGCAGCCACATGCCAAGCATAATATAGTATTCACAGACTTCACTGGCAGTAATGCAAGATCATAGTACAGATTACTTAGACAAACCTAATGATAGTTATCAAACACTGCTCTCTTTGGCTAGAAGGATTTCTTGTCTGCAAGTTCTTGAGTATCTGTTCCTGAGTTTAAGGATAAGAACAAAAAATGTGGCACTAGTTCATCTTAGGTATAAGGCTTCAAGAAAATATAAAAAATAGGTTATTTAAAGAAAAATAAAAAGCAACTTTCTCAGCAGAATTATTTTCACCATTTTCTACCCACACTCAAAACTAATCTATCTGCTCAACCCACCTGCTTTTTTTTTCCCTGACTGGATGAAATAACACAGCTCGGCTATTCGTTCCTCCCACCAAGTCCTCCAGTATTCCTGGATGTTATTTTAGATGTAAGCTTCATTTATTATCTGAAGTAATAAGCGTAAATCCAGTTTTAAGGAAAATGCAGTTTCGTATAAGTCTATTGCATTCCATTCTGTGTGCTCCATCTGCATGTGCAATCTGCTTCTATATTTTCAGCCAGCTTGCATGGGCAGATTAATGCGCACAATTAGAAGGCAACCTCACAGGCGTTCAATAAACTGCTTTCATTATTACACTCAAGAGAGTCCCTTTGGATGTCTATAAAAGCCTAGTTTTCTGCCTGTTAGCTAAATAATTGACAACGCTTAAAATAATCAGGAGCAAATGAACAAAACGAAGACAATTGTGGTGAAAAGAAGCAAACAAAGGATTCTCAAGGCTGCAAATGCTTTTTGTGCGAGCCTTCTTTCATTCTCTTTAGCAACCTGTATTAAAAGTCTGGTCAGGTTTACACTTGCACTTCTGTGGGGAAAATTTGTTGCCAGCCTGCTGTTTGAACCACACATCATAGGGGACTGAAAACTGGCAAGGACACTAGCATTTATCCTGTAAAAATTGATAAATAAATAAAAATTCTGTTTTGATTCAGGTTTTATTCTCCTGCATTTTATGACTTTTGAGAAAGCTGCTTTGGCAGGCAAGTGTATATCAGCTTGGTTTGGTGAACCTCCTGCATTGTGTTTGGAATATGCACTCAGAGACACTGGCAAATTCTGTTTCCAGCTCCAAATTCTGAGCAGAATATATTGAGTGTGCACATGTACCCGAGTGCAGCTGTGCCAGGAATTTTTACAGGAATACAACCTTCACAAAAACAGAGGCATGAATATGTAGCAAAGGGAAAGATGAAGTGACACAACAGTCATCATGTACTATTAGAAAGTAGCCCCATTTTTTAGACTGCTTTTTCCACTACATAAATCGGTAGATGGCTATTAGAAAAACAGTGTAGGTGGCTATTAGAAAAACGGTGGACCCCACCCAACACTACAATTTCTGGAAAGTCAAATACAAATATAATAAGAGCATCTAACTAGAGATCTGGGCTAAAACTGCATGCTAAGACACACTACAGTTCAGACACACATTCACAGAGCCTGCACAGCAAGCCTCTGAAACAGCCAGTCACTACATATCCATCCTCATTACTGTTTAAATGACAACTGTGGTGTACTAACTAAAGAGGGATGTCCTGAAAAGTTCTGTTCCTTGCAATTGCTAATCCACGCAAGGGAAGAACTGAGTACCCATCTTTCCTTTTGGAAATTAGCAATTGCAAAGTAAGGACTACACTAGCCTCCATTACCTTCTGATGCACTCTGACAGAAACACAATCAGACCAATAATGCAAAATGCATCCAGGATACCAGGATTCAGAAGGAAGGACTCCATTCCATGTATAAGTAGTTTCTGGTAAAAAGTCAACACATACTCCCCATTTTCTAAATCTGGCATCCACAGGGACAAAACCACAGCAACACTGTCACCAACAAATCCCTTCTCTTCTGTTAGCACAAACTACAGTAATCCTGCTATGCAACAACTTCTCCACCCCAAAGTCTGCTCCTGTGTGCCCTTAAGGCTTTTAATACACAGCTACTTCAGAAGACACCTTGTGAGTTTTTTTCTGTTTTAGTCACTGAACAAAGCCTGAGTCCACCTGGGTCAGAGGAGGGGCTGACCCCAAAATTGTGAGGCTTGCAGACTTTTTCATGGCAGTCTGCATGCCTGTCTAGACTATATTCTCACAAGACACAAACACATATTTAAGCAGCTGTGGTAACAGATACAGCTGACTTTCAAGGACCTGTTGTACACAAAGAAGCTATCAAGTCTTTCAAGAGATGGGAAATAACTATATTCTGTAGACAGCACACAAGGTTACAGACAATCTTTCTTTTTAGCACTCACTTCATGTGATGCTTTGAAAGGGGATTTCAGTGGGAAGTTCTTGTTTTTAATAGTGACAGCAATTTAATCAGAAAAATGAAATTCTGGTCAGCATCATACTTTATTGTCAGAGCATGTTAATGACATGAGAATCTTAAGTGCCTTTCCTTATCAAATAGAAGCGGCTCTTCATGCAGGAGAGGTACTGATTGGGCTGTACCCCTTGGAGGCTGATACAGCTGGAGGTGGTGATCAATTTTAAAAGGTTTCCCAGTTAATTAGACTGCTGGTAGGCATTGATCTCCTCAGGAAAATTGTGATGTTGCAGCTACAGATCTTACAGAGGACAGGCTAACAAGGGAGCTTATCTTTTGAAATGGCTTTATAGGCCACGACTTTGCAGAGGTCACTGCTTTATATGCAGCACATGACCTTCCTTCCCCCCATTCCCAGCAAGCAGAGGAGATCAAAATACCCCAGCAGAGACAGTGAGGAAAGGGGCACAACCTCATACTTACTCTCTTCGCCTCTAGATGAAGGGTCTTAGAGGAGGGAAATAATGAGTCACTCATTTTTGCATGGTAGGCAAAAGCACACCTCTAAATACCAAGCACTTCTATGTGAATGTGTCACTAATAACCAGCAGTACTTCAATGGAGTTACTTCACAAAATCTGAAATGTCACGCAGAAGCTTTTCATCACTCTTGGATGCTGTGCTCCTTAATGCCAACATCTCCTAGCAATGCATCCTCAACAACCTCCAGTGGTACACCCTCCTCTTCCTGTGCCCACCAGAGAATTCCTTCAGACCAGGGAAGGCACTAGTGTCACTGTGTGTGCTGAGGAGTACATTCTGTGCGGGTAGCTCAGTGTCCAGCTGCAGGTTGAGCTCTGCGGGGCTGGAGCCTGAGCGCCCGGCAAAGGGCCATGGAACTGCCAACCCTTTGCATAACAAAGGACTTGGGGACCTGTCACTTGGCCAGGGGAATGGACACTGGGAAAAATGACAGGAACTGACAATCCCCAGACTTCCCTGTGCTTAGACTGCGAGGGGATAAAAGCCCAGGGGTTCCTTTGTTCAGGGTGCCCCCTTGGAAGCACTAGCTCAAGCTGCTATTTTATTATTTAATTATTGCACCATGATTAAATTATTTTAAGTATTTGGATGTCTGAGAGTCTGCAATGGGAAACCTGAGGTTGAACCAGTAGGGAAACCTGGTTCAAACCTGGTGTGGCTGTGTGAGTGTGGGGGATGTGGCTGCAAAGGGGCCTCAGTCCCAGCTGAGGTGGTGCGAGAGGGACTGACAGAGTGGCTCCTGGGTGGTCAGACAGGCAAGTTTCCTTAACACTGCAGCATGCGAGAGCTTTGCTTTACCAAAAGTGCATTCACTGGAGGTAGGTTTTCAGCTCACTTCCTCCAGGTGAAGTATATCCAGGGCTCTCCTGATGTGTATGTTCGATACACAGTACGTACAAATAATGTTCTGATAGCTAAACTCAAGCAATGGAGCTTGAGACACTGTAGTGATGAGTCCATCTTCACTTTCATTTGCATCAGAGATGACATCAGCTGAATGCTCACGAGGCTTTCCTTAATCAGTGGACAGAATGGCTGCCAGGAAGTGCCCAGGCAGCCAGAGCTCCTGCACCACCTGGGGACTACCTGGCTGCCCACACAGAATCATTTGTGTTGGAAAAGACCTCTACGATCATCAAGTCCAACCATTAACGCAGCACTGCCAAGTCCAACACTCAACCATTTCCCTAAGCATCACATGTACATGTTTTTAAGTACCCCCAGGGATGGTGACTCAACCACTTCCCTGGGCTGCCTGTTCCAATGCTTGGCCATGCTTTTGGTGGAGGAAGTTTTCATTTGTGGCCGTTTCCTGTTTTCCTATGTTTCAGAGGGTTTCTGCCTGCTTTTGCAAAGCCAAATTTACTTTTAATGGAAAAGAGCACTCAACAGCAGAATTCATTTCACCTAAGCAAAAAAAGGTACAGAGAAGGTGAAGGAAGGGAAGAGATATGTGTCATTCATAATTGACTATGCCTTAAGATAAGAAATCCGATTAAATGGGAAGACAAGAAACCTGACAATCCCCTGAGGAAAAGCAAGACCCATAACTGAGGACCTTGCACTGCAAAGATCTGATGTGTCTGCTGTTGATTTAGGCTTAAAGAGAATCAAAGTGTCTAGTCTGTCAGAAACAGGCAGAGATCTAAAGTTGTGCAGTCTTCAGAATTCCTGAGGAATCAAGGGGTGTGTGTGTGTAGGCATCCACACCAGGATATACAGCAAGCCAAACACCAATATCTAGAGACAAATCCTGGCAACATATTAAGCGAAAGAGATCTGCCTGAAGCCAAATGGGAAGAAATAAAAGGAAAAATACAAGAAAAGCTGGAGTCAGTGACAAAGCACTAAATGTCCGTACCTTAGAGAACAGTCTGGGCAAATGATGAAGGAACTGAAGCCACTAGCATGGGACAGAAGTGACTTCTTTAAAGGTCACAGAGGAGGAAAAGCAATCAATCAGGCTAAGAATACAGGCGAGTAATTTCAAAAGCCAAAGATAAAAAAGGGAAAGGTGACTAAACAGCATTGTGTGTTAATTATGTGATAGAATCAGTTTGGATCAGTTAAAACAAATAAATGGGGTAGAGTGAATGGGCAAGGCAGAAACTTCACTGCCACTGAAATGAATTATATCAGGACTTAGGCTGTATCTAAATCTGACATTAAGGAGGTATTCTTGGGAAATAGGTCTTTACAACAGATCTCCACATTTAAGTAGGACTATGCTAAATAGAGGAAGTCCTCATTATTTACATGTGGGTTAGATTTCTTTACTAATCAACAAAATAAATGGGTGGAGATGTAATTTAGATTCTGTTTTGATAATTAGTCTTGGATTGAATGATTACATATTGATTCAGTTAGAGAAAGAAAGCACAAAGTCATTTTATAATTCACAACTTTCATTTCAAAGTGTATGTTTTAGGAAGCTAAGAGAGGTCTACAGGACAAAATTTCTCACAGAATAAGGTGTGGAGGAGGCTTGAATATTTCACAGAATAATAAAATCATTGAGGTTGGAAGGAACCTCTGGATGTCATCTTGTCCTACCCTCTACTCAACTGGGGCCACCTTGAGACAGCTGCCCAGAACTTTTGAATATGTTCAAGGATGGAGAATCCACAACCTGCTTGGGTAACCTGTGCTCATATTCAGCCACTCTGAGGGTAAAAAAAAGTGTCCAGTAGGAACCTTCTGTGGTTCAGTCTGTGCCCATTTTCTTGAAGTCAAAAGTTTCAAGTCAAAAATTGAAAAAAAATAGCAACAGAAGCCAAATCTTTCCTGAGCCCCAAACCAGGAAAAATGCAATCAAATAAGATAATATTAAAAAATAATTAAAAACCCCAAATAAACAAAACATAATGACAAGCAGATAAGGAATTTTAGGTAATAGGTTTCAGATTTTACTCACTACTTTTGATCTTCAAGAAGCATCTTTCTTCTTTGCATTTCTTCTTGTCTTTTTTTAACTTCAAGTCTCTCTGCCTAGAGCATTAAAACCAGGAAAAAATACTTGAGGTTTCCAAAAAACCAAAACCAAACATCAACTATTTCAATTCCAATATTTCAATATTTTTGTTTTTTAAAAGATCAATAGCAATTGGGTACAGAAGTGACCCAATCTCAAACTTAAAGGTATTCACCCATTAACAAATATCTCCTAGTCAAGAGACCTGTTTAAATTAGAAAATTACATGGTGCTCCTAGGACCCATCTACACAAAAGGCCTTGTGAGCCTTCACAGCCATCATGTCACAGCCCTGCTGGGGGACATCTCAGGGTGCAGCTGATGCAGCCTTGGTCCTTGCAAGAAGGCAGAAGACCTAAGCCACTGCACCAAAGCAGATGATAGTCCTGTGGCACTGCCAGTGCAGTGATGTGAATCCATGCAGCTCACAGACCTGACCTGCAGGAGCATTAGGTACTGGCCAGTTGAATACATGCTAAGACAAACGAAAGTGGGAGACATTTGTACTTAACCAGCATTCTTCTTCCTCAGATACCATGTCTGGTGCAAGAGCCACCCAAATCCTTGACACACAAAACTCCTCTGTAAATCTGGATACCGCACAAATGATTAAATCCTTTAATATAAAATTGCACATAATTTCTAATGGAAGTATCATCTAAGCTGCCCAAATCCCAAATTCAAGTAGAATAAAACATTAAAATAAGGCAAAACCTAGAGAACTTGTGCAACAGCAGCAACATGCAATTCAGGCTAAATTCCAATGGAAAGGAGGCCAGCCAAATTTTTGTTTTGGCTCACAGAATGCAGTTAGGTCCAGTGGGAAGAGCAGTTAAAAGGCAGTTCAGTGCTAAATTAGAAGTGCCAGCCTGAGATTTCAGCCCGCTATATTTTGAACTCCCACACTGCAGTTGGTGGGGGGATGCTCCAGTAAGATCTCCCAGGAAATGATCACAATTCGCATGTGGAACAAAATACAGCCTTGAACTGTCACTCTGCTCATTGCCCACCCTCAAAATGAAAAAAGGTAATTGCTCAGTTACCCAGCAACCAGACATTGCTCTGAAGAAAGTGCCCTGGAAATTTCAGACAATACCTTGCAGAGATGAGAAGGGAGGTGTTAGGTGAAAATGGTCCCTGTGGCCAGTGCACCAAATTAGGGAGAGAACACTGCCTGAACAGAGGTACTATGCAAGGACAGGGAGAATAAGGAAGGGGAAACGTGGAAGGGGGAAAGGGGTATTAAGAACAGGGTTGAAACCCCCAGTTCCATAATCTTCTTCTGTCTTGCAATGAAAAAACATTTCAGAAAAATTAGAATTCTACTGGCAGTTACCCAAGTACTTTGCCTTTAGCAATTTCAGGATGCATTTTTTTTAATTGGATAAAGAATGACTGTCTGAAAGAGATTTGCAAAACAAGTGCAAATTCCTCCTTCGCATGCATTGGATTAAGAAAAAAAAATCCTTTCAGATGTCTGCAGATAGGAAAAGAGCCACTATGTTGTGTGATGATAAAAACTGCTGGAAGGAAAAAGACTTAGAAGCTGCTATTTGGAAAAAGGTAGTGAGAAATAAACAAAAGGAGGAAGGGGAATCTCTGAATAAGATGTCCTGTTGTTCACTCATTTGACATGCAGAGACAGTGATAGAATGTATGGCATACTGATGCAATTCAAAAATTTAACCAAACTGTAGTAAGGAGCACCACTACACAGTATGGGTGATTTTAGAGTGTTCAGGGAATATATTGCTTGCTCCCAACCTAGACACAGATGATGTATTAGGCAAAAAAACTCCCACTCATCTGTGCAGCTTCACAGTTTACAGGAAAAGAAAGGAAAAAGGCAGAAATCTTATGGCTTGTGTTATTGTCAGAGGTGTTGCTGATACCTTGAGACACCAGCCATAGCTCCCAGGCTTTTCCCCAACACTGCCCAATACCATAGGCTGATGCCTTCACCTCTGAAAAAGCATTGGATGTGTAATCCACCATCATATTGCAAGGCTCCTGAAACTTCAAAAAATGATATTCAAAAAGTTCCAAAAAAATCCAAAGCTCACAAGACTTGTTGTGGCCTAGCTCCTACCTAGTGTCATCTAGAGAACAGTGAAATTAACTTTGATAAATACAAGCCTTCAGTATCAACCCTGTCTATATGAAAACATAAAGGAATATCCTACAGCTATTCTACCAGCAGAATGGTACCTGAAGAAAACTGCAGCATCTTGAAATTACTCACTGGTGGATGGCACGACTATTTTTTACTCTGGAAGTTTACCCTAGGACACCTGCTTAAGGATGCATACAAGTGACAGGCAACAGGATGGGGACATTCTCTAACTAATGACAATCTATCAATAGACATTGCCAAAGCACTCCACATTTGGCACCATGTTCAAAAAGCCAAGAGTGGAACAGCTGTGATATTGAAGGTAAACACGTTGGAAAATGTTAGCAGAAGGTCTGTAAAGTGCCCAGTTTTAACAAATTCCTGAAAAAAGGCCGCTCATGCTGATTAACACAGTCAAATTAAAGAGCACATGATTTGATAAAGAATAAAATGAAATTACAGCTTATCCTAAATAAGATAGTTTCTGAAGATAGCAGGACTGTTTACTACATAATGTAAGAGAAAAAAACATTGCATGGAGCAGAATTAGACTGAGTCTTTTGACTTCAAATTGTTTCAATCTTCTAATATTCAGTTGAGCCCTAAACTATAAAAGGAAAGGCTAAAGGCAGGGTAACAGCAATAGAACTTCTGTGACAGGAACAGATATATCCGTTGTGCTGAAGTCATCCAATTTTACATACAACACAAATGAGAAAAATTTAAAAAACAAGACGCCAAGTATCAGCTGCTTGCTTATTTTTTGGGAAACTATGACAGTCCTTTCACCCAATAGACATAAAGGAAATTATGATCCAGTCTGGTCAAATACTGTGATGTGAAGGGCTGCATAAAAGATACCAACTCCAGACATCTACTACTAATGAGCAAATAATAAAAAAACTACCTCTCATGTACTTCAACACTTTTTGTGGATTAGACACATATCTCAGCATCAGGGAAAAATACAAAGAAAGGGAATTCCCTGCTCATGTTACAAAGTCTTTTCCGAATTATTTCACTGAGCACTCATCATTAGCTTCGAATACCCAAACTCAGGCAGCCCACAGTTACCCCATGAACAAACCCCAATAGTACCAGGAAAGCTGCCTGCCATGAAGTGCACAGGAGACCTGAGTATTTGTTCACACAAGGTGCCCCTGTGGAGCACAGAATGAAGAATCTTTCCTCTCTCTGGAAGCTGGAGAGAGACAAGGTAGATGCCAAGCCGGTTTTCCAGCAGCTAATAACCCCATGGTTAATTAAAGAATGACAGAGACAATGACAGACTCATACAGATAGTAAGGCAGACTTTCCATATTTGGGTACTGCTTTGGCAGACACACAGTTTTCACTTGTTCACAAAGATAACGGGAAAGGGGATGCTGCTTTTCTCTGCAAAACCAGCATTAAAACACTAACATAAACAGATCCTAAGTTCACAAGCAGCACTGGCTTACAGTACAACATCCTTACAATCAAGGAAGAACTGAGCTGAGTATCAGCACCCGTTCTAGTCATTGCACATTAGTCTGCAGGGCTTCACCATTCATGTCTGTTGGCAAAGAAGCTTTCCAGCTGTGAAAGTTCCAGGGCTCCTGCTGATAAAGCTGGCTAGCTATTATCTCCTCTCAGACTGTCACACAATTTGGTTTTTATTGAATGAATAACAACCTTGAGCAAAAGAAGGGCTGGCCAGTAAGAAAAGATGGCCTGTGAACTTGAAGAAAGACATGCTCTCAGCCAATGCCCTACAGGTGCAGTTGAATACAAATCTATCACTTCAAATAAAAAGCTCCTTTCCTTTGGTAAACAGAGCCCAATGCTGGTTGTACAGCACCAGTAGGATCCATGTCATTCTCAGGTCTTGTGACCCTTTCATCTGTAGACAGGGTGAGATAGCCAAATTGGCACCTTCCTGTGGCTTTTCAGCATGCTCTTGTCAAACACAAGGTTGAATTTTTAATACCTAATCATCTTCCAAGAAGAAATCTCCTTCGGCTCAATCACTGTTGTGGAAGACAATCTGAATAAACAAATTCAAACTAAGAGCTCCTTTTCACGCACCTCTGTTTTGTTTGATTGCTTTGTGGGTGTGTGTTTATTTAGTCAGATTAGACAGTCTGTTTGGCAAAGATGTTTGCTGCGATGTTGCATCCTCCAGCAAAAATGGATACTTACAGTTTTACTATCTACAACATCTATAAAGATTTTATAATCTGTGGGAGTGAAGGTAAGGAAATTAAAGAGCATGAAAACAAACCTGATACATCAATATATTTTCCAGGTGTAACTAGAAATTATAGCAGTCTTGTAACATTTTTCTTGTCCAATGCCCATGGGCAAACAACATATATTAAATAATTAATCCACACTCTTCCACTGCTATCATCACTGCATCTGGAGCTATACATGAGATGGTAACAGCTAACGACATTTTCAGGTGATAATATTTATTGTCCCTGCAAGCTATTGTGTATGGACTTATGCCCAAAGTATAATACTAACCACTGAGAGACCAGGAACAGACTAACCCTTACCTAGAGGCAATTACAGTTGGTTTTGTTTATGCATGCCTTTGTACGCCAACCAGTATTGACGACTTTTTAATTAACTCTCAACATTCAGTTTCTGCACAGAAAATCATTTTTACTGTTGTGGAGACAAAACTTGCAAACCTGAAATCTCCCTTTCTCTTCTTGTTAATGAGCACATCAGTATCACGCTCCCTCTTCTTTCATTTTTCATTTAAATTCCACACTGCATTCTCAAGCAAGTACTACTTGGTTGCCACCAAGGAGACACAAATGAACTTTTACAAAGGGTTGTGCAGCACAAAGGACAAGAAGATGCTTTGTGAGAATAACTAGAGAAACAAACAAATTCAAAATAATAAAGGAAATTTGAAAATAGAAGTGAGCTACCATTGTGTCAATATACGGAGAATATTAGAAGGAAGAGTGATCTGACCTATTAGCAAGACACTTGTGTGCACAGGCCGTGGAAGGGCTGGAGGGGCAGCTGAATTTCAGGGTGCTCTCAGCACAATGCAGGTAGACTACACTGACCTTTCCATGATTTGGATGTCTTTTCCATCCTGACAGGCTGGATTTTCTAGTATTCTTCCCAGGTGCACAGGCAATGATGGATTTCTATGAGATCTTTGTGTGCAAGTTATATGGTTCACTCTGGCATGAGGCCCCTCTCTAAGATTGGATTGTAGCAGTTGGCACAATTTACTCCTGACCTTCGTGTTCTCCCTTTCTGCTAACTCTACCAGACAGATGCTACTGAAAGGCTGGAGTTTCTGATGAGCCAAAGGAACACTCAAGCCCCCAAAAACCCTGGGCAGGCATCCTTCAGTCAGCTACAAAGAGGAGGAGGACTACATTTCCCAATTCCTCGATACCATCCAGGGCTACCACTTAATTTAATTAGTCAGCTCCATGTAGGTCAGCAAAATCAAGCACCAAGACATGAACTGTTATATGGTTTCAAGTCTGCAGTAACCAGATTTACCTTTTCTCTCTGTATTGCTTTCTTTTTCAGGATTTCAGCTTTTTCAGCTGCCTTTTTTGCTTTTACGTACTCTTCTCTCTTGTTCTGCGTGACATAAACATAGGAAGTTATTTTACACATTTATGTATACAAGGAACACATAAGGTAACTTGACTCCTATAGTGCACATCTTTCAAATCTAAAATGTGTTAGGGAAAGTTTCTGGATTTTTTTCCCTTAAAATAAGACACTGAATAATGGAGGCTGTGCAACAGCTACTGCAATATTGGCTTTAAGAAGGCTGAGAAATCTAGGACTGATAAATGGGCATCCATGCAAGAACTCACACAGCTGATTGATAACTTACAAGCATTTATACCTCTTGCAACAGAACAACATTTCTACATAAACACGGGGCAGGGTGGTACATTGATCAATTAGTCCAAGCGTAAGCAGCATGCCAGAAGATACAGCACAGCATTTAAGTGGCTTTACAACTGTTCTGGTTGTTATTTGAGATATCATCAGTGATACAGATTGCTACATATTTATGGAAAGATTTCTCATTTTCTTTGGTGAAGAACATTAGTTTCTGATTTTCTGCTGCTTCCTTCAGGTTTCATGACTTTCTCCTGTCAAGCAGCTGTGAGTTCATTTTTATAGTCATATGAAACACTACATGAAAAGCTTTCTTTTGAGTTCTAAAAATAAAAAACCACATTTATTCTTACTGACCTTTTTCTGGTATTTAGATTGCATGAGAAGCATTTGCTGGTTTTGTCGTACTTGAGCCTCTGATTCGTTTCCACCTAAAAAAACCCCAAAATATAAATGGCACTTTGTATGAGCATTTTAACTGCAAATGCCAGTCATTCCAGAATACAGTAATATAACAGATTGGATGTATGCACATACAGGAAATTTTTCATAATTACAGTAGCTGTCTGACATTAAAGAGAACAGATAGGAGACCTTTTTGATCATTTTTTTCATCCATCAAAAGCACTTGCCTATTATTTACAGAGCACCCACTGTATCATCCACTCTACCAACAAATATGTCCCCACAGTATA
This sequence comes from Leptocoma aspasia, assembly GCA_013399835.1. Lineage (NCBI taxonomy): Eukaryota > Metazoa > Chordata > Aves > Passeriformes > Nectariniidae > Leptocoma > Leptocoma aspasia. The sequence goes on from VXAX01006461.1 coordinate 1,775,038, forward strand.
AGATCAGTTTTCTAAGGAACTATTCCATTTTCAGAAAATCAGTCATGCTTTTCAGGTGAGTTTTCATTTTCACATCCAGCTATCTCCACCTTTGCTCAGTTTGTCACACACATACAGTCAGAAATTCTATTGCTAAAAAGTTTCTCTTTTATCAAATTCAGGATCTTGGACTCTGCCAGCTCTAATGGGATGCTATCATTTTAATATTTTCTAAGTAATGTCTTGGGGCTCAAGGAAGAATCCCCTTTCTGAAATGGAAGTAAAAGCCTTTTCCTACAGACCTCACATTCATATCTAGGTAGAAGAAAGTGTCCTTTTCCAAAGCCATGGACTTTCTTTAGTGAACATCTAAAGCTCTGGCCATAATGTTCAGCCTTCAATAAAAAGAAACAAAACCCCCACAAACAAAAAATCCAACCACACAAAGAAAGTGATACTAGATCTTAAGGGATTGGGGGAGTGACTTTGATTCTATTACTCTGCTCTATTTTCTATTTCAGCAAGTATTTTCTTGCTGTAGGAGAGGAAATAATTTATTCCCTCCAGTTGTTGCAAAAAATAACAGCAACCCCCACTCCATTCTGAGGACAGGGGCTCTATTTTCCCAATTTATTGTTTTCATGAGAAATTCCCCTCTATGTGACTCCTAATTCTCTAGAAGCAGCTGGACCAATCTGTGCTACCTTAGGTGCCTGATATCCTGGGCTGTATCAAAAAGCAGCATGGGCAGCCAGTCAGAGGAATGTGATTCTGCCCCTCTCTTCTGCTCTGGCAAGACCCCACCTGCAGTGCTGCATCCAGCTTTGGAGTCCCCCATGTAAGAAGGACATGGACCTGCTGGATTGAGTCCATAGGAGGGCCTCAAAGATGATCAGAGGGCTAGAGCACCTCTCCTGTGAAGAAAGGCTGAGAGAGCCAGGATTGTTTCCCCAGGAGAGGAGAGGGCTCCAGGGAGATCTCCCAGCAGCCTTTCAGTATCTGAAAGGGGCCTACAAGAAAGCTGGAGAGGGAATTTTTACAAGAGCATATAGTAGTTGGACAAGGAGGAGTGGCTTTAAACTGAAAGAGGAGAGATTTAGAGTGACTATAATAAAGAAATGCTTCACTATGAGATGCTGAGGCACTGGCACAGATTGCCCAGAGAGGCTGTGGATGTCCCATCTCTGGAAGCATTCGAGGCCAGGCTGGATTGTGTCTTGAACAACCTGGTCTAGTGGAAGGTATCCCTGCTCCTGGCAGGGCAGTTAAAACTAAATGATATTTAAGTTTCCTTCAGACCCAAACCATTCTATGAAACGTAAAACAACTATACTAGACCTTTCAGGAGGGATTACTCTTGTCTAAAGGTAGCTCTCTTCATTTACTAATGGAAGGTAACTAATATTTAGGAGCTTTTGTGACATTCAGTGAATGGGAGATCAATTCCCTAAGTGTGGCAACATTTCTATGGACAAATAAATCCCTAAGATAAGTTCTCAAGAGAGAGTGGCCATACAGTATACAAGCAATAAGCTTAGAGTAGCAATAAGCATACAGCTGGCATTGTGGAGTGTCTGTTCCCCAGGTCTAGAAAAAAAAGCTGCTGCTAAACAGGTTTGGAAACCTCTTGGATGCCTAATATTTCTCTTTTTTTAGCCTTTTATTGGCAAAATTTCTTTTTTGCACTGTAGTTTTTTTGCCAGTTCTGGTGGACATCATCTCGGAACAAACATTTTTCGGAACATTATTAGAAATTGCCTATAGCCTTTGAGTCAGATTTAATTCATTCAAGTTGGCTTGGCTGTAACATATCAAATGCTTCACTGAAGTCAGAGGGTGTTGTGATCATATATAATAATACCAGAAAAGAGACTGTTGCATTTATCAGGCATCATTTGTTGTTCCATTTGTTGCTTACAGAGGAGAGTAGAACTTGCATCCCTCATTGCACTCACATCTCCATGATGCCTGAAAGTTTGCCTGTCAAATATTACAGAGTTGAAATCCAGAATACTTACTTCTCCATGGAAAGCACAAGTGTTAAAAACCTTCAAGTTTAACAAAATTCAACTTTATTTAGAGATTTTATTTAGTGATTGGACTAGAGGTATAGTCCCTTAAAATCACTTTGAGAAAAAAAATGATTTTTTCCCTTAATGAGTACCTACAGTGGTGAAATTAAAGATGCCATTTCAGCTCCAAATTTGTTCCTGTGAGAATGATATGTTCTAATAATCTTTGCACCTCAGTTCCTTTCAGAGGCACTGAACACAGTGCCTATGTCTCAGTCTCCAGGAGTCTAAGTGGCAGCTAAAGAGTGACTAATGACATCATACTTTCTTACTTTATTTTTTTTCCTCTTAAGTTTCTTTTTTATCAAGAAAGATTTTAAATGCAGTGGGACCAGAAGTTAAGGCTCCTGACACTCAGTAACTGCAGCTTTAAGGAACACCCTCAGTCACGCAGCCAGCCTGCACACACCAAATTTCTTTTTCCAGATTTCACTTTCTTTAGCAAAGAGTTCTATGGTCTTCTTGTGACAGAAGTATGTCTTCTGTGGGACAGAATTATCTCTTCTATGCTGTGGGAGCTACCCACAAGCAAGAAGCAGATGTTACATGTGAACTCACAAAGACTGTGTCTGGCCACACAAGTGCACATGATGGTGGGAATACAGGGCATTGCCACCACTGCAAACAACTGACTCAGCTGTAGGACAGAACATGTGGGATCAGGATCACCTTGAGCCAAAAATCAACTCTGGGTTGGAGTCAGCTCAAATTCGTCCGTCTCCCACCTGCTGTCTGTTTTTATACACTGTACACCACCACAAACTTATCTTGTGTAGCCTGGCAGAGAAAGAACTTAATTTGCAGGTCAAAGCAGACCACATCCTGCACTATGCACCCCTAATTCTCCTACAACAGCCAAGGTAATGAAGGGCAGCTCTTCTTTTCTAAAACTTTTTTTAAACTAAGCCTGAAACATCACTAAATTCAGTACTTTATAGTGGTTGCAATTTAAGATATCTCCTACACTTTCCCTTACCCATCCAGAAAACATCTTGGTTATTTTAGCAAACACATTGGTTTCGTTCAGGGTGCTTTAAGTTCTTGCAGCTTTTTACCCTGTTTTTCATTTACTTGTTTGTTATCTTTAAAAAATTGGTAATACAGGGCTTCATGCACATTTAGCCTGCAAATGCTGAAGCTGCAGGGATCACTTTTGCCTCTTCAAGAGCCATCAGCCAGGAAAGCACACATAGTAGCACAGAGGAGTTTTCTTATGGGTAACTGGAGGGTCTCCAACATGCTGTCCATCTGCACACTAATGACAAGTGTGTGCCCCCTCAGAGACATCAACCACAGACAGTGTAAACAGCAGGAGGGTTAATCCACCTGTTTTTCCCAAATGTTAGTACAGATTTTTTACTCTGTTCTTGACAGATTTCTTGACTGACAATCTGTGCTGTTTTGTTTCAGAAACATCTTCCTTGCCATGATCATCAAGAAGCACAGAGCACATACAATAGACTCATGTCAGCCCTTATTGACACTGAATCTCTTTACTAAGTAGCAAGAAAAAGTGAAAAATTACTCATATCTTGGAAACTTAAATTTTGCAATTCTCGGTTGCTGATTTACGTGTCTTACCCAGTCTCTGTGGCACCAACGTAATTGGCCCTGGCCTGTGTTCTTTCTTCCATTGCTCCAGGTCATCGAGCTCTTTCTTAGCAACTGAGCAGGTATAAAAAGAAATAAAAAATATGAAGTTAGAGGAATACTAAAAAGCAGCCATTACTGCTAATTTCATGTAAGTCTGAGGACCATCCAGGACCCAATTTGTTCTCAAGGGATGCAGACACCCTCACAAGAGGTTATGCAGTGACTGCAATGATCAGCTAATAAGACAAATATTTTTTCATAACTCGAGACTGTAATGGTCGACCCTGGAACTCAACCCCAAAATAAAGCCAGAACCAGCTAGGAGACTGCTAATAGACTGCTTTTTAACCCCTGGGAACCTATAGGTAAGTGCCACAGTATTTACTCCTGCAGGTAAAGCAGAAGTTGTTACGATGAAGATGTTACTGCTGCATAGAGGGAAATCCTTGTGGTGTAATGCTCCCCAGCAGGGAAATGAAAAGTAATTTTCCCTCCCAACCACATGGTCCCTAAATAAAAACAGGAGGAATGCATGAATCAGCTTCAAATTAAGACACTTCAGCACAGGCACCCACATGTGAGATGGGCAGCAAGCTCCCAGTGTAGTGAGTGGAAGTCAATGCAGCCAGGGTGCAGCCATATGCTCTAGGATGGCTGATTTAACTTCTCTCTTTGTCGACTGACAGAGGAAAAAGCACAATTCCTTTCAATAGCAAGGCCAACAAAGCCTATGGAAAAAGGATCTGTGTTTTACACTCTCACTTCAGTTGCCCTAGGAGCTTATTTAACTCTTACTAAGTGTATATCCTAATGGCTGACTATGGCAATTGGAGGCTAACACCAGCTCTCCTCCAAGAGGATAAAGCCAGTATTTGCGTAAGCCTCTAAAGAGACCCAAAAGACAGATAACAGCTTTTTATTTCACCTTTAAAACAAGCATTTAAGTAGAGACTGCATTCAGTGAGGTCCTATTTCTGCCAGCATCCAAGACAGAAACACATGACATGCTTCAGACCTTTCACACCGGCACCACAAAGTGAAAACAGATCTTTATAAGAGCAGCAGCACCTTTGCTGTAAACATCACAGTCAGGTCTAAAATGATCTACTGCTATTCTTCCTTCAAAAAGATTATAGTCTGGTTCATGATAAGTCCATTTTCTTTCTTGCAACCAAAGGAAACCCAACCCATGCCAGCCTGCTGGTAAAGCATTTCAGACAAACTCACAATGTTTGAGAAGAAAGGATTTAATTGCACTGTTTCCTAGAGGACTCAAGACATGAGAAGTGCTGACTCACACTCCTTCAGCTTTCATGTCTTGCTTAAATCAATGCCCAGGTGTGTAGGACTGCTGTGCTCAGTCAGTCACCTCTGTATACAGAATTTATTTCTCAACTGACTCTTGCTGTAACTTTGCCAAGATTTTAACATATGCCTGATCTTTCTGGTTGAGGTTCAGGGTGTTCCTGCTTAGCTACTTTCACTTTGAGCAAGACTCAAAGCCAAGCAAAAGTGAACATGTATCCCCAAATGCTTTCCATCTAAAATGACCATTACCAGCTTCAGTAAAAGACCCACCTACACTCCTTAAACGCATGTTCAAGAACCAACATCATCTGCACTTGTTTTTGTTTCCACATGGGAGTATTTTCAAAAGTATTTCTTATTTATAGTTCTGTTCTTCCTCCTCCTAACCCTGAGACTGTGCAAAGTTCCCCAATATGAATACAATCCTGTAAAAGTTGGATAGAGCTAATTCCTGCATAGTCTTGTAGAAGCCATCTTGAACAGCACCTGTGCTGAAATTAACAAAACCCTTCCGAACAAGATTTATTCTGCATGACATCAAGGCAGATGATGAGTCAATCTTAAGAAAAGCTACATGATGGAGAATGCTCATGGCATGACAGTAATACTGTCATAGCTGTACATAGAAAAGCATTGTAAAAATGAGAATAAAAATTGCAAGAGCAATAAAATGCTAAAATCCCCCAGTTATTCAAGTAGAAATGATGTATTATGATGTTAGACAACTCAACTTACTTTGCTGCAACTGTTTTCTTCTGGTTTCATTTGGAGTTACCAAGACATATGGGCCAACACTAAAATGAAAGAATACGCTCTTATTTTTCTGTAAACAGAAATACCTGTTTACACAAAACTGGAACTAGAAAGAGTTTTTTCATCAGCAAAGTCAGTTTTCTGCTGTTGTAGCAAAAAAATTCATAGAAAAACTAGTATTTATTCTGATTCAGCTCTTTAGGAATTTTTGGTAAGTACTCTAGGAATACTTGTTATATTTGGAATTGGCAGCAGATACCAAGAATAATATTTTCAGGAACTTTTAGCATAGCCTTTGCTGTTCTTATTCAAGCCTCACTCTAGACTGCTGACCTCAAATCTCATGCATTTCAAATCAAATCACTTCCTTGAATCAAAATGTTCCATGTGGAAGACAACTGTCTACTGGGAAGAGCACTGGTGCTGGCAGTCCCAGCCCTTACCTTGTGGACACCAAGCGCCTTGTGGACTTAAGCAGTCTGCCCAAAAGTTGTCCAAGGAGTCTGCAAAGTCACACTGTTTGTGATGGACCCAGATGGCTTACTCTCAGCCTGAGCCTCAGTTTCCTTGTCAGTCTTTCTTTCATTTTCAGGCACCAGGAATTCCTTGGGCATATTCATCTTGCTGTCACGCCTAAGGTGCGACTCACTGAATCAGGACAAGGGCCCTGTTTTGCCAGACTTAATTCAAAATGCAGTTGCTGTCTCAAGGAGCTATCAATCTAACGTGACAGCAAAGAGGCAAGACAGAGTTCAGAGTGTATTAAGAGACTCAAGGTGATCAAAAGAGTGATGAAAACATGTCAGTTCCACTTGGAGAAGACAAAGGGTTTTATCTCCATGGTGTATTGTGTGAGTAGGAGTTTACACAGCTCCCACTCAGCAGAAGCTGTGCCATGGGGGTGCAGGTTTACCAGAAACGCACTAGGCAGCAGTTGGCCCCACACATCAGAGACTTGGCAGGGCTTTATATCCACATGTGGGCACAAATATTTCATCTGGCTTCATTGCAGGGAAAGCACAAGGAGAAGAGCAGCTAGCAAAAAATAATTAGGGGTGAAGGCTGAGCCTCTTCAGGAAAGGACACAGGGAGTGGCTAGAGGACAAACTAGTAAGCAGAGAGAGAAGTTGGCAATGGAAAAGTAATGATACAATAAGGTCCAAGACTAAGGCTTAAAAGGGGAATGAAAATAATGCAAAGAGATCAAAGTGCCCAAAGCTGCCTGCTGCCTTATCACTGTAATTCAGGGTTTGGTAAGAGAGTATGTATATCCAATTACCTCTTTCTCTTTGAAGACATATTCTAGGAGGATGTGGATTAATTTATGAGATTAAACTAGTAAAGACAGAGCTGTGAGCTTTAATGGTGCCATTTAATATGATCTTTTCCCTTTCTGCTGGCATACTCTGGTGCCCCCGAGACGGTGAGACTGTTCTGCACATCTCCACTGAATCCCAGACCCTCAAAGGCAGGAGTGAGGAGAGCAGCAATGCCCCACTGGCATTCACCACACAACTGCAAACATTACTTAAAAGAAGCTTTGACAACACATCTCGCTTATGGCACAGCATTCCCCATCGGTGATGTTGCTTCAGATTTTTCTCTGTTTGATTGAGTAGTAGCATTTCCAATTTATCCCAAAATGCCTTTAAAAAGCTGCTACACAATTTATCTGTTTCAAGACTTTTTTATTGCTTTTGTTTTTGTTTCAGATATTAAGATCATATTTCTCTCAAGTTCATACACAAAAATTATTAAGTACCTTTTAAACTCCCCTCCCTTCCCTTTGGCAGTGATGAAAGTGGCTGAAATTGTGGCTTGCAATGCTACATATCTTCCCCTCCCAAAAATCGATTAGTGCATCTAAGATATGCTGCTTCACAGCACTAGAGGGCAGAAGAGTTTTTATACCATGTACTTTGACGACTTCAAACAGCATTTGTCTGGTTGATTTAAGTTATAATCAATTAAAAAAAAAAAAAAACTCAGCCTGTCTGAACATGTATGAGAAATCACAGTATCAACTCTAGCCCTTTTGCCAAGAATAATTTCCCTTATCTGCTTCTGCTTTTTGGCTGGAAGGCTCAGACCCCAGGAAGCCAGGTGAGGCCCACTCTTCTGGTACCTGACCATGGCCTCATCATCAGCATCTCAGAAGGACTGCACATGAAATATAGCAAAGATCAATCAGTTTATGAAAGAGGTAGAGGTACATTTACCATCTGTTTTCCAGAGAGAAGATTAAGAGTTTTTGTGTTTAAAACAGTGGTTATCTAAAAGCAAAATTCATTTCCATTTTATTGAAATAAAGGCAAAGAAAGAGAGGATGCCAAGTCTCCAGTGGGGGAGGGAAGGGAAGAACAGGACACCAACTTTTCTTTGTCTTTTATCTAATGCTTTGTTTTACTTATTATTAGAAATCATAAGGAAAAAAAAAAAAGGCGGGGGGAGCATTATTGAGTTTATTTAACTTTATAGTATTCACCTTGGTCTCTATGCCAGAGTGTGGGTTTGGGTACTGGGATCAGGCATGGCCTTAAGCTGAAGGAGGGCAGGTTTAGGTTAGATACTGGCACAAGTTGCCCATAGATGTCGTGGATTCCTCATCCTTGGAGGTGTTTAAGACAAAGCTGGATGGGGTTCAGAATAGCATGGTCTAGTGAAAGGATTCCTGCCCATGGCAGGAGGTTTGGAACTAGATGACCTTTAAGGTCTCTTAAAGAATCATTCCATGATTCTCTGATCATGGGGGAGGAAGAGTAAGTACATGGTAAAATTCTTGTGGGAGGGGTGAAAGTCAGGGTCCAAACTGGTTCCTTGCCTTTTAACCCTACAGGAGAGGAGCCAGATGAGCTGCTTCCTGAGAAACTCCACCTGCCTTACCAGTTCTAAAATCTGCACCTAATATCTTTTATTTTCTTGAGATTCTCTTTTTGAAGGAAAGAAAGTTAATGCAAAAACCCACCACCAGCTTTTACTTGTGTTTTTATCCAGTTTGCAGGATATTTTGTGTCATTTCTTTGTTCAGGCAAAACCTCTGATCCAGTTAAGCCTATAAACTCCACTACAGTCTGTCAATTTAATATTCCAGTCAGTTTCTGGGTTGCCACAGTAGCCATAAGTCTGGAGCAAATTATCCTACTTACCTGGGGAGCAATTAAGGAAATGTGAAGATTTGAAGCTATCACTGGTATGCAGAATTTTGTGCTTTGTACCAATATATGAAGTGCTTCAAAATTCACAGACAGAAAAGGCTATAAAGAATTTAACTTTACAGTTTCCCTAATAATGATTCTAATTGTTATAAGACTTAAGCCTATCTTTTAGGTAAGGTTGTTTTATAAATATAAATACAGAAGCCACTGGAAGGGGGAGAAAGAACATCTTACCCAAGTTACAGCTCTTCAAAAAAGAAAAATCATCTTCTGCCTTTATGGATCATATTAATATTGATGAGTGTTTTTTGTTTTATTTTCTCTGCAGGAAATGGGAATGTATTGACTCATTACACAGACTGAACAGATATTAATGAGAGTAACAAAGTTATAACCCAATAAGAGAATGTATCTATATTGAAATAAAAAAAAAAGGAACCTCCTATGATTTTTCAAGCAGATACACATAATATACCACTGTTGTGGGATTATAAATACCTATGTAACAATATATCATTGTGGTTTAACCCCAGTCAGTAACTAGGCACCACATGGCTGCTTGCTCACTCTGCCCCCCATGGGGTGGGAGGGAGAATTAGAAGGGTTAAAGTGAGAAAACTTGTCAGTTGAGTACAGTTTAACAAGTAAAGCAAAAGCTGTGCACACAAGCAAAGCAGGAATGGATTCACCACTTCCCATGGACAGGCAGGTGTTCAGCCACCCCCAGGAAAGCAGGGCTCCATCATGTGTAATGGTGACTTGGGAAGACAAACACCATCACTGTGCATCTCACCCCCTCCTTCTCCTTCCCCCAGCTACGTATGCTGAGCATGATGCCTTATGTTATGGGATATACCTCTGCCAGCTGGGGTCAGCTGTCCCACAGCTCTCACAACTTCCTGCGCACCCCCAGCCCACTTGGTGGGGTGGCATTGGAAGCAGAAAACATCCTGACTCAGTGTCAGCCCTGCTCAGCTGTAACAAAAACATCTCTGTGTTATCAACACACTTTCGGTCACAAATGCAAACCAGAGCCCCATAGCAGCTACTATGATGAAAATAAGCTCTACTCCAGCCAAAACCAGTACATACAGAGAGAGATATAAAACATTTCAGTCAGGAGAAACATGCAATACAATCATAGATAATCTGTAATGATAGTTTACACTTTGAGTGATCAGTAACGTTAGGAACATCATGTCCGAAAAATTAAATTCTGAATCATATGTGAAAGTCTACTCTTCTAACTAGCTCAAGGACACCTTTTCAGTGTTTTAAAGGCATTGACCATAGCAACTTTTGTTCTACTTTCTTTCAGGTTTGTATAAAATAGTTTATTTCTAAAATTGAAAAAACACATGAGGATTACTGTTCACTGGTAATAGTTTTTGCAGAGTTGTGCTCTTCAGTTTTTCCTCAAGTCCACTCCAGCCATCTACCACAGGAGAGATATTCAAATGAAGTGTGAAATAGTTTAAAGAGTTACAAAATGAATGGGTGTTATAAACTATTTGCAGTTCCACTGTGTTTTATACCGTGAGTGCATTGGTACATGAATGTCACAGAGCTGAAAGCCAAATATCTTGCTCTGCTGGGCAGAGTACTCTTCATAACAGACAGAAATTAAGGAGAATTAAGTTGGAGAGCAACAAAAATGACTAAAGCTTGGGAAGGAGGCGTGGGCAGATTCATCTGAGGAGGGACCTAGAGAAAGATATGGGTGAGATACTGCATTAAATAATATGTTAAGACTGAATTTAAAAGAGAAAAGAGATCAAACTGCCAAAGCCAACTCTTACATTTTCTTCAAAAATACACTAAGCTGAACTTTGCATTCATTTATCAGGAATTGTTTTAAGAGCTGTCAAGTCCACACCACCACAAAGTATTGTTTTCACCAAAGCTCCCATGCCTGATGGAGCAGCCACATGCTGCTGAGCAGCACAGAAGCTGCCAAATTAAAGGGCTACAAGATGCCAAATCCCAGCAAGCAGATAACTGTCCTGTAGGTATCCCTATTTTGCAATGCACACACAGCCAGATGCTAATGATAATTGACAGCCACAATTCTAGACCTCAGCTGAGCAATATGCTCTGTGTCCCAGCAGGGCCATAAGCAGAGCTCTGGGAGCGTGTACAAACCTCACATGCAGGCCTGGGGCTCTGGCTTTCCATCTTTATCAGTGGCATCATCTTACCAGTTTGCAGCTCAGAGACAAAAGTGATTTACTGGGGCTTAGCATTACACACGGTCTGATTCATCCTCACTGGACGTGTGCTCTTAAAACAGGAGGCAGAAAATGAGCTACATTAGCAGGAAATTTTTATCACCAAAAATCTACCTCCATGGACTTTGTCCTGTGTTTGCCACAGGCCAGGAATGCACTTAATTACCACAGTTCAAAAGATGTCTGGAATATTATTAAACCAGGGTAAGTCACTTCTGTATCTGGGCATCTGTACCTTTCATTAAGAACAGACAACGTTTTTGGCATTATGAGGATTAAAGAGTTAAATCCTGAAGAAGTGAACTTGCAAGGGGGAAGAGTGAGAAGGGAGAAGGCAGCAGAGAGCAGCCCAGAAGAAAGTAAGAGACAGAAATTTGCAGGAAGGAAACAGACCTGAGGCTCTGCTGTTACCCGCATGCTTTGTAGAGAAATTCCTGAAATTAAAATTTGGTCAAAAGACTAAAACTGAAACTTGGAACTGAATTTCCAACAGTTTAGATAAGGCTCAGACTCAGCAGCTTGTTGCACTCTTAGCACATCAGAAAGAAGGGCAGGTGCTTCAGCCAGTACTCTGTTTCGGACAATCTCAACCAACTTCTAAAGATCCAAGGAAATTGCCACCCTGAGGGATCAAATCAGTGAGCCAAGGGGTAGCTCTCAACCCAAACTTGGCTCACAGCACAGCTTTCTCTCCTCTGAAAACACTAACATGCCAATAGTCAGGCTGTGCTGGTGGTCAGATTACACCAAAGGGGCAGAGTTCACTGTGGCAGCATCGTAGGTCACCATCAGACCCAGCAAAGTCTAGAAAAGTCAGACATGGCCATATGGCCATGCCCATGCTGTCCCCATGTCCTAGAGCAGCTCAGTTCTCTCAGTGCAGCACAGTGTCAGGGATGCAGGGAGCATGGCAGAGCCAGCTGGAGCACCTGGTAGTCACTAGCTGTGAGGAGCATGGAGCATCATACGTGGGCAGCCCCAGTGCTGGGCTTGGCAGCACCAAGAGCTGAGCCGAGCTAGCTCCTGCAGAGGTGTGCATGTGTTGCATGTCAGGCTTGCCAGCGTGCCTGGAGAGCTCAGCAGGTCAGATGCCTCACCACATGAATGTTGAGATTTGAGCTAGTGGCATGTACATCTCTGCTTCCCCGCTTCTTTTCAACAATGTATTTCCTCCTCTGCTGTCTCTGCATCAGAGAATTTGTCCTTTCATTGCCCCTGCCCAAATGCAGCATCCTCCTATACATTCTTTATTCATCACCTTGTCACAGCTCCTCATCAAGCTAGGCACCAAGAGAACATGTCAGGGCTTGTGCAAAACAAGCTCCTCCAAAAAAGCCTTCTAATACAGAGTTTGGAAGGACTTCCTTCTCTCCCCCAAGCATTATATGGAACAACAACCCCCACAATTCAGACTGACAGTATAGTTATTACCTGCCACCGATCCTGTGGCTGCAGAAAAGGTTGGCTACTGACCACAGTGAAGCCAGGCATCTCTGAATCGCTCCACTGGGCTGTAAACATTAGTACATCAGCCTGAAAGACAGAGAGTTGGGAGACTTCTCCTGTGCAGCAAGTGGAAAGCTAAACTCTGAACAGATTTTCCATAATTCAAATTACCTGTATTGCACTCCCACCAGTGGCTGGGCAGTGGGCAAAACAAGCATTTTGCTAAAAATCTGCCTACAGTTTTGTAGACTTTTTTTTTTATTTTAAAGAAACTTCAGTTCATGAAAGGAAAAAAAATCAGAACTGCTAAGTATAGTCTGTTAGCAATAGGATGAGGGGTCTTATAACACCATAGATATTTTGAGTTGTTTTTCTTTTTTTTTTTTTTTTAAATTAAGGATTAAGATTGGAAAAAGAAGGAAAGAAAGCTCTGACAGAATTGGCTCCAGCGGTCAAAGAATACAATTTCTCGAGTCAAGCATTCTAGCAAGTTCGCTCGCTTTTCAAACAAAATGATGAGGGACTATTACCAGCTGTGTGGCAATATATCTTCAGGCTTTATTATTTTGAATTTCAGTTTTTAATGGATTCTACCAGAACCAATATTATTCTTGGCAGCTGTAAAGGTGCTAAAGGCAGACTGCTGAATGGGGGCAGCAGTTTCTTTTTCAGGCACTATAGTTCACCCTCTAATTTCCCCACTTTCCTCCACCTTTCTTCTGTACAGACTTTTGTTTCTGAAAAGGTATGAATGGGGGCAATTTGGGAATTCGCTTTCTACAAGTTAATTTCATGGCACTTAGTGGACAAAGTGAAGCCACTTAAATGCAAGCTTATTATTATAAGCAGTTTCAAGCTCTTGTCCTCCTGGTGACTTCTTTTTCCATGGCTTGAAACCACATTCTACGTATGACTGGATGGGGATGTGCAAAGTGTGACTTCAAGTTTGCATTTGAACAAGTAGTTTTCTTAATCAGGACCATGTTATTGTCAATTCTCGCCCTTGATATATTATATAGGGGATTTTCCAAAGCAAAACTATCTAAATTCTAATATCAGCTGCCCACCTTGTATTTTAATAGCCCAATTTGAATATTAAGTACTGAACAGGACTGCAACATGCTACATCCCACACATAGTTCATGTGTCCAATCTAAACAAAAGGTCCCCTGATCCGACCCTAAGATGCTCCTGAGATGTTTTCCCACTCCCAATTTCTCTCACAGCCTGAGACAGAGAGTTTGCATTGAAACAATTCACACAGAGCCTTCAAAAGAGGCTCCAACCCCTGCTTTGCTGGCAGCAAAACCATATCCCTGTTTGTTTCGAAAACATAGCAAGCAGATGCTGGAATAGAGACACTGCTTGGCAGAGAGGTATCCTGCTTGGACCCCTCATGTCCCCTCTGCTATGCATATTCCAGAAATCCTTTAGTAATGCTAGTCTGTGCTTTTTTTCACCTACTATCACCCTGTAACTTCAGCTCTCCAACTGCTCTTGTTATCCCAGAGCCTGAAAACCTGGACCATTCTGAGGGTGCCCCAATATTTTAGCTTTAAAGGTCATATTAAAATGGGTTGGTGGCTAAAAAGCTGAATCAGCTTTATCACTGCTAAAATGACATTTTAATCTGCAATCTTTCTTGAAATGTAACTTGAGAAAATGAACAAAGCAATAATGAATGAAACCATTTCTTTTAAGAATAAAGATCTCTGCTGTTCTGTTTCAGTATTTCAGATGCTATCTTCTCCTTTAATCTGTGTTAGTTAAGGAAATTGCAGTTTAAGTGGCTTCATCCCATTCAAACTGCCAGGTAGCATCCCCCCTCTAAAAGGAAGGATGCAAACCCCACTTTCATTCATTTCATTTTTTATTAGAGTATTAGTTTCCCACTCATATTACATGGTTTCTATTTCAACCTGCCTTTCCCTCATCCCTCTTCTCATTAACTGAATACTAATTCAGACTTTAATTTGTACATCTGAGATTTAGGAACTAGCTCTTTGTTAGAACTTTATGAAGACACAGAAAGAATATTTTCACATCGCAGAAAATACTACTCAGTCTTTGCAGTGGATGCACAACAGCTTTAGGTCTGCAAGAATCATGCAACATGAAAGAGGGAACAGGGATTTGTGTGGTTATACGTGCCCTGGCCTTAAATTCTGCAGGGAGCTCTGGCAAACCAATTGATTAATTATTCACCTAACCCTTACCAGGGGGTTTGCATGCCACACAAACTGGGTAAACACAGTCATGACAATAGGAAAACTCCCACTAGCCCTGCTGTCCCCTCCTCCCCCAAAAAGAAACCTCAAACAGCAACAAAATGCACACATCACAGCTCCATAAACAACATGGGGCTGTCCTTGCTCTGCTGTGGATACCTGGCACTGTGAGAGCAGGCAAGACAGAGAATTTTTCATATTTGGAAGTGGCAGAAAATAAACAGACTGTAACTAAGGAATTGTTGCTTGCTCTCCTGAAAGTGCTGATGGATTTTAAAGGGACTCAGCTCTTAATAGTCCCTGTATCATTACTACTTAATAGGCAAGCATTCATGGGTTTCAATGGAAAGCTGCTGATCTCTGCTCGACATCAGCTGCCTGCCACTTCCTCCACACGGGGCTCCACCTACTTCTTCCAGAAAGGGAAGGGAAACTGAACCAGTTTGCAGTTTTGCGGCTGCCTTTTGAGAGACGGAAGAAAAATAAGCAAGCTAGGCAAAATCAGCACATAACGATAATAATAATATTCTTAGCATTACCTGCACTGTTACTAAGAACTCAGAAAAAGCTCATTTGGGGAAAAGGAATGAACACTTTAACTATGGTCATCTAAACTTGTTTGTATTAAACACATGTGCATAAAACACACACACACAGAGCTTTCAGTTTCTATTCTGTATTATATCTGCAAGGCATAGCTTACACAAGCTGTCTCAGGATTGACACTGGAAAGCAAGAAAGGGACTAAGCACATATTCCAATAAAGCACAAAATGCTGAAGCTTTGGTTTTAGTTTTGTGAGCATGGAGTTCCTGGAAGCTGCTCTGTGTCCTTGACTGCATTCGGAGCAGTGCTGGAATGCAGCCTATATACATCTCTTAAGCCAAAGTAAGTATTTTTAGACTTTCCAGGATGAAATATTAGGAGACAGAGAAAACAGGGAGCTAGAACCAGATTTGAAATTTCGCTTTGAAAAAAGGTGCCAAGAAACAGACACCACGTATGCCAATATCCGAGGTACAGAACTGGCCACTGCTATGGCACAGGGTGTAAGCCATGCTATCAAGAAGCTGCCAGAACAACTCAGGTCCCATGTAGGAAGCTCCAAGGAGATGATGACATGCTGCTTGTGTGCTCAGCCACATTCATGTAAATTATTTGCACCTTTAAAGGTGTACACCTCGAGTAAGCTGGAGAACAGGCACCCAATACAGGTAAATCATCTTAGTCAGGCTCCTTGTTACTTACTACCGCTCTTGCTGTTGGTGGGCTGATGCTTGGCCTCTTTGTTTCTCTTCCGATGCTGTCAGCTTCTGGGTGTTTCCACACTCCTCTGTTTCATTGTTGCCACTCCAGGCGTTACCCTGAGAGGAAGATGGAGTGTTGGAGGCAGTAGCTGTCCTGTACCTGCTGCCTTCCCTCCATCCTCCAACCCCAGACATGGCTTTGCAAAAACCTTGCCTTGACAGAAACCTGTATTGCTGCTACAGCTGGGGGAACAATCAAAACTTAGGAGTTACCACAAATCAGTTTTGATTCCTGGTAAGCTCCTCCCCTTCCTGAACTTTCTACTGGCAGGCACGCCAATACGTGTACTGGTTTCTGAGGCATCCTCCAGCTGAAGCTCAAGTTTCATCGTCTCAATCACAGCACCCAGAAGTGCACTGTCTGCACTGTCTGCACTTCGGCAGGCAGGAGTCACAGGGTGACAGCAAAGCTGATCTGCACTAATAAACCAGATAACAACTGTTTGTGCAGAAGCATGGGGAGGTCTGGCATTTTTCTGACATCTATTTCTGACATCNGGAAGGTACATAACTACTACCCCTGGATTTACAGTGTGACTTGAGTGTTGCTGTTGGTTGAAGTGATGATTGAAGGTCTTGATCTATCGGTGGGGGGTGTGTGTAAGAGAGGGCAATTTGGCATGGTGAAAGGCACCATCCTGTCTCCACAAGATCTCATTGGCCTTGAAGCCCAGCTTGTAGACTCTGGCAGTTGTAAGTTCAACCCTTGCATCACTTCAGTTCACAAATATATATATGTATTTAATGTACAAGGTGCTGGCAAATGAAGGCAAGCATGAAGCTCACTCCCTTATGCACACCAGAGGTTTGTCATTACACACACAAAAACTCATCTCTTTCTTGGGGAAACAGAATTTTCCTGTTGCCTTCACAAATGGGCAATTGTTTTGAGTCACAGTCCAGTCTCTCACACAGGGTTTTCCCGGTTTTTCTATTTTGCATGAGTGTACAAAGAAAGATGAAAGAGAAACTAAAAACTAACCTTTAGATAAATCTTAAGGCAATGGTCTTGAAAAATTCGAATTTGGCCTTTCAATTCTGCTCAATCAGAAAACTTCTTTACTTTGACCTTCCTAATTCTAACTGTATAGAGGACAAATATATGATTCACTTATTGTAAATNCTGGCATTTTTCTGACATCTATTTCTGACATCTATTTCTGACATTTTTTTAACCCAGCATTTCCCTATGTCAGAGGGAATAACTCTTGGGCGTGTTATGACCCACTGCTGGAGGTGAAGGTAATGCAGATTCTTGTTGATACATCTCTTGGGGCAGACTAGAATGAAAAAACACTGAATGATCAATGTTTTCAAATATCTATATATATATATCTATATATATACCCTCTGTAGACATACTATATACCATAAAGCTTATCTCTTCTCATCTAGAATAGTAAAATAGAACAAACCAAAAGAATAGAANATGCACACCAGAGGTTTGTCATTACACACACAAAAACTCATCTCTTTCTTGGGGAAACAGAATTTTCCTGTTGCCTTCACAAATGGGCAATTGTTTTGAGTCACAGTCCAGTCTCTCACACAGGGTTTTCCCGGTTTTTCTATTTTGCATGAGTGTACAAAGAAAGATGAAAGAGAAACTAAAAACTAACCTTTAGATAAATCTTAAGGCAATGGTCTTGAAAAATTCGAATTTGGCCTTTCAATTCTGCTCAATCAGAAAACTTCTTTACTTTGACCTTCCTAATTCTAACTGTATAGAGGACAAATATATGATTCACTTATTGTAAATGGAGATCCTTTGAGTGATCACATCTAACTGGTGGTAGTGTATCTATGGGATCTGCAGGGCTGGGGATAACCAGCAACCTTCTTAATATCATTAGTAAATAGAAGATGTTTGGCAGCTTCTAACCCAAGCAAAAAAGAACTAGCAATGCTACTCCAGGTTAATGCAGCAGAACTAAGGAGATCCAGCTCCACACATGCCAATCTCATCACTCTTTTTCCTCAGCTGATCAAGCCACACTAAAAACACATCACTGGCCACGTTTCCTGACTGCCCAGACCACCTAGGTCTTACAGCACTCTCCACACATGCAGGGGAAGAAGTAAAGAAAAATGCCATATGGAAAGCCACAGGCTGCCTGGTAGTTGTAATGCTCCTTGGGACCCTGCCACCAGCAGCTAACCTCCCAGAGCTTCCATATCCACAAGGATACATCTCCTAGGGCTGCCCCAAGAAGGCAGCACCAGTGGTCTCTCCCTCCCCCCGTCCCTCCTAACATGCTCTGCAGCACAGAGGATCTTCATTTGTACACAAATCATTCTGCAGACTTTGGAGTGCAAGGGCAGTGTGTTGTAAAGGGACAAACTGGTGCATAGTCCCTTGCATCACTTCAGTTCACAAATATATATATGTATTTAATGTACAAAGTGCTGGCAAATGAAGGCAAGCATGAAGCTCACTCCCTTCCATAGAATCGCAGGGTCAACACAGGAGATGCAGAAGCACTAGAAGTAGCTCAGAATTTATAGCAAAGTCATGTCTGAGGACTGCAAAGATTTGTGGGATAACAGCTGTGCCTACAGACACCCTATCTGGTAAAAATCCAGCTTTGACATCTGGAGTGTTCTTATCCACGCAGATTGATGTCTTAATAACCCATATTTAATTACGAAAATTGATCATAATTAATGCGGCCACTGCTGCTGTGTCTTCAATCCTATAATGTTATGTAAAATTCAGATCTAGTGTCATTTTCTTGTTGAAATTCAGAAACTTTTGGCTGAAAACAGTAACTGTAGGATCTAAATATTTATATATATATTGCTCAAAGAAGGGATGTGAAATCAACCCAAGCACTAGAAACTTGATCACTTTTGTTGCTTCCATGCTTATTTATTTCATAGCTCTGTGGTAGACGATCCAAACTAACTCTATCCAGGACAACATCCAGGTCTGGCTCTATGGACAGTTCATGCCAGACGTGACCCCCAGAAAGTCAGTATTAACAGGTGTACCAGATTTATGTTGTCCACCCTAAACATCTCTTCATCACTATCCCAGCAATCTCAAACTCACCCCAGAGCCTCTGTGTGATACTCCATTGTATCATTCATCAGCCCCTCAGTTTCATGCTACTAAAACACATCACAGGCTGCAACCCAGCTCTTACATTGCTTCAGATGCACTGAGCTGAAATATCCTCAAAATAATAATCAAGTTCTAGCATCATGGCAGTACCACCTAAGGCTCTCAGGATGCTTGGAGTTTGGTAAGGACATGCATATTGCTTCCACTAGGATCCACCCAGCCACTTAGCTACTTCTAGCCTAGTGGAGGCTAGTCTTGGGCAGCATATATATGAGTCTGTACTAGCTGTATGGAGGAAAAAGGATTAGCCTCCAGCCCTGTTTTATTCAGTGTCATAGATGTTAAATAGACACTAAAATGTCAGAATGCCTATGTGTTCAGTCTCCTGAAACATGCAAACGCAACCAAATCTCAACCTTCCCAAACCCTCCACAAGCATTTTAATTCAGTACTTATGTTTTTCTAGACCCACCAAACACTGGCTGCCAATTCTATCTGAGGGGCTGTATTTATAGTTGTTGCACATCCCTAACTGGATCTGAGGCTGTGATGCACTGGCCTGTGCTATCAAGTGAGCACTCACACAGCTGGAGGCTCCCTCCCTCCCCTGTCCTCCACCCCGATAGGACAGGGGAGAAAACAGGAAAAGGAGTGAGAAAATTCATTTGTCAAAATAAAGCGCTTTTTTCTGTAAAGCTCTGTTGCCTCCAGCTATTAACAACCTTTTTTTTTTCTTTTATTTTGTGGGAGACAGAAAGATAGAAAATGATCTATCTTTTGCTGTGAGAAAATTCCTCAGTGGACGTATGAAATATTAAGAATCGTCATATTCCCTCCCTCACCTGTGTTTCTCGTGAAATTGCAATAATAAACCAAAATAACTTCTGTGGAGGAACATTTTGTACTGAACCTTTATTTCCAGCTCTGCAGCACCATGAACCACACCAAAAATGAGAGGTATCAGAGAACTTTTCTCACCATAAAGGATCTGGGTCAGCCCTGTCATCATTTCTTTGGGAATGTTAGATAGGATAAAACTCTCTTCTATGAAAGAAGTATTAAAATCCCCATAAAATTAAACCAATGTAATGTTCCCTATCTTTGCTTTCCTGAAGACAACTCTTTGTTCTTCATTATTTCACTGTTGGTTTATGGCATTATAAAGTTTTGCGTTTTTAAGGGTTTTTTTTTCCACAACCACAGACATGTTTCATTGAAAGCTAGGATTTTTATTTAAGGATACTAGAAGCCCAAAGAATGAAGAAAAGCATCAAACTGAAGGAGACCTTTGAAAGGACAGCCAGGACAGGCAAGCTTTTGTACAGCCCACTCTCTATTTTTCTCAGAAGCCAGGAAATGGTATCAGAAGGCCTTGATTGCTGGAGAAATGCTTTTTCCTTTGTCATCAGCACTAAAACACTTATTCCAACAGCTGAATATGATGCTCAAGGGTTCACATATAAAGCTTTTTTCATGGATATTTTGGTTAAGTAGGTAAGACATACAGCTGAATATACTACAGAGCATATTGAGTAATTGATCATTGGGAACATATCCCTATATTTTAGAGCGATGGCAAATGATGGCAAATATCCCTAGAGGAACATCTATAATTAGCAATGCTTATAGAGTTGTTATACCATGATGGCAAAATAAGAATTGCATTTTTAGAGGTGCATTTTACTTTACCAATGTTTTTCTGAGTGAGTATTCTACCTTGCTCTACAATTAGGTTGATTGCTTTCTGCAGGGTTGATAGCACTAATTGTTACAGCTGAGGATGCTGGAGAAGAGAAATTTCTCTGCTCCCTGGAGAGGAGCCCTGGAAGGAGGGTGAAATGTCAACATTTGGTTAAGATTTATTCTTGTTTAGATTGAGGACTGGAATTTGTCAGGTTCAGCAGAAAGAATGCCATTAGCTTTGACAAGTGCGTGTGTGTGGATGTGTTGGGCAATCTGTTTAGGAGATGTAAAATGCTGCACACACTTCCCATCTTATTGCAAAAAGCTGAAATTGACGGTACCTGTCAAAAACCATAATCTTCCACCCTCTAAAACAAAATTGACCCTTGCTTTCCCTACAGTATCCTTCTGCATTACAGAAGGTCCACCTCTCCTTTAGCTAATACTGCTTCAGCAAAGGGAAGTGGGGATTGAAAATATAATTAACCTGATATCCAGAATTTGTTGTACTGAGGTCCGGTGCCTAAAGATTTTTGCTATATTTTAGGAGCAACTCTTTGGCCTGGAGAGTGCTATGCATATCTATATTGCTATATAAATAACGCTAAATAATAAAGCAGGGCCATTTTAAAGGTCTGACATTATAAAAACAATCAGGACTACAAAAAAATGTTTTATACCATTAAAAATGCCTGCAAAAAATCTGTTGGAAAAGGCAAAATTAACTGATAAACTGCACAAAGGGTATCAGAAACAAAGATCTCTAAGAGCTATTGCTCCAGCTGTATGTCAAGAAGGAAAAAGTCCTTGAGAAGTCTGGCAGTATTAGAATAGTATTTATAATATTCCTGAATAGATCTTTTTCTTAACAGCTTTTAAAGCATAGATTTACTTATTCACAAAAGATACGTGAGTTTTTTGGCATATATACCATCTTCTACAAGGAATAATTATGCTCTTTGAATTCCTAAAGGCCATGATTAGTTCCAGCTTAGGATTTTATATAATATACTACCTTGTGGTACCTAGTCAACCAAAGGTGTCATACAGACAATTATAGTGTCTAGAAAGAACATTACATTCTTTATTGTGTTTTGTTTCCAAATACATTCCCTAAAGAAATTAGTAGAAGTCCACAGCTCATGCCTCTTTTTTACTTTTATAGTATATTGTGGTAATTAAATATACAAATGCTTGTAGGAGAATTAACTCTTCCAACTTCTAACCCTGGCTGGGAAGATTTATTCTTCATTCATTTGTATGCATATGATGGTTCAACAAGGCTCAAGTACTGACTTTTTCCAGTTTTATATTATATGCCTCATGATTTCCTTGATAACTTTCAATTATACTCTCTTCTCTGCCTGACTTCAGAAACTTTAATCTTTAGGATGAAACTTTGGTCCCTGCCATTCTAATTTCACTGATCAGGTGCTACATTTACAGGTTCTTTGGAAATTCTCAGCGGTAAAAATCCCAAACACACACATTCTCCTTGTTATCAATTTCACAAGATTTAACCTGGTAACCATTTCTAGATTCTCCTTCATTCCTGACAGGGACTCTTGCCAGCATGAATCCTGACTGCAACACAGAACACTGTAGCACAGACTCTTTAGGAAAATAATTTATAGGAAAAGCATGCAGACAATTAACTTCAATGGCATAACAAATCTGGACAACATTGCTACACATTAATAGTGACAATATGCTGGAACATACCAGTGTTTAGGATTGAATTAAATAGTAATGGACAGATTGTCTCTACCAGCACCATCCTGTGCATAACGTAGCAGACAGCTGTGCCACGCTGAGAGGAGCTTCGGGAGAGAACCATAACCAAAGACCCAGCTGCTTTCATTCCTCCCCTCCTTGCTTCCGAGGAAAACAAACTATACTGTTTCACTCCTGGCAGAAGATACATTTTCCTCCTGTTGATTATCTGCTTTGCTCTGTGTAATCGATATGCTTCCTGGGGCTCTCTGTCCAGAAAGCAGCAGCAGTAGTGTGGCTGGTGATATGAAAAAGATGTTTTAAGCAATGTTCTCCATCTCAGAGTGTGCCTGGATGTATTTGTACGGACCATATTATGACCCAGTGTCTTAAAGAGTTCAATTTTGCTACCCTTACAATGACATAAAATATTTCCCGAGTTCATACATTATAATTTCCTTCAAAAGGTGATTAAGCACCTGACAAGGGCAGATGCTTTTCTGGATTTGATACCTATAAAGGGGAAAGAACTTGGCTGCTGTGACCAGGAGACAGTAGTATTTGGGCAAAATAGCTTTGGAATAATGAGAACAGAACCTGACCTGTTAAGGGATCTCAGAGATCAGCTAAAAAAACTAAGGAAGAGACCCTAAATTCCAAAACTTTCAATTTATTGTTTTTTAAGCTGGGTTTGCTGATCTAGAAAGTAGTAAATGACATACTATTCTGCATCTATTCAATGCAAATAAATTAATAAAAAAGATTCATTGGGGACATTTTGATTGATTCTAAGATAAGTTTTAAGTTTCTAAGAAATCCAGTTCCACTGAAGGTTTAAAAATTAATCATACATGATTGTATGTTATATGTCCAATGAAGAAGTAAAAATGAATGCATTTCTTGACGAATGGATCATCAAGCAACTTCCAATGACTTCTGTTCAGTAGAAAGTTAAATTTATACATCTTTCTAAGGTTAATGAAATGCTGTATGTTGTCAGCTCACCTCTACGGTACTTTAAAAAGATACTTAAGAGATGCTCAGAAGAGCAATTGTCATTTGAAATAGGAGGTAAGAAGAGCAATTCTTTTTGTCCAGTCACACCGCTTAGCAACCCGCAGATGATCCAATTCCACCGCCAGCACTGCCAGGCAGGAGGGGAGGAAAAGCAGCACCAGGGAAGAGCTGCTTCGCTGCTGCACGGACACGGGGCTGAGCATTTTACTGATCGTGGTACAGGGCGAAAGGCGATGGACAACTTCTGCACAGGGAGGCATTGGATGAGGAGCACTTCCGGAAGGGTGAACTACGATCCGAGCTGGCAGCATCTGCAGGGAATCAAAGTGTCAACACAGTGAATCATATACAGACATCAACTGAGGTGCAAGCGTGTGAATTTTAAGATGCATTTTTAGTGTTTTTGGGGTTTTTTCCCAGATTAATTACGCTTTTTTCCTTTCCTTTACTTATGTCCATCCCCCCCCCCCCCCCCCCCCTCCTCC
>VXAX01006461.1:1799169-1888329 GCA_013399835.1 Leptocoma aspasia
AAAATCCTGTATCCTGAAGATGGGCACGAATAATTTCCGTGTGGCCTGAATGTTTTTCCTCCTCCTGATCCTATGTGTTTGGCATTGATTACCCCTACTGTCTGCATTGGTTATCCCGTATTGGTTATCCCGCTTCCCGCTTCTCCCGGGTTGCGGCGTGCCCGCCTCCGCCGCGCGGGAGGAGGCGCTTCGCGCTCCGTCCTGCCGCGCTGTTTGTCCCTCCGACCGACCCGTAGTGTTCGCTCCTCCTCGCGCCATCATGGAGGGCACCGCGGCCTCCGCCGAAGGCCTGCGCTACGCCGAGTACGCCCGGGCCCCTACGGGCGCCGGCAAGGGCCAAGCCGAGCTGGACCGGGGGCTGGTGAGCGCATGGCGGGACCCCCACCCGCGGGGCCGTGAGGCCGCTGCTGCCCTGTTCTCGGCCCGGGCCTTCACACGTGTGAAGGGTGTGAGCGGGGCGGGACTGCGGGGACACGCGTTCTGCGCTCCCCTCCGGGCTGGGCAGGGGGGCTGGCGGGCAGAGGGTCCCTGGCCCGGTGCCGCGGGTGCGGCTGCAGCGTGGGCAGCGGGCGTGGCGTCCCGGCCGTGAGGGGAAGGGCGCAGCCGGGGTTCGTATAATGCTCGTGGTCCCAGGGAACGAGGGAGGGCAGAGGATCCACAGTCAGAAGGTTTTATTAGTGCTTTACATGGTTGGCGTGGAAATGTTGGCTCTGACCTACTATGTAAGCACACGGCAGCGGGTCTTGGATAAAGGGATAGGGTGAAAGGGAGTAGCGAAAAGAAGGTGTGAATTAAAGAAAAATAGAAAGAAGAAAAGAAAGAGAGGAAAAGCGAGAGAAAAAGAGAGTAAATGAGATCACCAGTCCTCGTTCCAGCCTCGGTTCAGCTGATGAAACGTCCTGGCGGTGCCTGGCGATGCTTTTTTATGGACAGGTTTTTCCTGCCAAGAAGAGTGGTTTCTCACTTTCTGTGCAATTCTGGAAGTGGGCTGGAGGGCTTGGGGTGTCTTTGGTGGTCTTGATCTCTGGCCCCCCTACAGTCTGTGCCCACTTCTTGGCCTCATCCTTGCACTGTACTATGCTGTGTTTACCTCCAGGAACTGGAACGAGGAAAAGCGCTGCCCTACCCCTGCATGCCCCCTTTCTCCAGCCACATCTTGTTCTTTCCCACGGCGTGGTAATGCCAAAGATCCTTGGTTATTACCGGCACTTCTTGTCTGTCACTACCAAGAGTCCTTGGTTGGCTCCACAGCCAGTGGGTGTTTGGAACATGCGCATTAGCTCCTTATCCGCCGGGATCCCACGGCAAGGTCCATGGGAGCGCTTCAGCCCCAGCACTCGCAAACAAGGCCAGAAATTTTGTTCCCTGCCATGAAAAGGTGGTACCTGACACGTTTTCACTCACTGTGCAAATGTTATTACCCACAGGCAGGTTTGAATGTTGAAGGTTTTGTAGAGCTCTGTTTCAGAAAAGTATTTCTCATCTGGTACTTTGTAATGTGGGAAAGGTTGGGTGGAGGCAGAGTGTCTCTAAAGTTTCCTGTGCTGTATCTTGCTCTGGAGGAAAGGATGCTGGGACTTTATCCCACTTCTTCATTCCTGTCACTTCAGCTAGTTCAGGGAACAGTGAGTTCCCATTGGAAAAGAGAATTGGGAAAAACACATGGCTTAAAGCCCCAGATGGTGAAGTTTTCACATTTTTAAAATGGCTTAAAAGTCTTACTTGCCTAACCTAATTGTGTGTGTGAAGTTGTCTCTACAATATTTCTACTTTTTTAAAAGGCAGTTTTAAAAATCACAGTTCTCTAAGTTATTTATTCATTTTTACTATAGTCTAGGACTTTTTTATTTCCCACAGAAGAGTCTTCTAGTGTATTTAACAGCAAGTGTATAGTCTTAAGCTGGCTCTGAAACTCATTATTGTCATGTCCATTCTCCCTGAGGAATGCTGGCAGGGAATTCCTAGAATTTTGTTGAGTCTTTGGGCCTTCTTACCTATCTGGGATAAAAGTTGCATTTGGAGTTAGCGTGGCTTGCTTTGTTGTTGTGAGTATTGTCACATTCTTACTGAGGTCTGGAGGCTGAGGTGGGTCTTTAGAGGACTGAAATCTGGATGTCTGCAGTTTTCTATTGAAATTTATTCTTTAGTCCAGGGTATTAGCTGAAAGTCACTTAATCATGGCCGCATTTACTCTTGTAGTTGTTTTAGAGAAGGATTTGGAGCAATGGAAGAGCAGCAGTGGAAGCATGAGGAGCGTGTTCTCAAAGACCACCCACAGGAGCCCTTGTTAATTAATACATACTCAAGAAGGTTGATTTGAATACCTTATGGTAATTGTTCTATTAGTGAATCTTGCTCTGGTTCAATTTCCTATGAAAAACCATCTGGAGCTGTAGTCGTAGCTGTAGATAAAAACCAAACAGGTTGCTGTAAATTAAAGGACACAAAATGTCGTGAGAATTGTGTCAGTATGGAGGGCAGCATCTAGCTGAAAATACTTTTAATTCACTGTTGGAAAACAAATTAAATTTCATAGGAAGGTTAAGACTAGAGGGAAAACACTAGATTATGAAATCAAATCGGTTGCTTAGAGTTTATAACATAATCTCCCTTCAAAATGGTTCTGCCTCCATATAGTATGAAGTGGTTTGCTCTAGAGCAGCATTCCAATAAACTGTAGCTACTCTTCTGAGGAATAGAAGCCTTATTCTGTCTTCCATACCAAACAATCATTTATATTTCAAGTCAAGAGAATATCTATTTTCAGAAATATTTTTGTACGCTTAGTTAATATACTTGTGTATCCTACTTCTTAGCACTGTACAGAGCTAAAAAAACCGACAACAAACAAGCAGTCCAACCAAACCTTAAGAATTTTTAGTTAAGCTTGTGTATTTATTTGAATATAGGTACATACTTCCTATTTTGCTGGTCCACGATTAAGCATGGATTAATTGCAAAATGCCATTCAACCCTTGAAAACAAGTTATTATTTTCTCTGTGCTTTTTATTCTGTTTTGCTTGCTGTAGGTTTCCAAGGCAAAAGATTGTAGGGCTCCTGCTGTGTGTGTGAAACTTAGTAGTGAGGAGAGTAAAATATTTTTCATTTGACTGAGAAGGGTATACCATTGGTTGTGGTAGAAGAACCAGTATAGAATCCAAATCCTATGCAGGCAGATAGGTTTTAACATTTGGAAAGCCATTAGCATTTGCAGCCCATTGTCAGATGTAAGAATGTTGTGCTGAAGTTTTAAAATGATGCATTTCAAATTCTCCTTTTGTTTATAAATTTAACTTTTTTTCTACTTCATAGAAGGAGAAGCTCTAATACTAAGAACTACATATGTCATTTTATTTTTTGAATGTGGTTAAGTTAGAAGGGCACCATGGATTGGGGATTTGCAAAAATAATATCTTATCCTCCCCTGTTTATTTTGCTAAAAAATTAAGGCTACTGGAGAATTAAAGGAATAGACAGAAAATATCTTGTCTTCTAACATACTATGTGTTAATTAATGTGCTTTATGGTCTTTTGTTTGCCAAATGCTTAGGTAAATCAGGTCTTGCAGTTGCCTTTGTAATGCTTGTGTTTTCTTATACCCATTTCTGAAAAGGATTCAGGAAATTCAGGTTTTACTGATTTAGCATAACTTTTTCATTAGTTTCCTTTAACAGGGTTTGTTACTGAAGACTGAATTACATAGTAAATTAAAATACTGAGATCAGCAGAATAGCATGGGGTTGATGACTAACCTTTGGGAGCTGATTCATTGAATAAAGAAAGGGACAGATGTTGGTTTTTGATATTTTATTTCTTTATTTTTCCCTCTTGGATCTTAACATAATGATTTCATTTAAAATCCACATCTTGGAAGTTTCTTAACAGCATTTTTGGAAGGGGGGGAAGGTCGATTCTGTCATAATTGAAAGTCAGTGTGTATGTATTTATTTATTTATCCCTTATGAAATGCAATTTCAAGCAATAGGAGACAAAAATGATCATGGTGGTAGTTGTATTAGCATGCTGTAAATGAACTGCTGCACTCCACAGAGGGAGCGAGCTGCTTTCATTTAATATTGACGTGAAAGGAGTGCATTTAATTAAAGCTTTGGACTATACATTTCAAAGCACCAGGCTAACCTTGACTGATTCTTTTAAATATTCAACTGAGTTGAGTGAGCATGGAAAAGGAGACTTTGGACTTAAAGAGTTGAAGTCAAGTTGGACTTAAAGAACTTACTGGTTAGTACTTGAAGTTGCCACTGCTTTTATGACAGTCCACGTCAAGGAAAAGCCAAACTTGCAATCTCACACTGATCAAAATTCGGTCTTTGTCACATGTGTATGGTTAGGATACATTCACACCATAACAGACACTCAGGATGCTTTGGTGTGTGAGTTATCACTTCTTTGCTAATACGTGGCAAGTGACTCTTCTCTAATGTGTTCATAACGCAAATAATTTGAGTTACCATAAACCAGTATTTCTCAGATTTTCTAGTGCCTGTACCTCACTTAAATGTGTGGACAGTCTTTCATTCCTCTCTGGCTTGAGCTTTATTTTCCCCTTAATCCTGCATCCTGCTCCTGTTCAAGGGCTGCTGCCATGGTTTTTTTTTTTACCTGCTGTATTCCCAGCAACAGTAGCTTTCCACTAACTGCTGTGCTTTCCACTGAGATTGGACTGCATTCCGGTGGACACGTCTCTGCATTGTGCTCTCAGATTACTGTGCAAAAACACTTAAGCTACTTCTGCACTGAACTGACAGAATCCCGGTATTATTTATTAGTCTGGTCTCTGTGCTTGGTCTTGCCTGTGATGAGTTGACTGCTGCTAATGCCTTGTTGGAATCTGCATGTCTTGTAAACTGCTGACTTAAACCACCTTTTTGGTGGCACAGCAAGTATAACTTAATTTGAACAATCAAAGGCTAATAATTTTTTTTTTTTGCCAGCGTGATCTATTTCACACATTGTTGAGCTCTTAATTGACTGTAACCACTTAGTAAAAGATTCTTGCTGTCAGTCTGAATAAATCAAGGAAACTCTTGAATACTAATCCATGGTCACAAACCACAAGACAGAATAATAGAGAATTCTTATAGGGTTAGGATATTTCCAGAAAGGTGGCTGTTTGTGGTTCGTGTCTGAAGTGGAGGAGTTTTTTTGAATGTTTGAGAGCCTGGGAAAACTGATTTGTGAGAAGCAATGAAAATGATTTTAGTTTAGTGAGGAGATGAACTGTATGCTTCACAATTTTACATTATCTACCATTTAAGATAACATGCTTAAACTTTTTCATGGGGAAAAGATGAGGGGAAATTTTGTGGAACTGAAAGGAACAACAGACATAAAGCTACTACATTATTTTTACATTCAGAAATGAATGCTAATATTGAGACTGAAGACTACATTGAAATGGAAGAGTTAGATTACTAAAATGTAATATACAGTCAAATATCTAAGGCAAGATTTCCTCTTCAGGTAGGTGGGAGGTAGGTACTTAGTTAAGATCTGCAGCATCCAGATGCTAGATCCAGAGGAATACAGCTGCTTCTCAGTGACCTCAGAGGAGGCTGTGACTTCTTCTGTCGTGAGCTCAGTGGAAAATTCAAGGCATTATTGAACTGTCGTGTGATAAGTCAGGTAATGCCACAGATGACTATTTCCTTTGTTTCAAAGATTACATGGAGGCTTTTCACAAGTGGGGAGCTTGTTACCCTTCCTGAATTCTGCAAATGTGAGAAGTCAGTCCTTTCTTGAAGGTTTACTTCATATCTTTTATCAGCTTCTTGATCAACACGGGAATACTTCTTATCGTTCTTGAGTTGCCTGACTTTTTCAAGCACTGTGTAGAAAAATACATACACCTGATATGGGAGTTTTGAGTTAGTTCTTCATGTTTTTGTAATAAACTGATACTTTGTACTGTGTTGAACTAGTCTGCACAAGTAATTTCAAGTAGTCCTGTATAGTTGTGTGCCTTGTGTTTTTATCAGTGCATCCTGTGAGCTGATATCAGTGTGTGTTCACTGATTTGCTAGTGGACAGTTCAAGTTAAACCTGATGCTTTGGTGTGGGTTAATGTGACTGAACTATAAAATCTAATGTAGCCTGTGGAATACAGAACTTACTTTGATTGCTTTTGTAAGTTATAAATGAAGTATCCACACCAGACATCAGAAATACTCGTTGTTAAAGATGTGTATATATCAAATTAGAATTTGCATGTTATTCTGATTCCTGTTTCTCTGCATTAGGCCAGGACTATGATAGGACTTGGACTTGGCGTTGCAACTGTTGCATTTGCAGGTAAGGTAAATTACCAGCAGAGCTCTCACTTGTGAGCTGTGTTTTCCTAAAGGGTTAATGAAGTTGTTTTGAATATAAATAGTGTGAAGTGGAAAGGCTGCTTGAGAGTACTATGGAAAATTGTGTCCATCTATAGTTCCTGTCCCTTCAAAGTCATGAATTCTAAAATTCTTTATGAAAAAGGTGGAGAAAGCTGGAGAATGTAATTTTATGGACAGCAGCTAAAGTGCTCCATCTGCTTTTTGTCTGCAAAATGAAAGGTGAAAAGTTCATTTACTTAATAACATACTGTAATGTGAAGGCCCTTTAGTACAGAAGAGCGCAACAAGATGCTGTGATGTGAAGGTGATGCTTGACAAATTGAAATAGAGGAAAATAAAAGGTTTTAGTGACTATAGTGATTTATCATACTAAAACCATACTAGTGTTTCCATACTACATTTTTTATTACCTGAACTCTTTGCATCTAGACTATTTGTTACTCTGAAAAATAGGTTCTAGTTTGAACACAGGGCATAAGTTTAACATGAAATAATGGTTAGCAGAAAGCATTAAGAAGAGAGTGAGGTAGTGGTACATCACAGCATTTCAACAGAGATACTCTAATGTGGTTTTAACTTCTGTGTTACCGTAGGCACAGGCTTAGATCACTAAAACTTATGGACACAATATGTTGTTTTAAGAACAAATGCAAGATGCTATTGGAATGAAGCAGAGCCACATTTTATAAATAGATTTTCCATTGTGTGTAATAGTAAGTTACATTGCTAAAGAATAGTTAAAACAGTAACTGGGAAGGGAAGATTTACATGGAAAATCTTCCAGTAACATGGCATAAATCTTGATTCTGGTGTTGATAGATGTGCTTTGTACTTCTGGGAGCACAGCCTTACAGGAATCCCCCTAGTCTTTCAGTCTTTCAAATCCCCCTACCTATAGACATTCAGTGCTAGTGGGGAGTTGAATGGCTCTGAATCCCAGAAGATCGTCTTTTTCTAACAAAATTAAAAGTGCAGTATTTACAAGGTGTGTAATTAAGCATACAGCACCACAGCAAGAAATGTGTAGTACATGGATTTCTTTTTTTGAAGACATAACCTTTGAACAGTATTTAATAAATAATGTATACCCAAAGCTAATGTTTCAAACCACCCTTTTTCTTAAAGTTCACAAGGCAGGTATCTTCATTTATCATATTGAAATGTATTTAAATCTGTTTATTTAGTGAGTTAAATAGTGACTAAACACAATGGGTCTTTAGAGTCCATGACTAGGTTTTTAGATGCAGTATACTGAAATTCTTCTCCTCTCCCAATAGTTTGGGGTTTTTTCAACCAAAATTCTTTCCGCTGTAAGCTGATGAACGTAAGTTGGAGCTTGTTTGTGGGTTTTTTTTTGCATTTTAGTGAATATTTAATTTAAGCTCCATCTTTTTCAGGTCGTTACGCTTTCCGTGTTTGGAAACCATTGGAGCAGGCAATTACAGAGGCAGCAAAGAGGATTTCAACTTCTGTAAGTTTAGATACCACTTTAAGCTAAATTTATGGTTTTGTATTTCAAGTATTCAGAAAGGAGACAATTTATGTTAAATACAGTTTAGTGCCAGGTAGACAATTTTTTTCCCAGGGTAGGGCTGCTCCCTACTGTGTAAGTTCTGGTATGTTGTCTGCTATATTTTAAATCCTTGTGGATGAAGGTCTATCAAAAGATGGTTATGGGTTTGATAAACAGTTGCAGTTTTTTCTGCTGATGTTCCTTGTTTTGGAACCCTTTACTAGTAAGTGTAAAGATAAATTGTTCAAGTACGCTCTGAGAAAGTCACTAATTCCTAAATATTGCAAAGTGATGACATGCAGTTTCATTTCCAGCAGCTAAAAGTGAAAGAATTGAGTCTTTTAGATATAGTGTTAAAAATCAAGAAGACAAATTGATGAACTTCTAGGATGGGTTGCCATGGAGATGGGAGAGCTTGTGCGCTGGTTAACATAGGAGTTGTCTTTTTCTTCTTCCCCAGCTAATTTGAAGTTTTAACCAGGTTCTTGTTCTTTGGTTTTGCCCTATTTGTTAAAAAATACAATAATGAGGTAAAAAATCAAGAAGTATAGTGTTGTGTGGGTTGCATATGCAGGGAATATTTGAGAGCATTTACTTACTGCTTCAGTGGCTATGTTTTCCTCTGGTAAATAAATACATGTGTTCTGTTCCTGTTTGATTGAAGTAATTCCCAATGAGATAGATGTCTGCTTGTGGCAGTGTGCTCCTTCAGGATTCATAGTCTGTGTACGCTTACCCACAGCAGAAGAATGCTATTCCCTTCATGATGAATGGGTGAGCATGTTCAGGGGATTGTTGTTGCAAATTATTATTTCCTGAAAAATATACTAAAGGTAGGTTTTTAAACAACACGATGTTAGTGTTGTACCTACCGATGTTAGGCCAGTTGCAGCACAGAGCTTGTCTAGACAGACACTGTGGTCCAAATTCATTTGCCATCTGTGCTGGGTGTTCCTGCGCTAAAGGTGCAAGCTTGATCAAGGCAGGCTTCCTGGGGAGGAGATTGAACTGTCCTCTTGGGGCTGGTCCAAATTTGTGTTTGCTTGCTGTGTGTTTCAGCCAGAAACGATGCTCCTGGAAAACTTTTTTTGCTCTCCGTCCCTCTTACTGCATTGCTGTTGTGAGACCAATGTCAATTTTTTTTTCCTATTTCACAAAAAAATTCTTGAGATAGTCCCATGTTGCCTGCCAAAACAACAGAGGGGACTTTAGGTACTGTGAATTAAATTGCTTTCACATGATACAGATACAGGCTGACTTGCAGACTTGCTAGATGTAGCTAGCAGTACATGTGGCTTCAGAGTATGGAGTGCTTCAGTCTTCACCCTCCCTAGCAGTTTTACTCCAGCAATTCTTTTTCTATCCATTTGTAGATATAGGCTAGAGAATCTAAATTCAGATGCATTCACATAAGAAAGCATGCAGTGACTCTTTTTAACACATTGAAATGTGACATGCTACTGCATGGAGAGGTGTCTGTTCCTAGGAAACTGCACCCCTCAATACTGACGGAGCCAAGCTCATTGCAGACCTATCTCAGTTTTACCACAGTGACTTTGAGTCCTGCAGAATTCATGAACAGCCATAAAGAGCAAACCAGGAGCTTCTGCATTCTAAGTGTTCCTAGTCCCTGGAGCAGTATCTTCTGTCTGCCTTCACATCCTGCCTTTCTGCCCAGAATTGTGTGTTGATTTCCAGTAGGGTATCTCTTCTGCTATTCTATTTCTGAACTTGAAAATAACGAGTTTTCAGTGTAAGATGAGAGCTACTTGAGACAGTAAAATTCTGTGTTTGCCATTTACTGTGTATATTTGCTGGCTTTATATTTGTGAGAGGATAGTGAAAATATTTTTCTTCTACAACCATGGTCCAAATTTAAGATCCTTGTATAATTCTTAGCCAAGATTATTTGATTTTTATTACTCTGCAGCTACTACTTTCTTGGTTTATATTTTTAAATTTTTTTTGTTCTCCCCTTAACAATGGATTATTTTCTTTGAAACAGTAACGAAAAGATTAAATGCAAAGGTCCTATGTAAGTGTTTATTCTCCAAATTGCTTATTTTAGTAGTTTTACATGACTTTGTGGAATTTGAAGCTGCTGAGTACAATTTGTGAATTAGTAATTTCATCATGTTTCTTGACAGCTTACTTCCCTTTACACTGTACTGACAAAGGTTATCAAGCAGTTGGTACTTCTGCCTGTGCTTACTGAAAAAAGCATCTCATGACCTTCAGTGTCTGGGCTCAGTGTTACTTTGCTGGGTTTCTGTGGTGTTTGAAGGCACCTAACTTGGTCACTATAATTTTCAGTGCTTATTCTAGCTTTCTGGAATGAAACCTTGTCCCTCATGGCCTTTTTTTTTCTTGAGAGTCTGTGAACAGCTGCCTGTTTAACAGCTAGCTGCCTCCCTCTGTAAGCCCCCACTCTTCCTCCTCCATTTACAATGCATCCCCCACTCTGTTTGCAGTAGAAATCACAGTTTATGTTGGTCCCTCCCAATTCACACAAGGTAATACAGATGCTGTTTATTCTTTCTGTCTGCTCACGAATAAATGACTTGGGAAAGGTCAAGCTGAGCAATTATGAGGTGATCACTTAAAATGCTGCTTCTGTGTCTTGAGGATTTAACACTTCGTATTTACTTACTTAAATAAGTAATGTTACAGTCAACAACTGCACTCATCTTTTAGTAAGAAATAGTAAGCAGAGACAAGTAAAAGCTTTATTCTGAATTTTACCTCTCATTTAAGACAGTTACTTCATATTCAAGAGTGTGTATTTGTAAATGCTTCTGTAGTTTAGTCTTGAAGTTTTCTACCATCTTTCTTTCAGTGGAGAAAGACACGAGAGGAAACATTATCATTTCCTCTCTGTGGCAAGCCATAATGCTTGCTCCCACAGAAATGGTTTTTTAGTTTGAGTGTGGTTTTGTCCCTGGTGTCAGAGACGCTGTTTTGTTTCTGTGTGTAGTGAGAGAGTCTGTTGCCACTAGAAGGTGCATAGCTTTAAGTAGTTATTTGGCTTTTCTTCCTCAGAATTCATGCCATTAGTTACACTATTAATATTTCCTTAAAGTGTGATATAAAGAAGCAAGTATTTCAGTAGCATTCATTAGCATTCTTTGTGGAATCAATGATATTGAGGATTGAAAGACAGACAGACAGATAGAAGATATTGAAGACAGAAACAGAAATTCTAGGCCAAATGAACTATCAAAATACACAAATCCCACAATCATGAAACTCTGTGTTCTATAAGAAAATTATGTCTTCTGTAGCACATCTTTAGGTTTTCTCACTGTATTTTCCTTATTGGATCTGATTCTGCTCACACCCATAGAGTTCTGAATTGAGAGGTAAGGGTAGCAACCATTTCTCTTGTCCTTAATTGAAGTTAAAGTTTCCAGAGAGCAATACAGTCCATTTTGTAAGATTTCTTTTCTAACTAAAGTTAAGGAAGTTTAAGTTGATATTAGCAAAATTGTATATTATATCACAGCTTCTAAATAGTTTGTGGTTATAGTTTGTTTTTTGTGTTTCTTTTTTTTCCTCCAGTGTTTGTTACCTTTTTGGTGTAGGACTCTATTGGTCCTGGAACAGAAACATAGTTTTCAGAAAAATTCGCTACTCCATGTAATGTAATGTACAGTCTCAGTTTTGGTGTTTTCACTCTCTTAACTGGCATGGAAACAGTGATTATGCTTTCCCTGTGCTATGAAAGAAAAAATATCTTGAAGATGTCATGATCCCTCTGCATTGGATTTTCTTATCTGGTTGCTTTTGCGAAGATTTGCGAGACTGAATAGACGTTTGGAAAGCAGGTGCAGCCATTTTCTGTCCCTCCCTATGTCCCAAACCTATTAATAGCATTTGTTCAGAAAGGAGGACTTACATAAATTGCTAAACAGTAATAATGTGCAAGGAAATTAAGTAAATTAAATGATACCTCCTCCCCTTCCCCCAAATAGTACAAAGGAATGAGGAGCTCATTTTCATGATTTTTCCAGTACAAAATTTTCTTTGCAATTGCTGGAGCTAATAAATAATCAAGTGTCTAGAACTCCCTGCTCATCAAGGAGTTCTCATAGCAGAAAAAATATCTTTCCAGCTATTACTTAGAATTTACAACTAGGAAAAAATGTTTTAGTTTGAGTAGCATGCAAAAGTGCTTTCATTAGGGAACTAGAAATTTGCCAAGGAGTTGCCTAAAATGAAGTCTCAGTGTTTCTTCCTCTTTTTTCTAACCAGCGGGGAAAAATGCTTTTATGTGTCATTTCCTTTTGCTTTAAATTCTGCTTAGGGTGGAGGTCTTAATTTAAGAATTGGTTATTGTTTCTACATCCTTCACTTAAGAAAATATTTTTCCTTGGAGACCAATTCAACAAACTGTTCTTGTTTGTGTGTGAAAGGACACAGGCTACAGAATTTCTTTTTTCATTCCTCTTGGAGGTGAACTGAGGCTTCCTAAGGTTAGAACAGTGTCAAGGAAGTAGGCTTTAAGAACATGAAAAAATATTTCTGAATGTAAGCTTGCAGCCATCCCTCCCTAGTCTCTCATTTTAAATAGTGTTTTAGGTGAAATCTACCAAGAACAGAGACAAGATGTGTTAAAAGAAAATTCAAATGTTGCTCTTCTCTACATTAATAGCAAACTAGTGTTCGCCTGCATTAATGTCAGAGTTGAAGGGCAGAGAAGAATTCAGGAAACCATCTGCACCGAGACTGCTTTGGGAGCAAATGTTTCTGGAAAAACTTCCAGAGAACATTAAAGTATGCTTTTCTCTTTTGCTTGTAGTAATTGTTGGCATTGTTGCAAATTTCTGTGCAGTTCTGCTCTTCAAGGATGTTACTTGTTGGCCATTAAATTATTGACCTAATTTCCCTTCTGAGAACCAGAGAAGTGCTGCGTGTTCCCTTAGTGTTGCACCCTCTGACCTGCCATGTCCATGTGCACTGTTACAGACCTGGGTTGTGTTACCCTGTAGTTACAGAAGTGGCTCCTCCACAGATTCTCATTGTTGGCATGGCATGTCCACAGTTCCTTCAGCTTTGATACCTGTAGTACAGTAGTGGTTACTTTATTCGTGGTTTGAGGTGGGAAGAAGAAAGATAAAATTAGTCTTGGACCATAACAACACACTGAGAAAAATCTCTTCTGTGGTTGCATGTGACTTTATGGTAGCAATAGGTGAAGTATTTCTGAACCATGCTTTTGGGTGAATATCTCTCCTAAGCTTAAAGGCTTTGCTTAGAGATCATAGACAGCCCTTTAAATGCTTTATAATGGTTTTGAAATTATATAAGAGAGTTTGTGTAGACATAAGGCAAAATTCTCACTGAATATGAATGGCTTTATTTAGTGAGAAGAGTGTTTTTTCAAGGGCCAGGCACATTTTACTTGGGGGTAAAGGGAATACTTTAAAATAGTCTCAGCTCTCAGGCCAGACTTCCCTTTGATAGCAACAAAAGAAGCTTATTTCCCCCCAGTTGATAGGTTTTGCATTGAGGAAAGAACTTCAGTCTTGTTGAGTGATTTCTGTGTGTCAGTTCCCCAAGGCTTGGGGCTACATCTGCTACCTCTGGGACTTACAGAAACATTCACATTGTGATCACTGCTGACCATCAATGATGGTTCCATAGGTTTCTTTTTCATAATTTAAAATAGATTTATGGTTGACAAATATACTTTCAACCCATTCTTTATTACAATTGCTGTAATGATTTGCTCTCATCTCCATCTCCTTTTTAATGTTCTTTTCCCACTGTTTTTTCTTCCTTTCTTAAAACAGTGGATAAAGTTTCATATGACAATGAGTTTTAAAAATTAACCCCAGATCCTGTATCTAATAGTGTATCTAATATCGGTCATTGGTTCTGAAGGAAGGATGTAAAGGCTTAGGATTTGCCTATATACTTCACTATTTTCCAGTGTTCTCCAGCTCAGTGGTTTCCTGAAACAGAGGTTGTGGCTTTCTGCTAAGCCTTCTTTTTTTTCTTGTTTCTTTTCGTTTATTTTCAGGGTTCCTTCAAAGAACTCATGATACATGTTTTTGAAGTAACATTCCATCACATCAAATCTGTTCTTATCTCTATTGGGGTTTTTTACCTATCTGCTTTGTAGAAATACCTGGAGTGATTGTCCAGATGGACAGTCAGACATCCATGGATGCCAAAGTATTGTCACTTTTGACATTTGCCATTGTGATGGTACCAGTGCTGTTCTCAACAATTATCCTGCTTTCCCTCCCATGCCCTCCCTAACATGTGCACTGTAGGATCCTTTGCTAGCATGTACTTTGATTCTGGACTTTTTTCCTGGAGACAGGATTTTGATGGTCGTAGCTATTAGTATCTCTTATTGACAGTAGAAGATTGTGAAAACGTAGGTAGTTAGGTTTAAGTTGTTTTTTGTATGTGTTATCACTCAGGAGAAGTCCTTTCATACCATCTGGTTTCCAGTCATTCCATGCCTTCGAAATAAATTATAGATGAATGTAATGCTCTGAATGAGGTCATATAACTACAGTTTAGTTCCCAGCACCTTGTACATGAACTAATTATTGCTTTTTTCCCCTTTATTCTTTTTAGAGTCTTTCATCATACTATAAAGGAGGATTTGAACAGAAAATGAGTAGGCGAGAAGCAAGTCTTATTTTAGGTGTAAGGTAGGTGTGTTGCATCAATATGTTTTTACTTTAGCAAGTATTGAATGAAGGAGATGCATGTTGCAAGCATGTGGAATACCCTTGCCAAAACCATAACTGTTTTGGTAAAGGCTTCTAATGGCTTAGAAATTATTCTAGTACTCTTCTTAAACTAAAAAGCAAACAATAAGATGCTTAGAAAAAATGTAACTTTTGTTTGGATTGAAGGCATGGTAACATACTGCAGTGGAGAACTGTTCTTGCTGTGCCCTGGGTCCCTTTCAGCAGAGCCACTTCCTACCCAGGCATTTCCCAGCCTCTGGCATTGCAAGGGACACTTCATCCCAAGTACCAGGCTCTGCACCTATCCTTGTGGAATTTTGTGAAGGGTTCCTGTCAGCCCCTTCCTGCAACCTCTCAAGATGCCTCTGAATGTCAGCCCTGCCCTCCAGCATATCAGCTGTTCCCACCACAGTGATAGACTTCTTGGCCAGTTGGTGATGTTTGAAGGCAGCATGGCATTGGTGTGACTCAGACTGCGAGTCAAGGAAAATGTGATTTTGACATTACATATTTTTTACCTGGTGATAAAGAATCTTTCGAGCCCATTGTGGGATAAGCAATATCTCATAAACTAAGCAAATTTCAAGTAAACCCCTCTTTTCACAGTTGCTTCTTTGAGCAGACCTGCACAATCTTCTGTAATATGCAATTGCCACTTTTCCCCAGTCATGGTTTGGCCATCTGAGTGAGGGTCTAAATGTGGTAGAACAGCTTTCCTTTTTAGTATTAAAAACAGCTTTACAAATCAAAATACAGATGATGGTTATTTATAGTTGTGTGATAAATCATTTCTGTTTTGTATCTATATAATCCAAGACCTTTCACCCTCTGTTTGTTTCTTACTTTCTAGTTTACTTCCTGTTCAATTGAAATATTCTTTTCTTATGCAGTTCTGTGAACTATTTTTGCAACATACCCTAATTTCACTGTGACAGAATAATAATTAGAGAGGTTGTTTACCTCGGGAATTTAGTTGGGCTGGTACCTTGCATTCAAGCTGTATCTACAGAAGGATTAATTAATTGAATCATCACTGATTAAGAAGTCACCTGAAGTGGAAAACACTGATTCATTTCTGCATACTAACAAATTATAAAAAACTGAACATTCAAATTGTCCTTTTGTGTACAAGAGTTTTACTGTGTTGGCATGCTGCATCCATAAGTGGTTATTTGTCTGGTAAGGTACATATTTTGTATTTAATTTAGGCCAAATACATATTTTATGTACGTCATTGAAGTAAACAGTATTATGTAGGTAGCACCTGTAAATCATCGTGTCCCTGAATGTAACACGTTGGACAGCTTTGCAAAAATAACACATACAGGCATTTTTTTCAGGCCCCAGCAGAAAGAAAAAATATTTATAGCTGCTATAAAAATATTTACAGCAGAACAAAATGTGATAATATTAAATATTTGTTGTTTTGTCACTGGCCATAAAAATATTTATTTTCTTGGAGGAAAAATTGTGTTTTCTGCATTTAATGCCAGAATAACCAGCCAGATATACCCTAGAACTGCTGGGGCTATCCTGTCTTTTACCCCCTAAAATATTTTTATTTTAAATGAGTCAATGTATTGCATTCTACAAAAACCTGAAAGATATTTGTATGTATCATATACCCAGACTTTTGAAAAATATCATTCTCGTTGCCTTACATGCCTTTGTTGTTGTTGCTTCCTCAGAGATGCAGTTTTATGTTTTGTCCACAAGATGGTGAAAATCTCAAGTTTCAAGTATTTTTGAAGCCAGTATAAACTGTTAATTTTTAGCCTGAGTGCTCTGGCATTTCTTGTAAGCACTTCAATTTGCTTTTGCAGTCCATCTGCTGGCAAGGACAAAATCAGAATGGCGCATAGGAAAATCATGATTTTGAATCATCCTGATAAAGGTAAATAATTATTACTTTTCTTAACTAGGGCTGGAAAGGAAGAGGCTTAAATGAGATCCTTTAAGTTTTCTGACCGTGTATATAACCACATCAAGTGCAAATGTTTGTTGTTTATTTATTGACTTGAGCTTCTGTGTGTCCTCTCAGATAAACTGAGCTTTATGAACAGGTTTTACTCATTTTTATTTAAAGTTTTCTGTGCCTGTGCTGCTTCAGTGAAGACTGTGAGCTCAGGGACCAGTTTTCCACACTTCGCAAAAACTTCTTGAAAAATAAGGAAAAATAAGCTATAAAAATTTTACATTAAGCTAAAATTCCTGTTTTGAACTGTGATGGACCATTGCGTGCATGAAAGTAATTTTCTGTGGGGAAATGTTTTGCAGTTACTAAGTACATAATTGATGAATTTCAGACTTTATGGAATTCACTTGGAAAGAATGTAAAGCTGGGCACTGTTGCTTTACTGGCCGGGTTTTTAATGTAAATTTATCTTAGAGAAAGGCTATTATTATAACTTTAACTACACTACAGCTGGTTGAGAAAGAAAGCCCATATGTTCGTTGCTGTTTCTACTTTAAAATAACAGATGGTGAAGAGTTGCACTGTATTTCAGAAGTCAAAAGGGGAAATCAGAGGGTTTTTATATCTTTTTGACAGAATTACAGGCTCCCTACCAGCACCCCATTTTAAGAAAATTAAAAAATAAGTGTGTCCACTGGCCATGGGAAGTGTTTAGTTGATGCTTTTCTCTCTTCATCCCTCAGTTTAGTTTAAAAGCTGTCCTGCTTGTTTGATTTCAAACTTCCGTTTTTTACTCTTTTTATAATGTATAAGTTGCACAGACCTGGAAAGGAAATTCTCTTCTTCATTTCTAATATATTACAGTGGTCAAAAGTCTCTTAACCACCAGAGTCCCTATTAGGTGAAGTTTTATTAATAATGAACTTCTGAGTTTGTTGTAGCACTATGTGGACTTGTGAACCAGAGAGAATTGTGAATCTCCATGTGGATATTGAGTAGAAGTGAAGAGATGCTTCCTTTTAGGAAGATCCTAACGACCCTAACAAAGATTTTAATGCTGCACTCTTAGAGTTTTAATGCCCCTGCAGCTGGGCACAGTGTAGGTTTGGATGGATGTAGTGAGCCCTCCTGTGTGATAGTGAGACATGGAGCATTTTCTCAGTGGGAGCAGCAGTTGAAGGGATTTGTGCCTCTCGATGCCCCTGAAGCAATTCTGGCATGGCTGTAGGAAAAAACCTTAATATCTTCAGCTGCAGAGTGAGGGCCTGGAGTAATCTTGAACATGTGGCGTCACAGAGAGGCTTGTTTGCTTGTGTATAGATCACTTCTGGCTGTGGGTAGCACAGATGTTCATTTAAAAATAATATTCAATGGTATAATGTAATTTTAAAACAATATTTTACCACCTGGAGTTGATAGAAGAAAGAGCAGTAATTGCAGATTTTAAGTTGCAAGTGTTCTGAGATCCAGACTGTTGGTGAGAGAATATTAGAAATAAGTAAGAAATATGTAGA
This sequence comes from Leptocoma aspasia, assembly GCA_013399835.1. NCBI lineage: Eukaryota > Metazoa > Chordata > Aves > Passeriformes > Nectariniidae > Leptocoma > Leptocoma aspasia. Next base: position 1,817,176 of record VXAX01006461.1, read on the forward strand.
AATCTGCATAAAACCCCCCCTAGAGAGTACTACTGAAATGGTTCTTATTAATCTTTACAGTTCAGTTTTAAAGTGTTTTTATATTGATACATTGCATGTTAAGTTATCAGTTAGAAATTTTATGAAAGAACATTTCCTCACAGAAAATAAAGGAAAAGAGAAACCTTTTGGACTTGCCTTAATTATAAACAAACACTTACGCAATCATGAGATTGAATTTCCTCTCATTGGAGGGCTACAAAATTAATGTGGCACTTAAGGATGTAAATGTACTGAAAACACTTCCAGCAGATCTGAATTTACTTTAAGATCCTGTATTCTAGACATGTAGAAAATCAATGCACATTTAAAAATTACTTGGAATACATTGTTTATTGCAGGTTTTGGTCTTTGCTGTTTGATTGTCTTACCTACTTTGTGAAAGAAGCAGTAGTCAATGTAGTAATCCTATTCCTTGCTACAAAGCTAGTTGATTTTAAAAAGGAAAAAAAGGAATTCTTTTTTCAATAGCCAATTCGTTATGTATCCCTTGCCCTGCCTCACTTTCCTCCAGTGTGGCTTACTTCTTAGAACTACAACACTCAAACAAGACCGAACCATGGAAAAGAACTTTGTTATTTTTTTTTCCAGTTGTTTTACTACACTACGAAATTACTTTATACTGATTTGGATTCCTGCAGCAATGTCCTAAAGAAGTCTTTAAGCAAGCCTCACCTTTTTATTTGTATGTGTCTACAACTAGCTCTGCATGTTTCTTCTATAATTGTCTTTTCTGATTAATAGAATGAATGAAATGGTGAATGAAAAAAATAAGGTTGAACAAATGCCTTGGAAAAGGCTGTGCAGTGCACAGTACTGCTGGAATCACATTTTCACATAAAAATATAGGTGTATTATAATAAATGGTAAGTTACTGATACAGACCTTCCAGTTGTTTTTGGTGACTGTGGGCAGATGGTTGGCACTCAAAGGAGAGTGAGAAAAACCCAAACACAAAAAGACTGCTGAACTGTAATCAGATGGTTAGATGGAGCATAGAGCAATGGCAGTGTTCAGCAGTAGGAGTTAGAAGACATACCATATTTAAATAGCTTTCATGTGATGGTTTCTGGCTGGTAATTCTGGCCATCTCACACAGGAGATGCATGCACAATAATTCTTTGTCAAAGTTATTTTAAAATTTTACCTCTCGGTTTTTAGGATGAGTGGAAGTAATTGCTGTTAGGTTTGAGTGAATGTTCAGGACAGCTGACCTTGCATGTACTTGCAGTAGGATCCCACTGCAGATCTAAATCACAGGATGCAAAGTGATTTCAGATTTCAGTCTTCTCTCTGAGACAAGTTGTTCTGTGTTATTCTACAGTGATTTCAGTTTTGATTACATTTCTCATGTTTCCTTATCAATTAGTTTACTTCTTATCAATGCAATTTATATCAAAAGAATCTGTGTAGGAAAGCGCTAATAAAAGTAAGTAATAAAGAGATGCTGCAAGTGAGCTGGTTTGGTACTTAATACTAATGTGTAAACACTATTCCTTCCCCCTTTCTCTTCTCAGGTGGATCACCTTACTTAGCAACAAAAATAAATGAAGCAAAAGACTTGTTGGAATCAAGTGCCAAAAACTGAAACCTGAAGCCTTGGGTCATAAGAGATTCAGCAGATACATTGTGCAATAACTTTCATGTCTGCTTGTTCTGCACAGTTTCTTAACATTGATTGTTCATATTTATTGTCATAATTAAAATGTTGAGATTATTTAAGCAAACTGAAATCTTTTACAGCTATGTAAAGTTATGTATAATTATGCCTCTGCAAGGAGCAGAGAATTGGAATGATGATCCTTGTGGGTTCCTTCCAACTCAGGATGTTCTATGATTCTGTCCCAATTTTAATGTATTCTTATTGAATTATAATCCCTTTCTAGCTTTGAAAAAGTTCTTTTAACTGTGTTTTTTTCGGAAGTATTTGTTTGTTTCTTTTGTTAAATTTTGGATCTTTTAAAATAAAAATTTTAAAACAGTCTTTAGTATAGGGTTGTTTCTTCATTAGTAAAGAAACAACTCTATCTTTAGGGTCACCATAAAATCTGTGATAGTGCATTGAGTCACAGGAAATATGACAGGCCCTGTTTGGCAAGCTTTCCACACCACCTTATGCTTGAATCTCTTTGTGAAGTAGTAGGGTTTGTTCATGGGTGCAGTTTGAGAGCTGCAACTCAGGACAAAATGACTGATGGGACTACAGACTGCAGCTTCCACTAGGTGTGTTTATGGGGCTTGGAGCCGTGGAGGAGGATTCTTGGGTTTGGTTACTTCTTTTACATATTAAAGGATCTCTGAAATTGTCAGGTTATTATTTAGACATGCTTTTACTTCAAGTCACAGAGTACATTTAATCTCTTGTAGATGGGGTAAACATGGGGTTTTCTGCAAGGGTTTTCATGGCAGTGGGATTGAAGAAGGTAGCTCCATGTGGCATGGTTTAGGTGGATTTTCCAGTCTGCTGCTTATCTACGTTAGCCGAGTTGTGTGAGCCTGGTGTAGGACTGATACAGCAGGGAACAAACAGGAGTACCTGCTTGGCACGTGGCTCCAGGAGCACTGCCTGGGTTAGTTCTCCAGAAATGCTCACATTTCTGCGGTATGCTTCACATCCCAGAGCATACATACCTCCCTCCTTATGTAGCATTCTAGAAATCTAGTGCTGGCTTTGGGGAATCCTGAAGTCATGGACCTCAGACTTTAGAGACAGCAAGTTTTAATTGACTGCTCAGGGTAGATGCTACTTGGGGCACTTGGCTACTGCAGATTACTAGCACTAAATTGTCTGCAGTTGAATTAAATCTTCTAAGAACAGACAGTCTAGTGCATTCGGTGCAAGACTGAAAAACTTGTAGTGTCCATTCAAACTCTATCATTAGAGGTACAGCAAACCGCTTACTGAAGTGCTACAAATACAAAATTTAGATACTCCATTTTCTTGGTTATTTAGCCAGAGGTAAGTGGCTAAGAACAGTTAATATGAGGTTGGATGCTTTAATTAATTATTCAACAGAACATGCATTTGTAGTTCATCCAGTGGTGGATGTTCAGATTATGTGGATTTTTCCTTGAAAGGAAGAAAAAGTACGAATTTTTTTTTATCTGGTTCCTCATGCTTTGCCACAATTATCTTACTTTCATTAAATGGAGATGAAAAATTTTAAGTTGACCCTAAAAGAAAATAATAATTCTAAGTACTTTAGAGATTTTGTTGCAATTAAAGTGGCAAGACATGTGGCACAATTTTACTGGATAAAGCAAAAAAGACTGCCGGGAGAAACCTGCCTGGGAATAGCATAATCTATACAAGTACTACAGTTGCATCATGTAACTAGTGCTCTAATACAAGAAACTTGAATGAAAATAATTTATTTCTATGCAGTAGCTTTAATTGGTTCTTGTTAAAGGAGTAGCCATCAATTAATGGACATTTGGGGTTAGTAATTCTTTTCACTGGTGTATCAGTCTGTATTGGCAAAAAATAGAACCATGACAGTTTTCATGTTGGGAGGAGACAAGTGAAATGGTGGTGTTCCTAATTTTCTGAAGTGGAATCTGTAAGTGATATGAATCATTGTGCAAAATCAAAATTGATGTGAATAGTAGGTGGTAAAAACATTCTGCTTAATGATTTTGAACTGACTAGCTGTTGTTTTCATATAGCTACCTTATTTTTCCTGAGTAAAATGTGTTGCCGAGAGCTGTTCTAAAGTATCAGTTAAAACAAATGCATTAAAGATGGCTTCTTGCTCTGTTCTTAAAAATGAACTTCCCATGTCTTTTTAAGAAGCAGAGGGTTTGTTTTTTCTGTGAGATTCTAATGTTGATAATTTACTTTCTGATATAATTATTTATATCTGATTATTTTGGATAAAACACTTTTTTCTGCCTTTCACTTATGAGAGAGACTGTCCTTAACAAAAAGAAATAAAACCGACTTCTAGTTCTGCTTTCTCCATTTTTTTTCAGAGTAGACTACTTTAACAAATTTGATAAATCAACAAATTAAAAAATTCAGCAGACTAATTGGCTTGTCCTATCTCTGGAAAATGCTGTAAAATAAATGAAGCTAATGAGCAGTTGTGAAAGCGTCGCACATAGCATATTTTTTCTTGTCTGTTTACCTATACAGCTTGCTTTACCGACTAAGTGATGTTCAGAAGGATGAATACAGGACAGGGAAAGGCAAATCATGGAAGTGCTGCTCAATTTGTTGTTGCTGATAGTCAACATGGCAGGCTAAGGAATGTCTTTGGATACTGCCTTGCAAAACAGCACCTGGATTGATGCTCAACTGAGCTAGGAAGAACAGGATGCTACTATTTTTAAAAACATAGCCTGGTAATTTAATCTTAAAAATATTCAGCGTCTTGAGACTATTTTCTTTACTTGTCAAATGGTTAAGTGTTTTTGTGTAAGAAAAGTGCATAGAGGTTGATTAATTCTGGTGCAGTTTCTGTCCATCTGTAGTACAAGCAGACTCATTTTTCATGTGTTGCTTTCATGTTCAGAAAATGTTCATCTGTAGCTTCTTAGCTTGGGAATTCTCAGGTGTTTTTCTGCTTGGATGATAACCAGTCCCAGATATCCTCTACAGCTTCAGAAGTCAGGCAAGACTGAGTGCATTTATGTGGCATTGCTGTGGGTGATTCCCAGTTTATTTAATGAAGCAGGGCTTGCTTGTCTGCCTGTTTTTTGCTCTTAGTCTGTGGAAGTTGTACCTAATATTTCATTCTTTACCCTTCATACAGCAGAGTTGGAGATAGGTCTACAAAAACACCCAGTGAAACCTGGGTATCTGCCTATGCATGAGTGCCACTTGCAAAACATTTCCTGGCTTAGGATGGGACTGGGGTAAAATTGAGACAAAGTTCACAAAACCTTTGCCTATCTTCTAGGTAGTTTTAAAGCTAAAAATTTACTGTCCTGTGTGCTTGGATTTTTGTTTCTGTATAGGTGTAAAATGACTTTCTTCTTGCAAGGTCTTTGCTCAGTTCAACACTTTCCTCATCCTTAAACCATCAGTTTAAGATTGGGTGTCTGGTGTCTTCAGTTCCGTAAAAAGCCTGACCTGCTATCTGTAGTTGTAGGGTGCCTCATCAGCCTGGGTGTGAAAATCACAATATCTGACATGCTACTCAGGTGAGACTGGTGATGAACCTGGGCTGAGGAGGTGACAGCACTTGCTCTGCTTCCTGCTGCAGCTGTGCCTTGCTGCAAAATGTAAGGCTTGTAAAGCCTGCGAGATTCCTGGGCCTGAGTACTAAGCTCAGGTCAGCTTCAAACTGTGAAACAATGCCTAAACTTAAGGAAATTCACCAGCTGAGGTATTGCTGACTTCTTAGGAGACTCACTTCCCACAGGCTGGTCTTTAGGGTTTTTTCTTTGATTCCAACTCTTCCGTGAGCATCTGTGTGCTAGTCTGACTTTGGCAAGCAGCACGATATACTGACACTAAATGGCCAGCTAAACTTCCCAGAATTTTTAGTTGAATTATGACAAAATGAATGTTTACCTTGGGTCATAAGCAGCAGGTCTTTGTGTGTAGATTGCAATGCCATATTAATGAATTTGGATCATCACCAGCACAATCTTGAGACTTTTGAACTTTATAATTTCAGCAATTGCTCTCAAGCAAGAGGTTGTATGTACATGTATGTATAAGCACGCAGGTGTTTATACACATACACAGAGCTTTTCTGGAGCCTGTGTGCAATTTTGCATCTCTAATGGGGCACACTTTTAAAAGAGAATACTTTTCATAATTTTTTTTTGTTTACTAAATTTTCCAAATCAGATCAAGATAGCAAAAACAATGCCAACGTAAATTAGAGGCCTTAATTTAATTATGTGCATAAATAGGAAGCCAATTTTAAAAAAATCAACACACACCACCCAAATGTCTCCAATTTTTTTGCATTTTATTGAGTTTATTCTCAGTGTTGCTCTGGTATAGATACATACAGTGTAGTTATGAGTCTTTTAAAGAAATAGTGTTCTCCTGTCATCATACTGAATTTGCCTAAGATCCTTGTACCAAACTTTTTTTAAATGAAGCAAAAATTAAAAACGGCAGCTTTTGGGGATGTTGCCCAAATAAAATTTTCTGTTTGCAAATGATTAAAATTTAAGCTACATTTAAAATATGCTCCTGTATTTTACTCTAGGGGCGTTGAGTAGGAGGGAGGGAATTCTGAGTCATCATTTGAAGTCTTACTGATTGTTAATGGTCAATGCACCATGGATACTTGTGAATACTTGAATTGTCAACTTAGTTAGCAATACACCTACTTCCTTTATTATTAGGAAATCACAAAACCATACTTAGAATGAGAAATATCATTTTGACAACGGTAACATCATCAGATTAAGATTTTTCAAGAGGTAGTTATGGAACACAGTAATTGCTCTACAGCTTCATGTGACATTAAAACACCTCTACAGTGCTATTGCAATTTCCTTATTTATATATTAGCTTATACACAGAGAGGTTAATTAACTGGATTTTTTTAAATATAGCAAATATTGCATCTAATAAACTGTAGTTTTAAATAGTGACAAAGTTCTCCAAAATTACTGTATGATGTAAATACTACATAAAGCATGGTTCTGGATACAGTGATTTCTCCTGACTGTTGGATTTCTTGTGGGCAACTTGGGTGTTCCTTACATCTGGCAGATGAGTGAACAGTTTGTGGTGCGAAGAACAGTAGAGGTCCTAAACATTCCAGTGAATACAATTTGACTAATACAATATTAGGGGGAAATCTTCCATGTGGGGGTAGTGAGGCGCTGGTACAGGTTTGAGAGTAGTTGTGAATGCCCCATCCCTGGAAGTGTTCAAGGCCAGTCTGGGGCCTGAACAACCTGGTCTAGTGGAAGGTGTCTCTGCCCATGGCAGGGTGTTGGACTAGAGGATCTTTGATGTCCCTTTCAACACAAACCATTCTGTGATTCTGTAATGTAATGAAAGAAGTGTAAACAAAATTTTAGTGAAGAACCCAATAGATAAGAAGTTGTTGGCATGACTGGGAGCAGATGGAAGTGGTTAAGGGGCTTACTCTGTGGAAAGGCTGGTTTGTCCTGGGTCATCTCCTGTTCAACAAACTTGTCAGTGACCTGGAGAAGGAGACTGAGCTCTCTCTCATCAAGTTTACCAGTGATGCCGAATGATGTGAACCACTCTTTACACTGGAGGGAAGAGCTGACATTCAGGGGGACCTGGGGAACCTGCAAGAACGAGGTGGTGGGAATCCTTCATGAAATTCCACAAGGGTGGGGGCAGAGCCAGGTGCCTGGGAAGGAAGTGCCGCTTAAGTTCTAGGGACTGGGGAATGCCAGGCTGGGGAGTGATTCTACTGAAAGGGGCCTGGGGCACAGCAAGAACAAGAGCTGGTGGCATGTCCTGGCAGCAGAGAGGGACAGCAGCCTCCCAGCTGTGTGAACGGGAGCTCAGTCACCAGATCAGAAGAAACAGCTCTTCTCAGCCAACCACAGCATGCTGTGGCGTCCAGTCTGCAGACTTCTGCACAGGATAGACTGGCCAGCCACAGCAGGTCCAGCAAAGGCCACCCCAGTGTTTGGGGGCTAGAGCACTTGCCCTATGAGGAGGGGCTGAGGGAGTAGGCCTTGTTCTCCCTGAAGAAAGAAAGTGCTGCTGGGGGACCTCAGAGCAGCCCTTCAAGCATCATAAGGTCATAAAGAACATGGGTCCAGGCTCTCCACAGCCATGCATGGTGAGAGGTTGAGAAAAAAGGGGCACAAGCTGGAAAGGGAGGTTGGACATAAATAATACTGTTTCACCCCACAATCCGGCAGTGCCACAGGTTTCCCAGAGAGGTTGTGCATTCTCCTTCCTTGGGAGTTTTTCGAGATCCACTGTTCTGACCCTGCACGTGGCCTTGCTTTGAGCAGCAGGTAAGACCAAGGATATCCTGATGTCCCTCCCATCCTGAATTGTCCTATGCAATGAGACCCAGTGGGGAGGACAGATGCCAGAGCTATAATAACAAAGGAGTCACATTCAGGGAAATATCCTGCAGTAGTTCTATGCATGGCTTTTATTTGCTTGCTTTTTATAAAGTCTGAAGTACAGCTGAACTTAGAATTGTATTTAAAATAGTATTGAGAGCTGCACAATACAAAATATATGTATTTTATGACCACTCTGTGTTGGTGTCCTGGAGCCAATGCTTCAGGGGACTCTGGTTCCAGTCTTGGTGCTGCTGGTCCAGTCAGTCCTTTGTTCTTTATACTGTGTGTTGGGAAGCCTTCTAGTCTCCACTGGGCCAAGAACAAAGATGTTCTGCCTTGTAAAACTGCCAGTGGCATGAACAGACAGAAACACCTCCCGAAATCATTCACACTAGTTGTGTCCAGCAGTGGGCCAGCCCGTAATTGTTTAGTGCTTCCCTCACTGGCATCAGTGGGAATTTCTGTGGAAGGAACTGCTGCAGGGGACAAATTGATCACCTAAGAGAGGCTTAAAGATCTGAGTGCTGAGTTACTGACAGCAGGTCAGGTTTCTTGAATTAAGTAGAGGACTGCCAGATTCCCAGTTAGGTTTATTTTACTCACAGCTGGGGAAGAAGCAGTGTGATTCCCATTTGAGATAAAAAAGTCCTTTGCAAGCTCCGATTTGTTATGTTTCTTCTGATCCTGTTGTGTTATTTAACCACCAGCCCACATCACTCTCAACAGCACATGGGTACCCTTTCAGCAGTAGCCTTAAATACCTGGCAGAGCAAGCTGGGATCCAGGAGCTGTGCCACAAAGCAACATCTGCAACTTCCATATGTTCTCAGTTGGCATCTCCATACGTTTTTATTACACAATCAAATATTTCAATGTTTGGTGAGTTGGCTTGAGTCTTTTCCACCATTGCCATCATTAAGATACAATCCTGCAGATATTTCCAGGGCTCCTGTCTTCCCTTCAAGCCATCTTCTCAATAACTGTGAAAGTGCCCTCACTATCTGTCTTTTTCTTCGTGCAAACACTCTAGCTCCAGTCTTCAATAATTCATGATCTTGCTGAAGGTGCACCAAAATGATTTTAGCTACCTCCAACTTTTTTGGGCAGAAGGATAATAAAAATGATTTCACAGTAACTAAAGTAAGTCAGTTCATTGGTGAAAGCACTTAAATATAACTTATTAGCTATTCAGGAGGAAGGTTTTACTAAAGGTACAATGCATTTATGTATTGAAGTGCAGCTCAGCTCCTGAAAAATGACTACGTAAATAAGCACTTGTCACATCTTATTTTTGTTGATTTTTTTTCTTCTTCTAAAGGTGTTTTTTTCTGTTAACTCTATTGCTGTCATGATTTTAACCGTGAAGTAGCTGGATCTTACTCCTAGTGGAATTAATTCACAGTGAGTTACACTTGTGTGTTGCCACTGACGAGCTGCTGTTACAGACATTCTTACAAGACAGAAGGCACAAATCAGTGTGACCCATGGCACAATATAACACAGAAACTTTTGGAATATGATGTTTGAGATAAAAGATCAGGTTGTGGTCCAGTTTCCTAAGCCTGTGGTAAAAAAATTGTAACTGAGGATACTGAGATAAATCCACAAAATTTTTTAAACTCTTAATTTCACTAGACCTGAGAGTGTGCCAGTATGTCCAGGGGGGGATCAAGAGTCACTTTGGCTCCAACAGCATCCATGGGTAATCTAATTTCCTAGTTTCTTGATGTCTGGGCATAGGGGCTATTAGCACTAATAGACTTATTTCTAGCACTGTGCAGAGGCACGACATAGTCCTGAGGAGCCAGAGGTTGAATCAAGAGAAAAGTGTAACTGCAGCCAAAACTGAGGTGAAGAAACAGCTGGGGAGGTGTTTTTAGAGTACAAGTCCAACTGCAGACATCATAATTCAAGTTACTCAAATGTTTGGCTCCTTTTATCTGTTTTGGATCTCGCTGTTAGCACCTTGGTACTTGTATACAAAGAATACTTGATAGCACAATCACAAAAGCAATAAACAGCCTCACAAAGACATAGCTCAAAGGTGACTCCTTCAAGTGGAATCTTACTTTAAGTGCAATTTCAATGTCACGTATCATAATTGCATCTAATATTAGAGACTGACTGAATGCAACACAATGTCAATGACAATATAAAGGCAATCATGAACAGAGAAGATAAATGAAAACTTTTTGGGGGATGGAAGGAAGGATTACACTGCAGTGAAGACTTCTGTAGACATTACAAGCCTTTCTCAGTGACATGCAGAGGAATTATTTTCTCTCTCCTAAACTTCTGGAAACTTTCTTTCTGCTTCCATTTCCAGAAACCTGCCTGGAATCTCTAAATGTGGTTTAGGTTAGGTTGGTTCTTGTCCCCTTCCTCAAACTTGTGAGTCTATCTTCAGTGCTAAGCACTGAAGTTACATGTTGTTGGTTAGAAAGTTGAATAGACTATCAGCTGCTGAGAATTAAATACATACATATGAAAGAATTTTCTTCTTCCCCTCGGCAGCACATACCCCCCCAAAAGGATATGGTTTAAAAGGTGTGAAGCTAGACTATTTTGGCTCTGTCAAAGTCTGAAGACAGAATGAAAATGCCATACATCTTCCTAAAGGACTGAGAGTCTCTATCAGATTGTTTGTGGGTGTAGGTAGCACCAGTGTGACCCGCTTACACCAGCTTAAAAGCATGTAACCATGGAAGGCCCCTGTGGCTTGCACGTGATTCCTTCTTGCAGTAGTGCTTGTGGTGGGGCTGTGATTTCACTGAATTGAAATGACATCAGCTGTACTGCACAGTCTCTGGCTTGCCCTGGTGTGAGTGCATAGGTGCACACAGAGGTGCTGGAGAGGAGCAGCCTTTGGCTGTGGCACTTTTAGACCTGCTTAAGGCCAGGCACACACAGGCATCCTTCATGTGCTTCAGGTTTCGCTGGCCTACAGAATCATAGAAGGGAACCATAGACTATCCTGGGTTGGAAGGGACCCACAAGGATCAATGAGTCCAACTCTTCTCCCCCTGTCTCCTCTCCTCACCAGAGGAATGGATTTATTTAGGCCTATAAATGGCCAGCTGAAATTCTGTGATAAAACTAGAGATAGCACCTTACAGAATCCATATAACCAAAGCAATGAAAAATCTTTGGAGATGTTAATGCAGCAGCAGGTGAAGGCTTAGGTTCTGAAACACAGAAGCTTGCCTGAGCCTTTTCATTAGCACTCATACTAATTTAAACATCTTCTCCTTCTCCTCCTCCTCCCCCGCCATGCCCCCCCAAAAAACCCAAAACAAGCCCAAAAATCAACCAGCCCAGAGGTTCAGAGGGTGTTTGTTATACTCCAGTCTCACTGGTTTGCCATGAAAGCCAGGTTGCTGGACCTGAAGCTGATAAAAGGTTTAAAAGTGACCCCATTGGAGTCTAACAACACCTGAATTATCAGGATCTCCTACAATAGAATGAATTTTTTTTTCATTGGGCTGCCGTTCTAATAATGCTTTGAATGTCAGCAGTGACAGCTATTTCTAATTAGTCCTTCCAATTCTGTGAGGAAGGAAGAAATCCATAATACAAAACAAATTGTAATGAGGGAGGGGAGTCTCCTCCTAAGAAACAGTGCTCCAAGAGCTGCAGAGATTCTCCCCATGGGGACCTGTCTGATGCTGTAGCTTAACACTTGAGGGTTTAAGTGACCCTACAGAATATAAATCAGCTTGTGCTGCTTCAGCATTAGCTGCTGAGCAGCCAGTGCATGAGAAAGTTGACCTCTTTACTCAGGTTGGCTTGAAGCTTAGTTGAAAAACACCCGGGTTTTGTTGGATTGAGAGTGCAGGTGGGAAGCACTCATAGGTTGGTTCTATATTGTGAAAAGTCCTCTTTCAAAGCCTGTCCATGGATGACAAGAAAAAGCAGAGTGCTGAGATGTCCTTGGGGTCTGGTGAGCTCCTGGTTTGGGATGTCCGTGGGTGAAGATGCTGGACTCATAAGGAGATGACATTGCAGCCCTGAAAGTGAGTCTACTCCTGCAAGCTTGTGTTACCAATAGCCTTTAATAAATATGCAAACGTAGTCTTTTACTGCCCAATTTGAAAAATTGAAAACATGACAATTCTAAAGCTATTAATGATGCCAATGGCTATGCTGTGTGATTCCAGACCAAAGAAGAAAAGCCATAGTAAGTGATGGCTTACACCTTACAAAAGGGCTGGAGTTGAGGGGTTGGGGGACATGATACCATTTCCCAAAATGCAGCAAAAACAATGAACATAAATGCTTTCAAATTTTTAAATGACTCAGTGTTTCATAAAAATGTGGAGGGGAAAATGATTTCACAAAAGTCAAAGGCACTGTTTCAATTAAATAACTCATCCATGTCTGGAAAAGCCACCTTCTGATTCACATTTTCCTCTGCTGTGTCCATCCAGCAGAGGTTGCTAATGATTCTGATAGCAAGTTATTTCAGTCAGTAAAGGTAAACTGAAGAATACAGGTTTTTTTCTGCTGACCTTTGTGCCTGCTTTTGTATCCCTGCTTGCACTTGTGGAAAAGCACTGAAGAGGTATAAATGCTCCTCATGTCTGATACCTGGTAGCTTGTAGCTATACCGAGGCAGCCTGGTAGAAATGAGTCTGCCTTGCTTTTGTTGCTTTATGAAATACTCCCCTTTTATTTTTAGTTTTTCTGCAACCAGCAAATTGCTAATGCTGCTGACTGGCAGGCAAGATTGCCTGATCCTCATTGCTGCAGTTTTGCTACCAATGCCCAGGGCTGTAGAGAATTTTTAACAGCATGAAAGACAGGCTGAATATGACGAGGCAATGGATATGAGTTTGTGGAGTTTTTTCCTGAGGACTTTGTTTCAGTTTCTTTCATGTCATTTATTATTTCAAGGCTTTTGAATGAGTAAAAAAAAAGTGTTTGTTGTTATTTTGATTTTTCTTTTAATGAGAAATTATCTTCCTGCTTCTAAGGTGATTGACATGGTGGTCTCTGCTTCCAAGGAGGATGTCTCTTCAATTTTCTTTTCTTTAGCAGCCTGTTGGACACCTTTGTGGAGGTTCAGAACACTTCTGTTTCCAGCAGAGTGGAGTAGCAACAGCTGCATTTATCTGGCAATTCTAATTACCTACTCCAAGTTACAGGAAGTGGAACCCAAAAAGTTATTGGGGAATTGAAGCCATGGCATTTCCTATATTTCACATCATTTGAATGTGAATAATGAAATTCAGCAGCCATCACTCTTCATGTGTAAAAAGTGTATGTGAGCAGGTAAGCATTTTAAACAAGAAATGCAGTGCCAAAGTAATCTCTGCCATAATACCCTCAAATTCCCTGGAGTTATAGTAGGGATTAACTTGCTTCATGATGTTTGAAAACTGGAGGAAAAAATGAATTAAAGCTTTCTACCAGAAATTCCAATCAACATTAAAGAGTTGAATGAGTACTACTAAACATAAATTAAAAAAACCCAACCCAAACCTGCTCTTACCAGCTCAAAGGTTTAAATGGATGTTTTTCATCCATTTTTCTTCTCTGTGAGTGGCTTTGCTTAGTGAAAGTTTTAGTAGAACAAATAGATTAGAAGAATGGACTTTTGAGCTAGGCACAAGTGTTAAGAGGAAAGAATAGGTTTTTTTCCCTCGTGAACATTTGCATGAACTGTGCAAATGTGCATAACCACTGACACTGTGGAAATAGAAGAGGTCAGCTCAAGAATTCTACAGTAACTGCTACAGTAACTACAGAGTAAAAAGAAATATTGGCAAAATGGGTAGGAAAAAAAGGAAATTGCAGACTGTTTGTAAATACATTTTTGAAAGCACTAATATACAAGTAGTAGAAAGTAATTTGTAAACTTGAATTATTCACTGTTAACTACTCACTGAGATTTGGTGCACTATAATGGTTTAGGATGTAGAACTGATACACTGTTGTAAAATTTATGCTCTCATTTGTAACTTATTTCAATCAAAATTGAACATTTTGAATCTTTCTAAACATGTCAGTTATGAAGTGTGTCCAGTTGCCTGGTACTAGGAGGTCAGTGGGAAGCCTTGATGATTAAGCTATTTGATGAGTACAGTACAATTCAGCAAAACAGTTGCAGCATCTATAATGACAAGAAGATTTAGTTTCTGGCCTGGTGCTGTGATAAAGAAAGTGCAATCTTCTGTATTGTCCATCTCCTACAGATTCCTTTTTCATATTCATAATTGAAGAAATTACTGGGAATTGCTTCAGTGTTGTCCTTCTGGGGTTGAGTTTTACCAGTCTGCTGAAAATGTCCACTGAAGTAAGTGGTTTCTCTAAAGACTTTTGACCTTTAAGGTGAAATAACCTCATACATAATCTTCAGTGCAAGTTTTTATAGCTGCTAAGCAATTTTCCAATGCAGCTGACCATTTTTATATCTTGAAAAACTGGTAATGATACAAACAGTTGATTATGGTTTACAATGGCAATAAACCTCTCAGTATTGGTTGTTACCAAAATAAATTGCCATTCTGTTAAATGTTAAATAACAAGTCATAAACTGCTGAAAACAACCAATTTCTTGTGGATTATTGCCTGAATAAATTTTAGTAGGAAGTGCAGATCATGAAGTTGTGATCAGCAGATCAGGCCTAATGAAATTTTATGTATTTTAAAAAGCTGAAGGATCCTCAGAATATGATGCAAACTGTAACACCCATTAAACAACAAAAAAATTAAATCTGGTAATTTTGGGATTTTTGTGTGAGACTGTTTTTATCTTCTGACACCAGCTCTTGCTGTTTTCCATTGTTTCTTCAGGTGTTGAAAAACCCAGTCAATGCCAGCACACTGAGCCCCAGAGAAGGCAGGCAGAGCCTGTTCAAATACAAAGCACCTACATGAGATATCTGCTCAGAATCAGAGGGGTTAGTATCTGCTTTGGAGTAATTACTACTGCTCATCTCAAAAGCAAAAATGCCATCAAACATTCATAGCACAGGTGCCGTCTTCCCAAGAGTGAGTGACAGATCTTCACCATAGCAACGAGTGTTATCTCCTAAGAATAACATTAACCTCCCTTGTTACTAGTTTTAAATCCTTGGTATAAACAGCAGTTGCAAGGTATGTGTGCCTTGATTGTGCATTTTCATTACTTAGTATGTGCTGGGTGTGCATTAGCTGCTGTGAGACTAAAAAAGACATCACCAGAAGAGGAAGTAATTAAAGGGATGGAAATACAGCCATTAATAATCCAGTCCTGGAAACATGATCAGAGAGGTCTCCTGTTCATGCTCATGAAAATCAGCCCTCTCCACAGAGAAGCCTGGCAGAGAGCACTCTTCAGCAGCAGCATCCTCCCCCTCGATCCTCAGGCTGATTTCGAATCAGTCAGGGAGAGGTGGAAGAAAGAGCAAAAGGAGGAAGGGAGAGAAGGTTATTTCTATTTATCTTCTTTTTCTTCTGTACCTCCCTTCTTGCATACTCTTTCTCAGGCAGGCTTGAAATCCAGGAAACTTGAACCAAATATTTTAGCTATTTTAAATTGCTGCATTATGCATTTTTTTTTCAGAATGCCACCAAAGCTTTTTCGAGTAAAGGAGATGAAATTCCCCTCATAATAGCCCTGTAGGATACAGTGATATCTTGGGAGTGCCATAAAAATGCCATTAAGAGAGATTTCATTTTGGCTTCTGGGGGCTCTACACTTATCTATTTTGACTTAAACTCTTTCTTCCATCTCTGCAAGAGAGGAACATGACACAGGAGTTGCACAAAATGAGCTCAGATCAGGGAAGACAGATTGTAAATCGAGACTTGCTAGAGCTAAATCATGTTCTCTCTCTTGATCTCTTATCTGATAACTTTTATCCAAAAGGTATTGAGGAAGTTAATTGCAACTGCTAAGATGAATCTTTAGGAAATATCATTCTCCAGGGCCTTCTTTTCCCTGCTCTCCAGACCCCATGCTGCATTTTTTTCAAGGCCTCAGATATGAAATGGTTATCTTGTGAATTTTAACATCCTTATCCTTTCCTACAGAACTGTTCAGATGAAAAAAACTGTAGCTTTTTATTTGCAAGGTTTAGGAATCCAGAGAAGCAGTGCATGAGGGGGAAAGGCAGAGACTTTCTGAATTCAAATGCTTGCTCTACTTGACAAGCTAAAGACAAAGGTAAAAAAGGATGTTTTCTTTCTAGAGACTGAAGTGCTATAGACAGTCTTGGATTAGAAACAGGCTGAAATTCCTGTAGTAAACTTCTAATTACCTTGTGTGGCATGACTTCTAGATACACTATCTTGCAAAGATAGTGAAGTTGTGAGTACACGTTAAGACAGCTTTACGCTTTGCACAAGAAGATTATCTAGCCTTTATTACAGAGTTTTCCTTCTGGTGTTTTTCTTTTTGCTGAGCATGGCAGAGCAGAGATTCATTGTGAAATATAGAAAAGGAAGTGAGCTTTGAATTTGCTCAATTTCTCAAGAGCTGTTCTAAGACTACGATTATAGGCCACTAAACAAATGCAGGCTCCATTTGTTTGGAAATGACTTAATGACAAATATATTATCCAGTGATTAGTTTTTTTAATATTTTGCACTGATACTTTCTTCATTCAAAGCAATAATGACTTGAGTTGTGTGTTTCTTTATGTGCAAGTGCAATCAAGACAAAAACCCAAAGTCACAAAAAGTGTTTTTTACAGAGTTATATTGCACTGCATGTCAGGCAGTAAGAAGAGGGGGGGCTCTCTGGGGGAAAAGCCCTGGACAGGTGTTAACATGATAACATTTGTCTGACTCCTGTTTCTCCATACACTTTGAAGGAGGTGAATATTAAAAGATGGAGCTGCTGAGCCAATATATATTTTCCTACATATTTGCTGCTAGACAATGAAAGAAGGTGACTGTGACACATAGGACAGGAACTGAAATGTATACTCAGGACCATTCCCCAATTATTCTCATTTTGTGAAGCCAACAGAAACCTCAGTAATGGGCTTGCTGTGGAAAGGGAGTTTTGAATGGCAGTTTGTTTTATGACTCTTAATTTATTTCTCCTTCAGTTGTTGGTCTCATGGCTGACTCCTCCTCCCCTCTCCCACTCACACCATGTGGCGTCATTCTGCAACAGCTTTCCTTGCATTTCATTGTACCTCATAAGTCTTACTGTGAAATGCTTTGGCACATAGGCAGCGAGGAAAAATTCTGTGTGACAAGCCTGATGCCTTAGAAATATTTTGTGTGTTCCTCTGTAGAGGATAGAAAGTGTAAAAACACAAGGGAAGGTATTCTGTGGAAAAAAGGTATTACTGTATGTCACATGAATGCTGTTTGAGAGCTACAAATTCCTGCACAAAACATAATAAAATGTAATGAACACCTCTCCTGCTGGAAACTTACATAAGAAGACATAGCTCAACTTCTGCTTGGGTTGAATCTTGGTAGGAAAAGTTCAGGAGAAGGAGAGAAAGAGAGGAGCCCTCAGACCCTTCCAAGCAGGTGACATCCTTCCTTTCTCATTGTCACACTTGGACAGTTTGTGACACGGGTGTCCCACAGGTATCTCAGCAAACCCTGAGCCCACACTTGAATGATGCACCAAGTGGTGATGGACATGCACCTCTCCATCCCTTTCCCAGGCTTTGCTTGGAAAAAGGAGATACAGCTGGGGTTGAAGTGAGGTGGGATGATAGGAATGAAAGTGTGGTGTGGACAGTGGAAGTAGACCTGGGCTGCCTCTGAAGTGCCCTGAATGTCTCAGCTGGTGTGCACACACCTCGCTCTCCCATCAAATGATGGGAAGGGAGGTCAAAAGAGCTCAAGTGGAAACAACTGAAAGGATACCAAATTCTTATAAATTTGCATGCCTTTTGGGAAGGAGGAAGGCAGTGCAATTTTGATGAGAAAGGCTGCTTTTGGTTTGGGCTTAATCATGCAGGGTTCTGAGTGCCTTCAGTCCTCATTCACATTGATAGGAACTGACTGTCCTCATGCTACCTGGCAGGCACGGCTGCTAGGTCAGTTCTCATTCCCCTCTCCCCCACAGCCTGTCACTTCACTTCCTAAAGAATGTCTTATTTGATGTCATCTGTAGCACAGGGAATTAATGAGGTTTTCTTTCAGAGGCTTCTCATTTATCCCCAGAAAATCAAAGGGACAGATGTTTTTCTCTGCTAGAAAGTAAACCAGTAAGAAAATGACAGAAAAGAGCTGGTTGGATGCTTGTAGCATCCCTGTCCCAGACATGCAGAGGGGGCTTGGACCTACTTTGGGTCTGTGAAAAGAAGGAGCAGCTGTTTGGTGTCTGACTGTCCTCATGGGCTGTGGTTCTCCTTTCATGTTTCAAAGGATTTCTAACCCTCAGGGACCACCTCTGACCACATAATTTCTCAAGAAATGGATGCAAGGCACACTTAATGTCAATGACATCTTAATCACCTTGTCTTTGAAAAGCGAAAAGGCCAAGACAAATACTTCTGTTAGCAGGAGAATCATAGTATTTGATAAACATGGACTACATGCATCTAGTTGAGATGCCTCTATGCTGAACTGTGCAATTCACAAAATGTAAATGGGGTGCTTATCAGATGGATTATTTTCTGAAAGCACAGTCAAAATTACAGTAATTACTTTTCCTCCTGCTACATTATCTGTATTCCCAAGAAACTTTATAACTTCATGCAGAAAATAAATAAATATTTACTTAAAAGATCAGAATAGCTGAGTAAAGGTTCCCTTGACTTCCCACAAAGTCAGCATTTCTCTTGAACAAAAAGCTGGTTTTGGCAGCTTGAGATTTTCACGGGGGCAGGTACTGTCAATGAAACCTTTTTCCAAGGAGATCACTAGATATTAATCTAGATTTTCAAGAAGCTACAATTTCCTTAAATTCCCACCTCTTTGACATGCCCTTGGGTGAGAAATGAGTTCCTACTATTCCTCCTTCCACAACTGAGTGCTTTAGCCAAGCTTTTTAGCTATAACCATCAAGATTATTGCCTGAGAATAATCAATATTAAGGACCCGCCTTTTTAATGTGAGATAAAGATTAATCTACTTTGTCACTCAGACTCCCTTAAGCCCACTCATACACATGCATTTGATTATATTTTATGATTTGCAAAGAATAAATCTAAAGGACTAGTTAAAAAAATCATCTGCCATGGCTTGTTCAGCTCATCAAACTGTGTAGATTATGATATAATTCTAACACCAATTGGTTCTACAGAGTCATAGGGCTCTGTAGACAAGTAACAAGCAAGCTTTATAACACTCCCCCATCCATCCCAAATGTAAGCATTTTAACCTGGTTTATTTGTTTTTTTTTTTATTCTAGCATAGGAAAGGCAAAAATTTTCTTGGACACTTGTATCCTTTGTTGCTCTACAGTGATAGTGCCCATAGTTTTTTATGATTTTGTCCTCAAAATTTCCTCACGAGGTAAAAAGTGCTGTTTTGTTATAACTGAGAGACTGAAGTGCAGAAAAGTTAGAAGACTTTTCTCATGGCCACCTGGGAAAGTCAAAAGGGGTCAAGAGCTCAGGCTATGAATTCAGCTGGGACCTTCTTACTTCATTTCAAGCTTGCATGTAAGAAAAATGGTTCACAGCCACTCTCACATCTCTGACCTGGGAATAGTGCAGTGTCCTCATGGGGTACATCTGGATCTAAGACAACCTGTCTGACTGTGCTCTGAAACAGCCTCAGAATGTTCAGCCTGTTCATCACAGTCTTCACCATGAGCTGTGAGGATGGGAACAAGCAGCTGGGTGGTGCTACATGCTTGAGCAAATGACCAGGACATCAATTCCTTTAGTGACAGCACCAGGGTCTGAGAGCTAACTCCATTTCCTAGGACACTGCTTCAGCCTCTGAACTAACCTTCTTCCCATAAAATACAGCTAACATGTAAGTGTTTTGTAGCTGGGCAGAAACCTTGTAACGTGAGCAATGTCATGTCAAAAACACCCATTTGATTCTGATTCGGAAATCAACACAAAGATTCATCCTCATCCAGCTCAGCCCATGCCATAAGTGCACGGAGATGATAAGAGAGACATTGCTGTCCTGTAACACATAAGTGCAAATAGTTGAGAAATAGCTCAAAAGATAATCAGTAACTAATTGAGCATCATGACTGCACCACTGCATAAACTCCTTGAAAGAGCAGCAAAGGGTGAAAATTGCTGATGGCAATTTCCACAGTAGAGTAATTTAGCTCAGAGGCAAAGAGAGTGGTGAAGGAGAGAGAGAGAATATATATGTCAGCGTGGGAGAGGGTGGATTGGTACAAGAAGGAGTGCATTAGAGTATGTGTGAGTGTGGAGGAGTGAGTTTCTCAGAATTAGGGCAAATTCTGCATTCATAGTAGGCCTTGCAGAGAAGCTGCATGCGTGCATGTGTATACATATATACAGGTTTGAGCTTGGCCATCTTGGGGTCATTAGTGTTTTTTAAGACATTTTTCTAGAATATATTTCCAGTTCTTGCAAGTGTAGGGAAAAAAAAACCTTGAAGGTGGGATTGAAAGTCAGCTGAAAATGCAAAACTTAGAAGATGTACCAGTGATTTGGAAAATATATAAAAGCAGCAAGACTCTTTTTTCAGAAAGTGGAAAGATGGAGATGGGGAGATGGCAAGGGAGGACTGTTGTTATAATTGCCTCCTGGAAAGATGTTGGCAGTGTTTATCAAAAGATGAAATGTAGGGTGGGTGGGCATTCCACCTCCATCTCTGGGCAAAGGAGAACGTGTAGAGGGTTCTGTGCCACTGACAATAAGGAGTAGGAGTTTAACTGCGCGGATTCATCCTTTCTCTTTCACTATTCCAGTGCCTTCATGTAGGCAAAAAGAAGATGCTGTTTGCTGTAACCCAGGGTCATTGGATGTAGAGAGAACACTTAGAAATCAAAGGTTAAACCAGTGAGAAATTCTTTTCAACAGCAACTTAGTAAAAAATGTCTCTCGATTGAGATGGGCAGTGAAGTATATCCAAGTTCTTATGCACACTGCATCTTTCCAAAATGTATGCCAGGAAAACAGAGTCAGATGTTTAGGCTCTGGTTCCTACTCATTGCTGGTTTCCCTGGTAATCCACTCTAGCACTATTCCAGCTTTGAGGCTCCTAAGCACAAATTTTTGGGCTCATTTCCAGTCACTTATCCTTCCAGTGGGAACAGTCTATTTCTTACTTCACCCACTTAGGCACAGCAATTTATACTTCTGATTCATGCTGTGGTGGACTGAGGGGAAGATTTTATAGTGGTAATGCCAATTGTCCCCTATCCCACAGTAACTTTAAAGTACTTAGCAAAACCTCCGGAGGTGTAGAAATGCGAGACAGGAAAATAAAGTGCTCATGTAAGTAACAGAATCATCCCTTACATATCCCTTAACCCCCAAAAGTCATGTTCACACAGCCAAAGTTTCTTCTAATTAAGAAAACACCTCACAAGGCGAGGATTTCACCTTGAAAAAATATTTCAAATATATTCTCAGTGGTCATTGATTATAATAAGTAATTGATCTCTTGGTCAGAAGCTAAAAGATTTTGCTCTGATCACATTAACCTAAGAATGAATCTAAGTGTACATTCTGTTGTCTGTATTTCCTTTTCCCTTGCAGTGATTCAGTGCAGCATTGCCTAAGGATAAACAACATTCATTAGAACAGTTTAGATGGAATAGCTACATTCTTCACACTTTCCACACTTATAAACTCCTAGCACCAGTAGTTCCTATGGCCAGTCCTAGGATCACATAAAGGATTAAGAAAGCCCATTAATCCTTGATTTTGTCCTTTAGTATTACATCTATAAGGGAAATTGATTACAATCCTGAGATTTGGGTTTGTCTGCATGCTGACCTTACAGAGCACAGCCAAATTATTGGAGATGAATGTTTCTCTCAAGATGCTGTTTTCTATCATGTTCTTCTTTAGGAGTGGAAACCACCTGGGACTGGCTGTTCAAATGGAACTTGATTTCTAGAAGCTTTTCAGCTTTACTGCATGCATGTGGTAATAATTACTTGCTAAATAAGGGCTGTGTGGATTGTGTTTTACCAAATGATTTAGGTATTTGTGATAGATTTCCACCTATTCAAGTTTTGATTGCAAAATCACTCTATGGAGAAAAAATATAGATAAGTGTCAACATTGCATAACTGAGGTAAACATCTCTTGGTCTCCCAAAAGCTGCTTAACTGATTTCCACTGTTTAAATGTACTTTTGACTGTGGACTATGACAAACTTTCCATATGAATTTTTAAATTGGTTCAAAGCAGTAGGCCACAATCTCTTTGGAATAATCTAAAGAATAATTTAATGGTAATGAAGTTAAAGATAGCACTCAAAATAACCCCTTTAAGATGCCAAATCACTAGTAAACACTTGCATAAATTCCACTTCCACATAAAACCTATTAAGGGATTCTGAAAAGTTTTGCATGCTAGAGTCCAAATACATTCATGCACAGCTCAGAGTGAGACTGAATAAGTTAAAATAGTGATGGAAAAGTCAGCAAGACCCATAGGCCAAAAGCTACAGGTTCCTTAAAGCAATGTTTTGGCTATAGATGGAATAAGGTTTTTTTAGTAGACTGGAAAATTAAGTGGGAATTGTAGGTCTCAGTGTTCACCTTGGCTCTGGCAGGCAGATATGGTCCATGTTAGCCTAAGCTCTGCCCCACGCAGATGAACTTGCAGGTGTCTGTGTGTCTGCTATCATACACGTAGTCAGTGGAGTTTGGGGAGCCCCCACAGCTGCCTGGATATAAAAGTATCTCTGTCTAAAACAGGCACCTACATCTGGGAAGCTGAATAGCACTGCAAACTCTCTCAGCCTAACTTAGTGGCTTGCTTTTCCACTGCCTGTAAAGGGAACATAAGCACTGCGCTCCCACACCAACCTTTGGGAGCATAAACTAGGGCCTCATCCCTTGCAGAACCTACATGTCTCTGAGCTAGGTAGGCAAAGGCTTCTGTTGTGTCTCTATGACTCCCTCCTTGTAGACATAGGCGTGTTTGGACATCACCTGAAAGACATTGCAGTGTGAGAAAAACTGGATGCCGTGCCATGCAGTTCCCATGGCCTGGCTGCTTCTGCACTAGGGAGCACTGGACATTGAGGTTCAGGTCCCCAGATTCCTCTCCAAGGAGGAGGGAACATGCAGACCTGCAAGCCTCCAGCCTCCATCTCAAGGGTCTCTGTGTTTCTGTTGCAGTTTGGTTCAGGCAGGAGAAGCTGCTTGGTGCACGTTGCTGAGCTAGACCAATGGGCATTCCATGGAGTAGCTCCAACTCAGTCCTTCAGATGAGACCTGAGGACTTTGGAGAGCACCATTCCATGAACGCGGTTCTGAGCTTCTCTGTGGCCCTGGGAAGGGCTTAATTAATTTCTTCCATAGGTCTCTCAGCCCTCTCTTTCAATTTCCATTGCTTAACTGAGAAGTTGGCTTCTCTATTGATGGCAGTGGAGAAGAATACTGGCTCCTCTGGAGTCTGAGGTCTGAGCCTCATATGTGGATGTACAGAGCTGTTTGTCTTACAATTGGCTGTATGCTGGTACTTTAAAAAGGAAATATTCCAAACGTCTTTTATAGGGTCATTAAACAACTATTTTAGAAATTATTTTCTTTTGAGATGCATTTATGACATGGATGGATGGATGGATGGATGGATAGATAGATAGATAGATAGATACTTTTTTCCCCTAAATGTCTGGGATTAGAAGCAGTGTGAAAAGTTATGTAATGTTTAAAATACCATCACATTCTCCTAGCTGGTGATAAATATGGATTTTGATGCTAGGGATATGCTCCTCTATTAATCTGATCAACCTTTTCTCTTTTTTTAAAGTTTGTCCCTTTAGAAACATTCTTGTAACCTCTTGGACATAATTTTTTTGTTTTCCTCAGAGATCCTGAGATGATATTGAGTTACTTGGGAAATTAGATTTGTCAGCTTTATTTCTGGTTGCTGTCTACATTAATTTTATAATTAAAACCCAAAGATGTGTGTCTAATATGTATGAATCTACAAAAAGCAGAAAGAGGAAGAAATGTGCTAAAGCCCATAAGAAAGAAGTAGTTTGACACATGTCAGTGCTACGTTTCAGTGCAAGAAAGGAAATATTTTTTTGGCAGAGAGCTCAGAGAACATGTAGGCAAACCAAGCAAAAACTCATGAATCTGAAAATTAGTCTATGAAGTGTTTGTAGTCACAGTCAGTTTTTGCTAAAATATTCAAATACAAATTATTGGATTACAGATTTGGTATGTGCTACAAGTTTTGCTCATTTATACACAAACCATGTATGTTGCATTTTGTGTATAAGGCTGGGATACTGAAGGAGAAAAAAGTTGATTCAGGGAGCTCCTCTCCTACCCACATCCTCTCAACTTCATTTTCCCTTGATTCTGATCATTCAAGAAATCTTAAGCAAGGGGAAGCACACATTTCCTCATCCCCTCCTCTGTTCTATGACGATGTTCTAATGCTTGGCATTATTATTCACCATATACATTGTAGTAAACTATTTACTTTGCAGCACCACGACTTTTGTGTGACTTGCCTCCTTTGTAGATGATGTGAATAAGTCACTGCCTGTGTGTGTCAGCAGCGGCAGTGTTCTCTGCTGACGGATATCTTCAGGGAGTGGTGCTGCTTTTGAGGGTAGCAACACCAAGATGATGCTCTGTAGGTTTAGGAGCACTCCAGGAAGCAGCAATCACAGTCCCTACCACTGAAAACCCTTCTCAAGCAGGAACATTTACCAGGTATTTCCTTGTTGCACTGAAATTGGAAGGCTGGTGGGAGGCTGTGGTCGAGCATTTCCAGTGAGCCACAGCTGAAGATGTTTTCATAAACTCAGCACCCCGTTAACCAGGTGGCAGTGCAGTATTGTGGATGTGACTGAGCACTAGATCTGTCTGCTGGAGAGCTAAACTGGGATGAGATAAAGTCACTGCCAACAAACATTCTCCAGCTCTCTGTGCTTTCAGTAAAATCATCACTTGCTGGATGTTGTAACTCAGTTTTCCAGCACCTACCTGCAGTGAGGACCAAGTGCACTTTTCTCATGCTTCTTCCTCCTCAGCTGACTGCAGTCTCACGTCTCCTGTCATGATGCCTGAAAAACAGTGTCCCTAGTGATAGGTGGAAGCTGGTTCTTGTTTACCAGCATAACTGAGCTGAGAAATCAAGGTCCAGTCTTGTTTACATGGGATTTGCTGGCTGAAGGCTGGATTCTGCCCCACCTGCCAGATGTCAGATGGAGGCTTTGTAGCTGCTTTTCTAGTCATATGGCACAAGCCTTGAGTCGCAGTTGCTCTCCTGAATTTAGATACTGGAGGAGTAGTGTCAGTTCCTGAAGCTAGGTGCTGGTAATCCATGATCTCAATTAGACACTACAGTTTGGACTTCTTGTTTCTCATATTTGAATGAAAATTTAAGTAAGTGGTAGCTTTTGGTACATCAGGATAAAATTACTGAGTAGGAAGCCTTTCATCTTTCAAGGCTAGTTAATATTATCCATTTATATAAATCTTTATGGCTCTCAGTTGCAATTGCTCATTCCTTTCTTCTTTGTAAACTGGACAGATTGTCATTTACATTTAGATTTTCCCCTACATATGAGATTATTGTTAGATGTATTTTATTATGTGGCTTGGTAGACATATTCCTTTGCAATTCACCCCTACCTGTATGACTTGCACTAAAATAAACAGAAATCACATAATGAACAAACAAAAAAACCTGATGCACTGAGGAAACAAAAAGCCATCAATCACTCAAATGGTCTGGAGACCTCACACACACATATACAAACTCATCTCAATCTGCGGACAGAAAGAGAAAGGATAAAGGCTGGAGTAAGAAGACTTTAAGAAAGGCTCTCCTTAGAATCCCAAGAAGAATGTCCTACCCACTCATGTGCTACACTTCAAGGCCTGTGTTTGTTCTGTTTCCTTATGTTAATCAGAATGTGAGTGACTCTCAGACTTTGAATTCAGAGGACCATGGCTCTCAGTCAATTCTACACAAAGGTCTGAGCACTGTCTGAAACCCCAGAGTTAAGAGTGCTGAGAAGCCAGGTGTGCACCTGCAGCTGCAGGAAGGGGTTTAGTCTGGTAGGTGTGCTTGGAACACATAGGATGGATACAACCTTGCATGAAGTGATGGCAACTGGGACAGTGGGACACTTTGCCTATCCAATGGTTCAGCAGATGGAATGCTCAGCTGAACAAGGTAAAATTAAGCTCTGTACTTTGGACCATAGTATGAAGTGGTGAGTGCCTCCAGTGACAGGATATTCTGCAAAGTTAGTTGAGTGGCTGACATCCCTCACATCTTTGGCTCTATGTCCACATGACAGAAAAATCCTGGTATTTAAAAGCAAATTCTTGGTAGAAAACATGCATTGTGTGGCTGGGTTTTGGAGTGTTGCTGAGTAGCTTTAGTGTTGAGTTTGGTCACAGACTCCCTTTCTCTTTGTTTGCTTGATGACACCTCTCAGACACCCAGTAGTTTAAAAAAAAAGCGAAGGTCTTAGCCCAAGTCAGTATGTTGCCATATAACTGTGATTTGAGAGAACTTTTTAGCAGTGAGTTATGCTCTATGTCATGGCACAAAGTAGTGATTTCTCAACATCTCTGCTGGGAGAAGAGCCTTGGTATTCCTGCATAGCTTTCAAGTTTTGCACCTCCTGCCTAGCTGCAAAACCGAGACTTTGTGTATCCAGAGCTATTTTCTTTGTTACTTAGTTCTTGATGTATGCTATTACACTGGGTTCTTGTGGGATTTTGTGTTGCTTTTTTTGCCAGCCTAAACACTCTCATTTGGTTTGTTTCACAATGCATCAAATAAAGAGAGTTAATGCAAACCTTACTTTAGATTAGTTACTCAGAAGAACAGTAGCATTGATTGTGGGCTTGCTTGCAAGGACCTTTCTATAGACTTCCCAAAGCCTTGAATTCCTCACGTGATTTAATCTCTGGAACACCTTTTGCTCTCTTCTGAACATGGTTGCATGCGTGGATTGGGGAGCATGAAACAGGTGTGGGCCAAATGGGTCTGGGAGATGAAACCTTATTCTGGTCATTTCTGGAAATGTTTCTGCTGCTCCTTCTCCTTTGGAAATTGTAAATAAAGTAATTTCAAGGCTTGTAGCAAATTTAGGATGAAGTTGTCCAGGTTCTTTCTCCAATTTGGATCCACCCACTATTGCTGCAGATCATCCATAGTTTCCTGTTGATAATACAGCTTGTTAACTCCCTGAAAAAAGGCTTTAACTACTTCTAAATTAACTTTCCAGAAGAAGAAACCCTGTAGAAAGAAGTCTAGAAGAAGACAGCCCAGATGGTATCATATTGTTTAACCTGGAAGCAGCAAGTAGAGTGGATTGAACTGGGCAGAGGCTGTGCAATCACAGCTGTGATGTGTCCTGTGGCCAAATTAGCCTGTTCACTGCTTGTGGGGATATATACTGTGTTATAGTATTCCTGAAAGCAGCCTTGAAAGAAAGACAAAAATTTAAGGTCTCAATACTAAACATATACAGATTTCTTGATTGCATGACCAATGTACGTCATTGAACTTCTGACCATCTGCCCATTATTTATTACTGTAAATAAAAAGCTCTGCACTGCAGAAAAGCAACAGTTCTGTGTGACTGCCCAGTTCCATTTCACCTGGGCACACACTTTCATACTTTTCTTTGCACATTTGAACTGCACAGACTACTAAAATAAAAAAAAAGGCTGCAAATCCTGCATTGTTCCTGCTCTTGACTGTAAACCTTTGAAACATTAGGGATTTCAGCCTCCACAATGAAATCCCTTCAAAGGGGAAGACTAATAAAGTACTCATAAAGGTTAATACTCTTTTTTTTCATTGCTTCTCCATTTCTCTGTACTAACTTTTGTTTTAAGAGCATCTCATGGCTATAAACTGCAAAGGGTTTTCTTTAGACTTAGAAAACCCATCTCAAAACATTCTGTGTAAATATAACATGAGCTCTTCTCTGTCTTTTATAATAGGATGAAAACCTCTTTGCCATTGCTTCCAAATCTTCTTGCTCACTGTGAAGATTGAGGGAGAAGAATGGTATCACCAGGGTATATTTGTGCTTCAAGAAAATCTGCCTTCCCCTCCTCTGTTATTGGATAATTTCCTTAAGACAGTATTTATCCATTTTACAGATCAGAGATTCAAATCCAGCCCTGAAACTAAAGTTTTAACTAGCAGAAGTTCTGTGGACTCAAATCAGGGTCAAATGTGCAATTCTGCAGATGTCCCCTTCCTCTGCAGTTTGGACAGATGAAGCAAGGACTTCATAGGGATGGAAATAAAATGACAGGTGACTTCTGTAGACCTCTGCTGGGACAATATTAGATGCCTTCCCTGTGCTGCCCTGTGGACAAATAAAACACCTGTTCCAGTGCTGTCAATCAAGAACTTCTCAGGGTAGGAAATGTGTTTTAGAAAACTTGGGCTGTTGAGACACCATCTGGCTTCTTTCTCTGTCAGTATGCTTTATTGTGCAAAACTGTCTTCCAGTATCACCCTGCAAAGCAGCTCCTGCCTTGCAATTCTTTATTAGACAAATCAGCCTTGAACAGGTGGCATCATGTTTATCCATGGCTGTTCTTCTTCTCAACACAAAAGTGTATTTTCCACCCTGATGAGACTTTAGCTTTTTTTGTCGCGGTCTAACCAATGTGACAAGTTCGACCAAGGTGACAGCCAGTCTGAGTGAAGGGGTGGAAATGACACCCTGAAATGAGCTCTGATTACCTGGCAAATATTTGCTTTCCATGAGTAATATATATTCTCGCTAACCTTCAAGGACAAGAAAAATGTTTTTTCTAACATCACCATCAACTAGTGAACTGGTAGAGCTAGAGATGCAGATTTTTCTTGCAGGGAGGGGCTCCTCTGCAATTGGAAGTTAGTATTATCTGAGCTTATTTTTGGGATAAAGCCAACAGCAGAGTAATTTTGGATGGTTCCTCTTTACAAAGTTTCAGTCACAACACCTGAGGCAGCTGACTCCATGGGCAGAACCACCTGAGGAAATGCACAAACTCTCATAAATTCAACACCACCATAGTTTACAATGATTTTTTACTATGAAATTTTCTCTCTTCATATTCCTTGTTCCCTCTCTTCGTTTATAAGAGCCTTCTGGGATGTCCTGGGATTTGTGTGGGTTTTTTTGATGGAACGCCAGGTTCTAACAAAATCCCTCCAGTCTCTATTTTTAATCCTATTTTATGGTCTTCTGTTGCTTCACTCACATTTTCTCTCGCAAGCGTACCATGTCTTCCCCCTGTGAAATGCAAGTCAGCTTTTAACGTCAGCAATCAGATCTGCAGAGTGTACAAGTTTTCCAGCCTCCTCCCCAGACACAACCAGGCTAATCAGCTGCATTCAGTAAGGAGCAGTGATAAAAACAGAAATGCACCAGAGGGTTAATTTTTAAATACAACAACTCTAATATGGAAACTGTTTTTTCCTGCAGAAAGTTTAAAAAAAAAAAAGTGAGGGAAAACTTATCTAGTTAAGTGCATATTACTATTATATTGAGCTATTTCAGAGCAACTACTTGAGAATGAATCTTTCTCTGGCCCTAAGTCCTGGAGCAGCCCTTTAAATTCATAGCCTATCTTCTTCCAAATTAACTGGTCTTTGCAGACAAGCCCTCAGCTAACTTATTCTAAAATTCTAAAATAGACAAACCAGTGTCAACGCCAATGCCCAAGGGCCTAACTCAGCCAGCTTTTCACATTAAAGGCATTATGCCTCGTCTGCATCAGACTTTTAAAATGTATCAGCTAATATGTGCTAATGACACACATTTAAACTCTAGTCTAGACAAAGCCCGTGCGATTGCCCTCTGAATGCTTGATGCGATCCGAACACCCTGACAGCAAATCTGATTACCCCATTTTAATCATGAAAGGCTATAAACATCTGAGAGTTATCCAAACCCACCCCATAGTGAAGAACAGGGCTGTGCATGGGATCTAAGCCTCAAAATATCCTCATGGGGTGAGACCTCTGGCCTTGCACAAGTAAGCCTGTCAGTGGGGATAAAAGCCAGGCTTTAGTAGACAGAAACTATGCAGAGGAACCTGTTACACCAGGATGAAGAAAACGGCCCAACAGCAATTCACTTGTGTTCTGCTTTGACATTGGTGATCAGCTCATAGTCTGACAGGAACAGGAGACAAAGAGTTGAATTGGAGCAGAGATGTGGCTGCATGTCTCTATGCTGTAAACTGATCAGTTTAATTCAAGTAACAGTTTTTCTCCACACATTTTAAAGCAAGTTTTGAAATATTGGAAAGGATATTAAAAAACAAGGATGCAATGATTCGAGGAAGAGAAGATAAATGC
This sequence comes from Leptocoma aspasia, assembly GCA_013399835.1. Classification (NCBI taxonomy): domain Eukaryota; kingdom Metazoa; phylum Chordata; class Aves; order Passeriformes; family Nectariniidae; genus Leptocoma; species Leptocoma aspasia. The sequence goes on from VXAX01006461.1 coordinate 1,847,565, forward strand.
TTTATTGCAAAACACTTAAAAACTCAATCTGTTTAGCTTATGAGAAAGAATACTGAGGAGTAAATAGACTACAATATATAAATATCTTCACAGGGAGAAAATATGCTGTACTAAAGTGTTATTTAATCTTGCAGAGAAAAGCAAACCTGGCTAGAAGAAGCTAGCAAAAATGAAGTTAGGAAGTTAGGATCCAATTTTGACAACACTAATCAATTCTAAGAAACTATCAAGCAAAAAAAGAGTTTTTAATCAGTTGATAACCTTGATTATGGCTGGATGTTTTTACGGCAAGTGTATTTTAATCCACCATATGCTATTGGGATCACTACAGAACTAACAGTGACACGGCTAAGACACATCAGTCCAAGTCAATGGGTTTTTTTAGGCTTCAATGTTAATGTGTATAAAAGTACATAAATTGGCAAGAAGTACTTACCAACCAGAAGTCTGAGCAAATGGTTGTGATAGGTCTGTGGCAGGATTGCAGGAATGCTGTCTGCTAGGTCTAAAGGAATATATACTTTTTTCCTCTTGCTGCCCCCCAAATACCCCTGTTGAAAGGGCATCTGACACTGGAGTCAGCTTACTAAATCTGGACAGGAACAGTGTTACCCATTGTGAAGCAAAACACTTAATCAAATCTACTCCTGAGCGTATCTATGATTTTGCTTACAAATTCAATGTAATGGGTTTATAAAGTCAGAGTATCTGTACCTTGTAAGCATAATTTCCTGGTCTGGCTGCTTTTTCAGTTGACTTACTTGCTCCTGGAACATTCAGTTTTAACTCAGTAAATACGTAGTCAGTTTTTGCTGTCCAAGCAGTCACACACAGAACCAGAAAGAATTTGATGCTGTTTCTACTTTCTTTTTGAGGGAAAAGTTAGGGTGAAAGAGCTGCAGAACTTAGCAGGATAACCTGAGTGACAAGTCAAGGGACAATTTGTGCCCGTTCACAAAAAAAGGGTACAATGCTGAATTAATGTTTATTATTAATAAGCATTATAATATTAATTATAATATTAATACTCTTAATATTATTAATAGTAATTAATGCTTTTAATGCTGAACACTGAGATGCATTTGTTAAGTGGAAAAAATGGACATCAGTTCTATGTCAGACCTGGCTAATTACTGGTGCCAGAGGCACCAAAAGAATATCCAAAGCCAACTCTCTCCTTTCCCTCCTCTCTCCAAATCTCCTTCCCCAAATCAACTCATATCATCCCAGAACATTTTTGTCATACTAACACTGACTGTCAAAGCCATTCTGATTTTAAATAAAACAGTGCTTGCAAGACCAGAATTTTTACTTAAACAAACCACCCAGAATGCTCTTACAAGCAATTTTCTAGCTTTAGATTCCATAGCATTTGCTGCACATCATGTGTAGCCAAATGTAGCATAGCTTGATACAGGATTTTCTCTAAATCTCAGTATAGCTGTTCCCTAAGTGAATGTGATGCTCTGGCAGTCCTGAACATGCAAGTTTTGCCCTAAACACACACACTTCAATAAACAATTGACTCCACTATGCACGAGGAGATATTAAGAATTTCCTTTTCAGTGATCGGGATAACGCTGTCTTCATCAAACATGATCAAACATAAAACATCTCTTGTGGACATAAAATGCGGTTTCACAGAGAGGCTACCCTTATCTCCCTTGAATGTACAGTGTTAAACACACATTTGTCCAAGAGGTTTTGCACAGTGTATCTCTTAATCCTTCTAGTGGGAATCAGATACAGTGCAGTAAGAGGCTGGCCCCTCTAAGCTGGTGAAAGTCACTGCTGCCATCAGTCCAAGACAGGTCAAAGCTGAGGATGGGCTGAAAAGCTCTCCTGGGAGAACAGGAGTTCAGGCCAAGCTAGCTTACAGCTCTGTGCAAAATGCCCTCAGCATGTTTGGGCAGTTAGAAACCGAATCTTCTCCTGCTCCACTAGTCCCTATTTGAGAAGGGACACTGCTATAACTTTCTTCCATAACTTGCAGTTACATGCCAGGCTGTTGCTCAGTCTCACCTCTTGAGCTCATGGTTAGCCTAATGTGATACCTCTTTGGCCCTTTTTTTTTTTTTTCCCACTACTGCTGTGAAGATCCTGCTAACTGAAACTGGCTTTGAGTCTTTACCAAATGTGCATCTTTCTTCAACCTGACTCAGCTGCAGAAACTTGCTTCAGGTCTTGTGGGGACCTCTGAGGATCATCTGATTCAATTGCCTGACCACCTCAGGGCTGACAAAACGTTAACTCACGTCATTAAAGGCATTGTGCAAATGTCCTTAAACACAGACAGCCTTGGGGCATTGATCACCTCTCTGGAAGCCCACTCCAGTGCTTGGCCACTATCTCAGTAAAGAAATGCCTCCTAATGTCCAATCTAGGTGGCTTTCCTGTATCAAAAATATCCTGTATCAAATCCTGTACCAAAAGCGGCTTTCTCATTATTAATCTCATTGTATTAACTGCAGAACTCCCAGCTGGATACCCAAGAGTCATCATAGGGACATTTCAGCACCTAAATGATGGAGCTCAACATTTTAATCCAGTTTGCTCCAAAGCACACAAAGTTAAGGCTAGTTCTTGGGCCTGACCTGATACTCATTGAGGATATCCCTAGATTTCAAGTTCTCAACTGATGCATTACAATATTACAGGATGCCTACATGCTATTCATACTCAAAGTTGTTTCGATCTTCTTTGGCAGCATCTAAAAGCCAGTGAAGGAGGTTCCCTTTTAGCTGATACAATACAAGGACTAAAAAGGTACCCTTCTAAAGCTCTGATGGTCTAGACATGAAAAACCCATGAAGATAAAAAAGAAGAAAAATACATGCAAAACAAATACAGTTATTAGGTTACAAGGTTCTGTCAAAACCAAATGTTTTCTGACTGTCTGGATTTGAAGTTGTTTTGTGAGAGAGAAAATGATCTAAAGGAAAAAAAGGAGGACACAAGGAAAGGAAGGACAGACTATAGTGCCACGAGCTAGTTGAGGTGTTAGGGCACGGGTTGGACTCGATGATCTTGAAGGTCTCTTCCAACCTAGACATTCTGTGATTCTGTGATTCTGTGATAATGAATAAGTATGGCATGGAGTATGCTGAGGTGAAAGTTTTCTCACATCTCTTTTCCCCAGCCTAGGTGGCATCCATACACATTTATGTTACAGCACCTAAATACAAGCTGTCAGACCTAACACATTTTTGCCAGAATTATTCATGAAATTGTATGATCTCAAGAGGGGAAAGAGTTGTTACTTGGATTAAACTAGTTAATTTTCATTAACATAACTGGCATATAATTACTAGTTTCACCTGAGTAACCTATCACAGGCACTATAGCAACCATAATTGAGATGTACTTGATTTTTTAAATTTTGTGTGTACTGCCTGAAAGCATATTTTTTTTCCCCATAATAGACCTGCTAAGCCTTTCTTTTCCCCTTTTGTACACAATTAGCATTTAATTTAATATTTCTGTATTCCAGGTAGATGCCAGAAGAGAAATAGATTCTAAAGTACCAATCACCAAAAGCCATGTTGGACAGTTCCTTCACTACTAAATGCATTTGACACTAATTGCTGTTTACTGAAGGACCTGAGTGAAACATCACTCTGACATGCATCTGGATACTTCCCTGCATCTGCTTCAGTTTCCTGTATTTCCCACTGTTGGTGCCCCACTTCATAGGGGCAGCTCTCCCGTGACTGGCTCTTCTGCCTGCACAGGGGTGTGGCAAAGAGGGGGCTGCTGTTTCAAACCCACAGCAGTTCTTACCTAACACAACAATGAAAATAGGATATTTGAACGTGTTCATTTTTCACCCATCTGCTTGTTGGAACAAAAATCAAAGGTCCATGCTGGTACTTCCTCTACCAATGTTTTAAATTATTTTAATCTTAGCCAATATTTCAAGCTCTTTTTTGGTTTATAATTCATTTAACCAAGTTATCTGCAATTAATAGTTCAGGTAGGGGAAAGATAAGTTCCAGGAGACTCTTGCTGGATCAATTCAAATTCAATAACGTCAGAAGAAATACTTACACAAACAATATGGTAGAAGTCATATTTATTGGTAAAAATTAATATATCTGCTATAAAATTTGTAACAGTAATGCAACTGAATATTTATTTTGATGCATAAACCTGAATGTTACATACCAAATACAATACAGTAACACTGGTTTCCTCCTTATTTACACGTTTATGAAAATTGATATGCAATCCATGTTAAAAGAACTTGTAATGGAGAATAGTTACATTAGAAAAATAATATTCTTGATAAAGCATTCTTGAGGACTCCAATCACATTTTCAGGCCTCTTTCAATAAGGCAAAAATCCCTGGTACAGCATATAACTTAATTTACAAAATACAATAACTTCAGACACATCTTCAAGTTTTCTTTTGGTATGCTTTCCCTTACTGTAAAATTACTCAATTCTCTTACTAAACAGAAAGAACTTTCTATAACAAAACTTAATGAGTTCTAGTACATATTACATATAAATCGCTGTAGCTTAGCGACCATAACCGGGCAATCTTTCTCCTTAACTGTTTGCTCAATGAGCTTTTCTTAGATGTAGGACATGTAGTATTTTGAAATCATTATGACTGTGGTATCTTTCTTCAGTTTTCATAGGAAACAATCTGTCACATTTTGAAACTTTTTTTTTTTTAATTTTATTTTATTTTAGGAACTGGTGCACAACTACATTTCCACTCACAAGAGAACGTCACAAATGTAACTAAAATTAGGCTTGGATAACTTTGAAAAACATACTACTATGTGCCCAAACCCAAATTTCTTACTTTAATACTTTATAACCCTGCCATGCTCTAGGAATTCTTCTTCTTCTGCATAGCTTCATTACTAGTCACAGTCAGATAGTTTTAATTCCTTCAAAGGCACAAAACTTCCACCTCTTTTCCAGTGTTGCTCCTACACCAGTGAATTCTTGTTTAAACATGCGTGGCAGTCTCATCAAAAGCATTTCTATCTCATTTGCAGAGATCTGAGAAAGAAATAAAGGTAAAATTAAAGTGAGAAAGCTGCCCTGTAGCTTGTAAAGAGGAAACATTAAGAACAGATATAGTAGGGGTGTGGGGGAGACAAATCCAGGTCATATGAAAACAGCCAACCATTATTTTTTTTTTTTTAACCCTAGCCTGACATGACTTTCCAGACTCCAAAGCAAGTTCAGATTCCTTGAAGGAAGGATTTTGCTCTTGTAGATGGCATCCCACTGTAAAGCAATGACAACTGCCACGTCGGGGCTGTGGCCACAGTGTGGTATGAAGTCCATCTAAAACAACAATCATGGGTGCTCTTGTGAGGAGGAGGAAGCAGATGTGACCTTATTCTTCTTCTCAGCCTAGGTAGTTTTGAATTCTTCTTCTAGCTCCATCAGTTTTTCTCTTTCAAAAATACTTTAATCAGATCCCTGTTATTACTGAAGGCTGACTATCCATGGAGCCATCTTCCCTCAGTCTTACCCAGTTCAGCAGCCCCAGATAATTAAGCAGTAAAGCTCCCAGTTCTGCATTGGCCAGGATGTTTTTTATCATTTTGAAACCTTAATGACTGCTCACCTTCCTAATAGGCAAGATGCTCTCATTACAGAAAACACTTTCACAAAGGCAACCTTCCTGGTATAATCAGTAGGGAAGTCAAGAAATGAACAGCCATGGAATATGAGCCATTTTATCCTACTGCTTCTAATGTAGTGGTCATGAAAGGAACAGCAAAGAAATCTATGGGTGCTGCATGTTATCTACCAGGTATCTCCATGGTTTAAAGGCTTCCCTGGAAATAATATTTCTGCTTATTCATGCTAGTAGAAACCTTCCATGGTGAAACCTTTCCTTTTTAAAACAGTATATAAACATAAAATGTGCTAATTATACTTCAGTACACCCAAGGGGGGTGAGAAAAATATCTATTGCCTCTTATTTTTCTGTAGAGGTTACTGCAGCAGAAAGATTAAGTGATTTGTTAAAGGTGGCACCAAAACTCAGTGTTGGAGGCAGTCTAAAGCCTCAGTGTGATCCAATCCATCTTTTAAGTACTCACATGGCAGCAGTGGGTGTCTGGTTACTTTTGTGCAATGTATCTGAGCTCTATACTGAGCCCTCAGCCCACATGGGTATGCTGACCTTATCATTCCTGTTCAGGCGAGGACTGACAGGCTAACCATGGAAAGTAATTGAAATTCATCTCTGAGATTGCATCTCTGGATCGTGCTATTAAAAAGTAATTTGTTTCTACAAGCAGTTGCTTCCAAAATAAACCAATGAGGTCAAATTTTGCAGCCTGTGATTATTATGCAGTAGGTAGGTCCAGTGGTAGCTGCAGAGATGGAGACAATGCTCCTTCCTTGAGGGCTGTTTGCAAGCCAAGAGCTTGACCCTGGCAGCCTCACAGAAGCCCACATGTTACTCACGTGAGCAAAAACTCAAGGACAGAGCCCACAGTCATGCACAAGAAGGGACCACAGCAGTGCAGGGTGAGAATGTTAAAGAGCTCACTAGGTAGAAGCAATGAGCTGCAGGGCTGGAGCCCAGAGAGTCCATCTTTTGGTTGATTGCTGTTATCACTCAAAAGACAGAGCTGGAGAGGTCATCCAGGGGAAAAAGCAGTTGAAACTTAGACAAATGCTGTGTTAGGGAAGGACTTGAAAGATAACTGAGGAGATTGGACAGACTGGATTATGCAGGACAAGACAAAGTGCACGTGTGACAGGGGCAGAGAGAAGCAGAAGAATAGCTGGAGGTGTGAAGCTCTGGATTCATCAGGTCTTGATAAAACCAGATATTTAAAAAAAAAATGAAATTCACCAGTTTCTCACCTCTTTCTCCCATCCCCATCTCCTACTCACTTTTCGTTGTGGGTGGCAGTGGGCTGTAAAGCACTAGCAAACCTGAGTTGCCCTGGCCTGAAGGCAGTGCCTAACAAACTCATCATCCTTCCTCACTCACCAGTGCAGCCTATTGTAATTCCAGTGAGCTTCTAGTTCAGGATCTCCTCTGCTTTTAGCTCTACTCTTTTTCAAAGAAACAGAGGAAGGATCCAGGATCGTCCAGAAGCATGAAGCAGCCCATCAAAGCAGCTCATCAAAGCAGTGGGAAGCTGATCTTAGCTATGGGCTGAGGGGGCTGTTCAGGAACAAGATACTACCAGGATCAAATGAGGTGTGTTGCAAGATCTGGGAAAGCACTATCATCCAAGTACTGGCAGGCATGGGACAGAGCTGTGGCTGGCCGCAGGGTGACCCCTGCATCTGCTAAGTGTCTCTTGTAGCCTGGTATCCTGCAGAGCCACTGTCAGCACCTGGAGTACCATTCACTTGATCATTTCACACTTGAGCTTCTCACCTGTGACTTGCTTAATATGCAGAACAGAAGAATAGGCCCATTTGGGGGCTTGATTTCATCTCATTCTACAGCAGATATTAAAAAGTAAGTCAAAGAATCTTATCCTACAGGTATTTATTGACTGTGGACTGTATGAACTGATGCATTAAACACTTTGCACACTGTTTTGTGTTGGCCTCACTTTCGTCTTGGCCACAGCTTCACGGAAATTAGCATACCGAATTCCTTTATGTGGTCGTCTCTGCTCCCACATGGAGACAAAGGACATGCAACATGGTCCACTCCTGTGTTCATGAAGGTTCAGTTCAGTGTGACACGCGACTAGCAACTTTTCAAAGAACAAAGGGCCATCTCCAAAAACTGCACTGTTTGATAGCCATGGCCACACCTGCCTCTTGTTCTGCTTCTTTTCTCTGCAGCTATATTTCAGAATCATGTGTCATAAAATCAGCTGCTAGTCTTTGCCATTTAGAGCTCTGCTCTTCTGTGCCACTAAAGATAGCTAAGCAGTGTGAGGCAAAGACCTCAACACAAGCACGTGCACTGTAATTTGCAAATGAATAAAGACTGCAAACCCCCAAGCCCCATATCCCATTATCTTCCTAATGGAAATGCATGAAGAGTTTAACCTGCAGTAAAGTATAATACAATATTTCTAAAGAGAAAACAGATTTTGATTAAATTTTTTTTACCCTAGAGTCCAACTGCTGCATATAAGACCAAAGATACTCTATATTGGCTCCAAAAGGGTGGACGTGAAGAAATGTGGATATGATACCTGTATTAAAAACAAACAGACACAAAGTATTAAAATTACCTCAGACACTGTATCATTAAAATAGGCAAAATAATTCTGAAGAGTCTGTTCTTGCAGGTTTTTCAGTATGAATTATAATTCTTATTTTCCTTGCACAACCCAATAAACATAACAAAACAGCACATTTTTAATACAGTCATAGAAACATGCTAAATACAATAGCTCATCTTCAGGAATGACAGCAGTTAGCAAGTAAGTGACCAAGATAATATACTGATGAATAAAGGAATTTCTAAACAAAGCCTTGCTGGGAGCATTTCAACTACTAATTTTATGCTTGATTTACCAATATAAAATTGTGGATATGGTAATGGTAAAATTATTGTTTTTTTCTCCTTCACTGGATCCTCTGTTGTGAAAACGTTTAATACAATTGTGTCAGAACCCTCACTCCCTCAAATTTTTCTAGTAATTATGCAGATGCTGGTTATGAAAAGTGTTTAATCCGTATTACCCCTAACTGCTGAAGAAAACACAAATGCTTTATGACATATTTGCTTATTTACTTTTTCTTAAGAAAGAGCATGTTCTGTCTATCTTCATTGTTTTTCTCAGGATGATTATAAAGGTATAGGAATTAAAAGTACCTTAGAAGGAGTCAAGATCTAAGTCTAGAGGTTTTTTCTGCAGTGAAAATCAAGTGACAACATTAATAATGATGACCAGAGAAAACAAGATTTGAGGCATCGGTATTACTATTAAAAGCACTATCCAATTTCTCCTCTTCTAAGCAAACAGTGAAAATACAAAATGGCATGTGTGTTACTTGCTGTTTGGGGAGAGCTGAACTGTAAGAATCAGAACAAATATTTTCAACTCTCTTTGGATGGGCTTCTTAGCTGAACCACCCTAGGGGAAATTTCTTATACTTAAATCATAAACACCAGGATTAAAAATGCTTACAAATGACAAAAATAGGTCACTGTATCTTGTGTACTGCAGGCCATACTGCTTTCTTGATGCTGAATGAATTAGGATAATCTTGGATTTCGTTTTTCCCCAAGTACTGGCCATGGTTGAAACTGATAAGCAATATTTAATGCATTTTAGTCTGGCTTTGCAAAGAACACCTTTTTTCTTCCTCCACTTTTCGAACAGCATTTACAAACTTCTAGTCCTGCATAAGGAGTGGCGTGTAATGAATTTTTTACTATGGCAAGTCCTAGCAGCAATGACCTTCTTTGTGCTCTGGGTGACTACAAGTAACCACACAAGAGCTCTAGAAGCAAAAGCCAAGACCATCACACTTGGATGAGATGACTGGAAATCCAGTTTGCACTCAAATCACATTTTACCAGTGTCATTGCATCTGTTATGTGGTTCCTGAGGCTTTTCAATTCAGGACATTCAAAGCCAGCTCTTTCATATAATATAAATAATAAGTAATTTGTCAATATTTTGTAGTTACTGACTAGATTCCATGATACCTTTTTTTTATGCTCTTTTCCTCTAAGACAACATTGCATTTTTTAAAATACAGAAAAACTTAGTGAATGGATGGAGGCAAGGCCCATTTTTCCCTTGCCACACCTGATCATGCCTCAGAAGAAGACATAACATGAAATCTATCTTGAGGAATCTTTAATCTTTGAACTGTAACAGTGAGGGGTATTATGACCAGTAATATCTGAACTCAGGTTATTCTGTTTATCTGAGTGTGCCACTGAACAGCAGATGTACGGGACCCACTTTGGGACACTGCCACTGTTTGTTACAGTCAAATAGTGAGTGACCTAGAAAAGAAGTTTGTTATTCTGTTCTTAAAATCCTATGCTTGCTGTCTTTCTCACAGAATGAACTTTGAAAAGATCAAGTACTGTCCCCTGCAATTAAAAGTCTCAGATTTAATTATAACAAGCAGAATTCAATCAAGTAATACATTTCTGTACATTCCACTGTTTTGCATCTCACTAGTCACAGGGAGTTTGTGTACTAAACACTTTAAACATTTAAATACATTCTTCACTTTCAAATGACCTCTTTGGTCTGAACTGAACTTGTGAATTGCTGAATGTGTGTCTCAGCAATAAACCAGCAATCTTCCTGGTGCCTAGGTGATGAAAATGAGTGGCATTTAAACAAATTAAGGTAGTTTTGGAACTATATGTTATCAGGATACCACTGATTTGTGAAAAGACCAAACCAAAGAAATTAACCTGTTCTTTCAGGTCAATATTTCTGTTGCCATGCCACAGGGTACACTATGGAATAGTGGGCCTTCATGCTCCCTGAAAACTTACCCCACTGAAACTAAATGCAAAAATTGCACAGGTCTAAATGGGGCATGTTCCCTCCAAGGGTAGCAGGGGTACAGCCACTTCTGTGTGGCTAATTGCCTGATACCAGTTAGCTGGCCCACTGCCTATAAGCTTTAGCTTTAGGCACCATTTAAGAATTTTTTTTTTAAATTTTTATTCTAGGTAAAGGGTATGACAGTCCTTGTGGTATTCTTTATAAATATTCATATTGCTAATTCCCTAATCTAATGTCAAAGGCACAAATCTGGCTTGCTTAATACACATAGTATATGTATTTTTTGTTTGGTAGTTTACTAATATTATTTCCATGCCCTTCTCCTTCACCACTTTGTCTAATAATCATATAACAAGCTATACAACTCTGACCTGGTAAATCTTGGTGTAAACAAAGCCATCATACATTCATGCTACAAGTCTAAATACAGATCCTGCAATTTTCTTCATACCTGAAATCCTTTCATTAAACTGCAGAATTTTTCAGAAAGGCAAAGTTCACTTGTATTTTAGGATTTTTCTTACTAAAAGCCATTCTGAACACAGACGAAAAAAAATCTTCAAGTTTTGTTTTTTTTTCTTTTTTACTTGTACTAGTACAAAGATGTGTTTAAACATATATGCAAAACAGAAACCTGTTAGAAGGCATATTATTCTCAAAAATCTTCTTTGGGGTTATCTTACCTATTAATAGTGCCTCTTTCTCTGATTTTAGACCTGGGCTTCGTTTCTCTGAGTTTTTTTCTCTGTCCTGGTTGACCAATGCTACTGTCAATACATTGATTTCCTATAAAGTTTAAAAAAAACAAACAGGAGGTCATGTAGATTTCATTTACCTCAATTAAACTTGCCTGCTTCCTTTCAACTCTATAAAAAATAATTACTTTAATTCACATCTAAAGACAAGACAATTATAAATAATTGATTTGTTTGCAGAATATTAAGACACATTTTGAAGTACCTTTTATGCCAAGTGCTGCCAAGAAGAGAAATTTTGCTTGAGGAATAAGTAATAACTTTGTTGCTAGTGCTTCTTCATTATAACAGTGGGAAAGATTGTGCCATAAAGTGTGGGGATGGTCAGAAAACTCACATTTTGTAGCTATTAAAGCTGTAAGACCGCCTCCAGGGAACATGGACAGAGACATTCAGCTACAGCCATACGAGCAAATTCAGCAGTCACTAACAACATTTCTAGCTACTAGAGCACAACCCTCTGCCCTGCTAACACTCTTCAACCAGTGCCTGGCATGGCATTGGCCCATCCCAAACAATTCTCAGGCATGTTTTGTGGGTCAGCATATTTCAGGAAGACCATTCATAACAGGTGGTTTGCATAAAGCTGTCTTATTTTAAGGTCTGAAAGAGCCCCAACCTGAAGGGCAAACAAGTCAAGGTTCCCACTCGGAGCTCTTTTTTTCTAGAATCTAGAATGGTGAACTGAACCACCTAAATTTCATCTGAGAGCTCACATAACAGATGCTCCATCAGAAGTACCCAGGCAGTTTTGTGACTGGGCATATATGAAGTAAATAAATTATTTTCAAGGCATGCAAGTGGCCTCAGAGTGTATTGCATGATATTCGAGCTGTTTCCATGGAGTAGCCAATGTGCAATAACTCATTCCACAGTGAGGCAGTGACTCACGCTGTTGCATCTGCTCTGCGAAATGCTCAGCAGTTCCATGCAAAACCTTGGAGGCAGAGAGCATGGTGCTGGAGACACGGTGGTGTGAGGTGGGACTGTGAAGGAATGGTGCTCTTGTTCTGTTTGAGGGAGTCAAGGTAAGCTGCTGGAGGTTGTGTGGGACCGGGCAGCCTTAAATGCAAGCAAATATGTACTATTTGGTATAATGATGTGGCTCATTTAGGACATACCCATGGTGTGGTGCCTTGCTCCAAAGCATAAAGCATTTGGCAAGCATTTTTGGCAATAAAAGAGGGACACTGGGCTTGGGTTGCTCTGAGGCATTTCTGAAGGTGTGAATAATCCGTGCTAAAAAAAGGCATAAACTCCAAAATGTGCCTCTTTATGGATGACTAAAGGCTTCACAGTCTATGAGACTGGTAAAAAGAGTCACACACTTCTTCATTTTTAATTGAAAAAGAAACAGCAAACGACATAACCCAAAACCCCCCAGTGATGTAGTCTGTGCTCTTCACAGGCCTGCTCCAAGGGGCAGCTGCTGGATAGGCAGTGCCCGATGGCTCAGATGCACCGTGGCTTCAAGTGCTCCTTCGTGTCCCAAAGAAGAACAAGCTGCCATGTGTGTCAGCTAGGGAACTCTATGTGCCATAAGTGACATACATGCACGTGTGCATCCTCAGCCCCAGCAACAAGGGCCTCGACAGGCCCTGGCCCACACCGAATGAGGCGTGAGGTCCATCGGGTCATCTGGGCTTTGTTGCAGGTGTCAATGGCCAGCTGAGGCATTTCTCCTGGCCACAGATCTATGTGTAGTTGTGCACATGTCAGCCTTTGCTGGCTTTTTAGTTAGTAGAGATCGAATAGCTTTTTAGTTGTGTATTTTAGTTTAGGGAGTCTGTAGTTCAAGAGTTGGCAGTGATCCCCTCTTAAAATAATGGTGTTCCTGGGTGCTCTGGCAGCTACATCACCTTGACACTAACACTCCTGTAGTGTTGTAAGGCACAAGGCACATTATAGCAGCAGCAGCATGCTCTGAGTTGTCCAGCACTGTTGATTCCCCTCCTGACAGAGCCAAAGGCTAATGCAAATTCTGATCTACTGCTGGCCACGACATCCAAAAGCAGTGAAAGGAAACCCAGGCAAGAAACCAAAACAAAAGGTGTTTACATGACTTTCTCCAAGAGGGCAGTAATGACAAGGGGGTTACAGATCAGAACAGAGCTGGATGACAGATTTCGTGATACTGCAGCAGAAAAGCAGAGCAGCATATGCCACCAGAGCTTGTACAGGTTAAGATGTAACTCTGACTTCATCAGAGATGGAAAAGCAGTCTAAAAATAGCAATTCCTGAGAGGGGAAGGTGGGAGCAGAGAGACGTGTATTTGATATAACAGGCCCCAAACACAGCACACTCGCAGTTTCAGGTGGGATTAGAAGTTTTGTCAAGCAGCGATGCAGAGAAAGAAACTATAATCCCATTGGGAGCAATGAACAGATGGATTCTCATTTAATGCCTAGATTTGAGCCTGTGCAGAATGTTTTGTATGATTTGTAGGACAGTGTAAATGGATGCTAAAGGAAGTCACATCAAGTCTTCCTTAGTTGTATGTTGGAACAGAGGATAAAAAGAGTAACTTTTTTTTTATTGGGAAGCCTGAGGAAATGACTGGGAAAGACAGATACTCAGCAAACCACTGGCTTTAGAAGAAAGTTGCAGGTTCTTGGAGGCTTTAAAAGGAGAGGTTTCTGCCATCCAATGCTACCTGCCTCACAGAAGATAATAAATTAGATCACTCTGATGTATTCAGCTGCCAAAAGAAGTTTGCACAGGCCATGAGAAAATACAGGGTGTGCATAGTCACATAAAGTAGATCAGAATTCAGTAGCATTCCTGATAGGAGTTAATAGTGGTTTAAGAGAAATGGCATAATTGGGTCTAAAAAATGGGTGTGAAATTCACCCAGAAACTGGGCTAATTATAGCATAAGTGAAAACCTTAAGAATCTGACAGCATACTGCAGATACAAATCTGGTACCTATGAAGCCTTTACAACAAATCCTCCTGCAGATAATTTACACTTTTTTAGAGGCACTACTTATGTCAACCCACAGAAACAAGACTTTTAAGAGTACAAAGGTGAATGAGGCAATAAATAATTGGAAAAAAACAGGTCACCTTTCTGACGTGAGAAAAATCTACTGATCACCAGATGCCTCAGGAAAATTATTTAATATATACTGCATTACAGTATTTCCTTTCTTTCCTGGAGACCATTCTTTATTTGGCAAATTATATTTTCTGAGGCCCTAAGCAGTCTCCTTCAGCAGGTTTCATTATAAAAGGAATATTTTGCTACCATCTGTCAGTTACTGCATTAAAGGACGAGAACACAGCTGAGCATGTGCAAACCAGTACTTATTAGAAATGAAATGACCTTGCAAGAACTAAACACAGTGTGTGAAAGGCTTAATCCAGGTTAAATCACACCTGGAGATCATTAGGGACCTGGTCCTATTTATTATTCACAAATTATGTCAGGTATTGGAAAACGAGGAGGACCAATTTGATGATGACAGCTCCAGAGCTGCTCGGTATGAATGCAACCATTGTGTGTGATGCTCTCACCATTGCCAGCTTAGAGCTTTTTCCTGCAAATGATACTTTAATCCATCAGCTGATGATGACAAGACATAAATTTGCCTCACGGGATTGAAATCCCTATGGTTCTGCAGAATATCCCTTGGGACCAGAATTTTGATTCAGGGCTCCCTGCATTTGAACCAGGGAGGGAGGAACAGAGAGTCTTTCTGGAAAACTTACAGGAGAACTTGCTGGATGAAACAGAGGACAGCAAATAAGGATTTTATCCCACGGACTCCTAATTTCCACAAGCAGATCTCTGACACCACAATTGACACAGAGATGATAGCTGTGGAGAGTCATGCGTGGCAGTTTTGCACATGGATGTATAAAGCCTGGCTGTAAGGTGGGGGAGAAGTTTGTTTTTCATCACTCAATCAAGTATCTTGGCTTCTTTTGGAAGGGGCATGGGCAAATATATTGCACCAAAAGTTGCCTGGTCTCACTGTCCAGAGAGCAGCTGGGTCTAACACTGGAGACACAGCAAATGAGAGTGACTCTTGAGAGAAATGCACTTTACAGAGAAAGACACAAAGCTCCTGAAGAGTAGAAGAGATGTGGTGATATTCTACAGAAGATTGTCACAGATCCTATAAGAACAAAAGGCTAGTGCTACACTCCAGGGCTCTAGCAGATCAGAAAATTCCATATATTTAGGCTGGGTGACTTGGGTCTTTCTCTCCTTTATTGGTTTCTTTTTTCCCCTATGGGAAAGTAAGATATTAAATAAAAAGTTCTCAATCTAGATAGCATTAATCTTCACATCAGTCTTGAACTAGTGCAAAAAAGGCAGACAATATAAAATATTTGTTCTTGCCTGGAAATATACGCTAGCCAGCATCCCTAAAAATGGGGGGAGTGAGGACTTGATATTCTCCATGAACACTTAGCAAGAGTTGAACAGGGCTTGCACAATAGCTGCCCTACCTGGAAACTCCTCTGGCCACAGTGCAATTCTATACCATCTGTTGTTCAGAACTCTGCTTTGAAAAGCAGAATACAGGATTTAATGAATGTGACACTGAAGATACCTGACATGTGCCCAGGATGCAATGACATTCAAAGGGATGAAATATTCCCTCCACTCTCTGGGTAATCCAAGTATTTGATAATTATCTTTGAATCTACGGGGAATGATGACTGCTTGCATACTGTCTTCAAAGAACTAATTTTCTTTGTTATAGTTTATGGAATGTTGAAGAATTGTGTGTTGAAGGGGTAAAAATAATATTGTGTCTTCTGCAAGGCCCAGTAAAAATCCCATAAACCTACCAGCCTCTGAAAAGATTTGCATTTTTACCATATGTACAAAGCCAATTGTCTGAGGCATTAAAACAATGGCAGAAAAAGGAAAGACTTGATGTTTGTCACAGCAGGCAAAACAGAGCAACTGCTGAATGTTGTTAGATGTAAGGGATACACCACACTTTCATCAGCCAGGGGATTTATGAGAGAAAATGAGTAGGAGGGGAAAAAACTATATATCTGAAACATAAGCAAAAATCTTGCAGGCTATTAACAGCAGGCCAGAGAGATGCTGTAAGCTTGGAAATAAAAGGCAGTTTTAAAATTATGATAGAAGAAAGAGCCATGCACACATCATACCAAATGCACAGCCTATAAGGTATTGAAAGGCATACATGTGCCTGCTCTGAGCACACAGAACTGAGCTTGGACTTCAGGTTGAGTTTCCCCAAGCTGCTTATTGAGGACCAGCCAGGTTTGACTGCAAACTTAGGTAGAAACTGGTGTGCAGCGTGAAGAACTGTATGTATTAAATTTGTTTGCATTTATCTGTGAACCTCCTATAGTCTGGTATAGATGGGTTTGCTTTCCTAGTCTTTCTTTAAATGTACTTCAGAACTACATCTGAAAATTTAATCTTGCAGTTTTAACCTGAGTGGAGCATAATTCAATAACCAATCAAGTGAATGGAAGTCTTGCAATACTTGCAATGCACATCAAGTCAGGCATCTTAAATTTATGGGGACATGCAAGGTTGAGGTACAGGACAACTTCTGACAGCTAAGCATGGTTGTCAGTTGAGAATGGGCTACTGTCCTTGTCTATGTTCTTATCCACGGTGAATTCAAAATTATTCAATCCAAGTTGAACTAAGCTACAGTGAAAGAGCTTATTTAAATTTAACTTAAATCAAATTTCCTTGCAAATGTGGCAATGTATGAGTACACTCACAGGCAGTGATTGTGACTCAGATGATCACAGCATCACAAAATCAGGGAGATGACCTTGGGAGATCTCTAGTCCAAACTTCTGCTCAGAGCAGGATCAGCCGCAGTGGCAGAGCACGTGGATGTGCAACAGAAAGGTAGCAATCCAATGGCTCAGCAGTTTCTCTGCAACATCCCGGTCTTGCACCCTTATCAACAGAGGGGTGCCTCTGTCCCCTGTAGAAGGGATTTTCCAACAACCACAACTTGCTCCATTCTTGTGATACTTCTGATTCAAGTCTTGTTTCCACAAGCACAAAGGAGTACAGAGGCACCATTGCAGATGGGGAAAATGTGATAACCTAATCAGAGAAAGCAGAGTTCCCTGACCCAGTTCCTTCCAGGGCTGTCACAGCAAAGTATCAGTCCCAGGGGCTGAACATGACATCAGTCCACTGCTCTGAAACATCCTACAGACTGAGGGGGCATTGCCTGTAGGAATACAGGACTTGTTATGAGATGTAGGAGCAGAGCATTATGGGGTTGTACAAAACCTAGTTGAGATCCTCAGCGGGGGAAGAAGTAGAAGGAAAAAGGAGGGATAATGTCAGTTTGGGAGGGGATAAGAGGAAGTAGTTGCATGTAACCAGTTTGCTGGTCAGTACACTTGTCTGGGCATGTCAGGCCCTGAACAGTGTATAACACTCATGACACTAATTTCTCTTTTCCTGGGTGAGGGACTCTGTTACGTGTGCATGGGGGCCTGTAAGGGCATCTCAGCAGAGCAGCTGGAGTGGGATCAGTAGTCAGAGAGCCACTGCAGCCTGGAGTGCTGGAGTTAGAGAGACCTGGGTGTCCAAGCCACCAACTAGGGACACCATGGAGCCTGGGCAATGGCTAAATGACTGGTGTGTGTGTATGTGTGTGTGTGTGTGTGTTTGTGGGGAGCCAGTTATGGGACAGCCTGAGAGTCAAAGTCCAGTTTCTGGAGGGATTCACATTGTGTAAATCTGCACATGTATTTCCCACTAATGGACCTTCACCACGATCAGGCAGAAAGGGCTGTTTGTATAGCTCAGTGCTGTTCGTGTTTATGAATGCTGAGTTTGTGTTGATCTGTGGGGCTGGCCATGTGCATACAGATGGATGCATGTGGTGCATGTGTTGTAGACGTGTGTTCCCCCACATGCCTGTGAGGAATACGTGCTCTGTGTAGCTGCAGGTTGATTCCATGGAGCTATGGCCACCTTGTCTCTCTCAGGCTGCCAGGATTCAGCATCTCCCAAAACCAGTAATACTTGGTTTGGCCCAAATGTCTCAAATTCTTTCTTTAATGGAACTTGTTCCCCTTCATCGGCTACACGCTGTGTTGTGATGTGGTGTGTGAAAATTTGGTTGAGTGTCTGAACTCTTAAAGTAACTTAAAATTGTCCTAATTTAAATAAATATCATGTGTGTTACATAGCTCTTCTCTCAGCCTGTCCTCTTCAGTGACTGTTTCTGACTCTCTGCTGACTACTCCTCTAAAAATACTCTGACTAGAAAATTGCTCATAATTTTGTATAATTCTTTTGTTGCTTCAAATGAATTATTTTGTGCTGGTGAATTAACTACTTCCTAGAAAGCTTATCTTTTACATGGTCCTGGCTCCTCACAGCCTAAGAATTGATTTTAAAAAAGTGGCTAGCACTAAGTTAAATGCCCTTGTGACACACTCTCTATATGCAGAGAGGTTTCTTGGCCTTTTCTATTTGTACTGGGATAACTCAGTTTACAGTAAAAATTTGCACTGGTGCATCACATATGAAAAGAGTAAGGCAAGGAATGAGGCACCCAACCATCTGTCCAAAATCAGGGCTCTCACAAGTAGCTAGTGCCACTGTTACTGAGTTAGAACCAGGTAAAAAATTCATTAAAAAAAGCCTTTGCTTTTCGGTGTTTTTTTCCAGGTTCTTACAAGATCCTTCTCCTTCTACTACCTACCTAGTGATGCAGAAGGACATATTTGCCATATGCTGCACTGCTGGTGAATATGACTGGTCTATCATTAGAAATTATAGACACCAGGTTTCATCTTTTCATTCAAATCAAGCCTAAACTTGGTAACTTATTTTGTTCTACGCAAGAAGCCAGTGTTGGTTTTGTCAGAAACAGCACATTGCAATTACTTTTAAAGGACACTCATATAGAAATTTACTTTTCAAATACACTTATATAGTATTTACTGTTATTGTAAATTTAAGACTGCACTGATATTAACAAATAAACAGTTGAAAACTTGAAAAAATATCTGGCATTAAAATTATATGAACAGCAATGTAGACAAGTTTGAGCTGTGAATGTAAGACCTGGCGAATGAAAAACTTCAAATGGATGGATCTAAGGTTTGTTTATCTGATTTATCCTACATAATAGAAGCATTTTCAGAGTGAAGATTAATTGTATTACGGTGCTCTTGACATCCTATCTTTCTGATCCATTTGCCAGAGAGATGCTTTCAACTTTTTCATTATAAAGCTTTTACTATTGTAACTTTCACCTGCTGAGTTTTAGGCAACTAGCAATAATCTGAAAATGCTTTTCTCATTGAAATTATCTCTTTATATTTTTTTCATTGTATTTGAGCACATTTATTTTATGGCAATGTACATATGCATAAAATATGGATGACTAATAGGAAAGTTACTTCATACTCATTTTCAAAAGTATGATCAGGTTGCTTCATTTTCTAAAGCTGGATTTATGTGTAGGTTCCCGATGACTTAACACAGATGTTTTATGTGATGTGAAGGTGGTTGCTTTGCAAGATAAAAGGTAATTGTCATTTTGCACACTGTGTTTTAGGGAGTTGCAGCAAACCAATGGCTGGTGGAATGAAAACATCACTTGCCTACCAGCTCTGCTGAAGTCAGTGAGGAGGAGGTACTTCATGTCTACTCGAGATTGAGAATTTGTGAAAACCCTTTGAAATGGTCTTTAGCACAAATATTGCTCTTGCAATCTCCTCTAGAATGATGCAATTGTAAAAGAAAAGTTAGAGAGAGAGAGAGAGAGAGAGAAAAGGCAGTTTGTTTCCCTTCTGAGACTTGTAGAAGTTTTGAAAATTACTTTGTTGAAATAAAAACAAAGTGATAGGCAGGGAAAACCAACCTTAAATGTCTTATGAGAGTGAATAGTTTTCTTCATGGTTTTGTATTTGAAAGATATTAACTTTAGGAATCTCCACATCTGAATATGCAAAAAGTACTTAAACACTTTGCAGTTCTTATTCCTTTGGAGTGAATCTTGATTGGGATGACAAACTCTTTCTGAGGTTCCTTAGTGCGACTTGGGAATATTGTTTGATAAGAAGCTCAACATGACTCAGCAATGTGAGTTTGCATCCCAGAAAACCAGTTGTATCCTGGGCTGCATCAAGAGAAGAATGTCCAGCAGGGTGAGGGAGGGGATTCTGACCCTCTGCTCTGCTCTGGTGAGACCCCATCTGCAGTGCTGCATCCAGCTCTGGGGCTCCCAACATAGGAAGGACATGGACCTGTTGGAGCAATGTCAGAGGAGGGTCATGAAGATGATAAGAGGGCTGGAGCAATTCTCCTGTGAGGACATGACAGTTGGGATTGTGCAGCCTGGAGAAGAGGTTCTAAGGAGAGACCTTAGAGTATCTTCACATACCTAAAGGGGGCTGCAAGAGAGCTGGAAAGGGACTTTTTACAAGGTCATGTTGGAACAGGACAAGTAGAAATGATTTTACACTGACAGGGCAGGTTTAGATCAGATTCAAGGAAGAAATTCTTTACTGTGAGGGTGGTGAGACACTGGCATAGGTTACCCAGAGAAGTTGTGGATGCCCCATTCCTGGAAGTGTTCCAGGGCAGGCTGG
The DNA here is from genome assembly GCA_013399835.1 of Leptocoma aspasia. Classification (NCBI taxonomy): domain Eukaryota; kingdom Metazoa; phylum Chordata; class Aves; order Passeriformes; family Nectariniidae; genus Leptocoma; species Leptocoma aspasia. The sequence goes on from VXAX01006461.1 coordinate 1,868,349, forward strand.
ATGGGGCTTTGAGCAATCTAGTCTAGTGAAAGTTGTCTCTGCCCATGGCTAGGGGATTGGAACTAGATGATCCTTAAAGCCCTTTCAAATGAAAACCATTCTATGAAGAGTGGCTCTTGGGAATATTGAAGTTCCTTTCCCACTTCTGTGACTTTTTTCCTATCTATTCCTTGAAAGCCGGTTGGAGGGTGCATGAGTGGGGTGTACAACCCCCAGGACTGCAGTAGCAGGTTTGTGGCTGAAGCAGAGGTGGCTCATCATCCTTCAGGTGGTTGCGGGGGAGCCTGAGTGCTCTGACAAGCCAATCTGCCTTGCACACTGTGTGGGTTAAGCCCACAGCTGCATATGTATAAGGCTGAATGTTATTGCTCACTAGAAATGACAGGATGACTCCTGTATACGTGTGCAGTATAAATACTTGGGGAAAATGCTTTGGGATGAAAGGCTCCATATAATGATCAGATATTATTAAAATGTCAGGTAGCTCTGGGCATTGAAGATCTGTCTCCCTGTGGAGCTCATATGAAATTTAAAGTAAAAGAAACTTTTGTGATTTGCTGAGTGGGTGGCTGAATGGGTTTTATCATTGTGTCTCAGAGTTCTCTTTCTCCTCCCTCGGATGATCAGAATTCACTGCAATCAAAAGCCAAGTCACTCTGACACTCTTAATTAGGGACAAGAGAAGTAGTGTGATTTCTTGCTGCACATTAACAAAGAGGTTATTGCTACAGCCCGGATCCACCTCAGGCGGCACATTCTGTGTCAGAATATACCTTGGTCTGCTTCCTGTTTGCTCCCTGTAGGGTTTAATCATGGCTGGAATCTCAGAGACTCTGATTTAGCCAGCAGAGACATCTGTACTGTGCTAATGAAACTCTTACTGTCTTCTGAAATGGCAAACCAGGGCTGGGGTGGCAAAGGGGGGAACTTGGGGAGATTTGATTTACCAGTATAAAAGAACTTCTGAAGGCTGAGTGGGCTCTTTGATAACATCCTAAACAGCCCGTTAAGCTCCTGCTACTTTCCAGGCCTCATGGTATTGAATGCAGGAGCTGGCTATTCCTCATGCCTGTCGCAGTAAGTAGGAAAGCTGCTGATCTGCCAACGGTCAGAGCTGCTTGAATCTATCATGCTCCATGTGCCTTAAATTGAAGGAAATGAGAAGAAATGAGTGATGGAAGGACTACAAATAAATGTCTGGACTGGAAAAGGTAGGGAGTAGAGAGGCACAGCCTCTCCTCACCCCCTGGTACTGGCCCCACCAGGACAGAAGAACCTGAATACAGACAGTAAATGTGTCTCTCTAAAGCCCCCCTGAGGGCTGCAATCTAATCAGGGTAAGGGTCCTTGCACCTTCTCCTAATGACACAACACACCCATGACGAGAAACCAAACCCCACTTCTCTCTTCTCAAGGAGCCGTCCTCATCCCTGCACTCTCCATTATCCCTGCCTGCTCTCTTTATACACTTGCAGAAGGGAGCAGTTACAACAAAAGGGGGTGGAGGGTGCCCAGAGTTCATGCTCTTTTCTTCTCAGGTGTGGCAGAGAGACAAACCCTAACTTCTGGCATTCCCTGCAGGGAATGTCAGCCTTGAGCTCACGGGTGTGGAGACCAGGACCCTTTCCTTATCCTCTAAAGCACCCAGGTGTCATCACCTCCGTTTCTGCAGTGCCCAATCACACCCATTTGCTCCAGAAATGCCTGCTGCAAGGCCAGAGGACCTCATTGGGGGGAGCCCAAGGAAGGTATCCCGTGACTAACATCAGTTTGCTGAGGCAAAGGTTCACAGCTTAGAAACCTGGGAAGCTCAGACAGGAGAGAAACAAATAATTCCTGACATATGCAATGTGTGCACTGGGGTTTTCTGGCCTGTAACTTTAGACTCAAATTGCTCTTATGTAAGCCATATTGAGCACATTTTTTATTGCAAGCCTGTGCTGTTCTGGGAAGAGGAAGCCTTTTGAAGAGTGGGATAACTAGGAAGTGACTGTTGCACGCACAAGGAAGTGAAGCAGAAGAATCAGCAATCACTTGGGATCTTCATCACTAAAGATGACCAGCTTCTGTCCCACACTCCCAAAGTACTGGGATGATTTTGCACTCTTCTAGCTCCTACTTCTCTCCCTGTGTTCAGGGCCCTTTCCATCTCACCTGGCTCAATGTGATGCTGCCACAGTAAGTGGAGCTGCCACATCAAATGGCATGTGTGTACTAACACATTCACTAATATAAGACATTCACAGCAGGCACCTTTGGATGCCTAAATTAAAGCTTTGCATAGCGAAGTACAAGAAGTGAACTCTGATGAGTTTGATGGAACTACAGACTTTTCCAAAAGTTGAACGGGGTTAGCTTTTTAAATCTTTGCCCAACTTGTGGCAAAAGTAAGCCTCACTTAAGAACCATCTTTTCTTTGATGAAGATCATCAGTGATTAACCTACTCTATGAAAAGAGACATCTAGGGCATAGTTAGGAATATGATCACTGTCAGTGTAGTATAAAGTGAGAAATGCAGTGATATATCCCCCTCCTCAGAGTCAGGGATCATCTGGAAACTGCTTCAAAAGCAAATACAGAAGACAAAAAGTAAAGGAAGAATCAACAGTAAATGTAAGATGCTTGGTGCAACTCAAGAAATACTCTGACAACAGCTTCAAGCATTCAAATGGAAAAATGCATCCCTACTTAATATTATTGATTTCGTGTCTGAAGAAAAACCCACAGAACTTTGTGTCCAAGCTGTGGGAGACGCTAACTGAAGGCAGACAGGTGAATGTGGTCAAAGTCAGTACTTTGTTCAAACAATGAAACTCAAACAGAACAAAAAGCTGGTCAAAAAAAACCCTTGTGGTGAAATCAGTTTCACTCTCTGAAATATATTCATATTTACTACATCTTGGTGATAATGAGGTAACCCTTAAAGTCTTTTTGCAAAATTCTGACTTTTTAACCTGATGGGAATTCCTTTAGTGACTTCAACAATATCAAGACTTTGCCATGAAATTGCAATTGGCATTCAAAATGCTTCTGTGACCATTACCCATGTCTTGCTTTGGTCCGAATGTGGCAACCTGATACTCTCGATTACAATTTTATAGCACTTTTACAAAGGGTAGGAGTTATTCACAGCAGCCATCTAAGGAAGGCAGGTAGCTGACAAGGGAGAGCAACAAACTCCTGAAAGATCACTGAGTAATTCTAAAATGAGACTGGTAAAAAAAAAAATCTTCCCTTCTCCCATTACAGTAGAGGGATACCATGCATGTTAGATCTGGGGACCTTCTGACCCCCAAACCAGGGATGTATTCACTGTATTTGCATGCAGTGCCATATTTATCCTGAATTCAGCAGTGAGCAAAAGGAGATCTTTGATCAAAACACAAAATTAATTTATGTACTAGAGGCTTCACAGAAAGCCACTGAACTTACAGAGAGAGTAGAAGAATAAATTGTTTTTGTAGAGTTAGTCACAAAACATGTGATTAGCATTTTCAGTTTTCAAAATGGTCTCTACTCAAGCACAGCTCCCAAGCAAGATTATTTTTTTCATGTTGGGAGTATTCAGGTCCCAAGAGTCAGGGAACACCCTTGAAGAGGATTATATCTGAAATTATGATTGTCCATTGGTCATTATTTTCACTTCAGTTAAGACAGAGATGTGAATGAAATACCATTATATGCAGCAATGAAGAGGAAATGAAAAGGGGGTCAGATCAGAAGCAAGGACTGATCTTTTCCAAAGCACAGGACTGATGGAAATGAGCGCTCAGTGACAGCACCTCTGGCAGTGCTGGCTGTTGAAGTCTCTGTTAACACCAGGCCAGAATCTCGGGCTTTGTGTACTGCCTGAGCCCGACATTTGGCCTTTCCTGACACAGAGTATTGCTGGGAAATGTCAACAGCCATAACAAATATTACTGCATGTACCTGGCAAATCACTCATGAAACACCCTTATGACTCTGTACAGAACCTTGTAAGATGGTTTTGCTTTCTGGAAATAACAGATGTACTGGCAATACACTAAAATTTTGGTCTACCCCACCCCCACAGATTTGTGTGTGAACTGACACATAGGGAATGTGACATTGCAATTGCTCCAGCCTCTTAGTCATCTTAGTTCATTTTCCTGCAAAAACAAGAGGAAAATGAAGGTCAATTTGTAGGTTGGGCACCTATAAATTACTTCAGGAGGGAAGTTTTTCTTTTTCCAAAGGTGTCCAGATCCTTGTATCCATTTCAGGATGGTCTCACATAATGAGTATGTAGAAGACCAGGATAGGTCTTAGTATACATTTTCATCTGTATCTGCTTTTGCTAAGAAAAATATTTCCATGTTTTATTTTAAATAGCACCATTTTCTAATGTAAAAGATGGTACAGACTAGTGCCATCAGGAGAAATCCTGAGTGAAGAAAGTAATCTTTAAGGTTACAGTATGGGCTTTCTTGATGTGTATGCACTGTACCTAAAGTTTCTTCTGTCCTTTCTAGGAGCCTGATTTTCTGCAGAGTAAGTAATCTAAATATGCCACAGTGTGAAGATAAGATTGTGTATTCAGTGTACAGGCATACGTTGCCATTTTTCCTTACCAACACCTCCCACTATTGCTCAGCATGTAAAGGTATTTAATTTGCTGAATTCAACCTGTCATCTGTAACAAATATGTCCTAATCCAATTATATGCATCACAGTTCACTAAGAACCACGTAGGAGCCACCAAGCCTTCTTCTCTTTGATCATCCCTGATTTGCACAGTGGCCAGGGGCGAAACCCATTGAGTCTGCTGAGAATATACATGGAGACAACCTGCAAGGCACAACACCTGAGTGCTACATATTTGATATAAATGACAATTGTTTAAAAGGCACTTCAGCTCCCATTTTACAAAGTTCATTATTGTAGCAAATGTTTTAACATCAGTTCTTTCCGTCTATTTCTCTATTTCCATTTGTACTGCTGTGCTTTCTCTGATTTCATGGGGGTTTTATTGTTGAATACATGGCTGCGACTGTGACTCAATAATTGTAACTATCTGGTTTCCCTCTTTGCCATTAATCTAGGTATTGACTTCTTTTCTTAAGAATCATATATTGCTATGAGATCAGCAGGGGAAGACCTCATGGAAAAGAGGGGCAGAAAATAGAGTTTCTATCCTATGGAAAGTTCAGACATTTGAGGAACTTGTACAATTACAAACTGGATCAAAATATTACATTTTGAAAATTTTACTATTAAACAAAGATTCTGAAATATTTTGGTTTAGGTATTTGGGAATGATGTACTGAAACATTCCCTTTACACAACTGAAATGTTTCCTTTTAATGCTGTTTCAACCTCTATATTATATAAATATAAAACTTTCAAGCACTTCTGTTTATCCAGATACATATGAGCCGAAATGGTACAGCTTGAAGCGTTCAGGTAATTTCCCTTTAAAACAGTTCAATACCGCAAAACATTGTTTCATCCACATTCTTGGTGAGGAAGCAAGTTCTTTTAGAGAGTTTATAAGACTTACATGTAGATATTCCTTTAGGATTTCCTTTGGGAAACTTGCAATCAGCTATTGTACAATGACCAGTTTTTAGCTAGCATATGCGAATATTTCAAGATCATCATTGGATTAATGTATTTTTGGTTTGCAAACAGAATCTTTCAAAGGGGCAATGGGATGCTGTGCAGACAGACTGCAGCTGCAGATTTGTTGGAGCTATCAGACAATATTGAATGTCTCCTGTCCAAACGCTGAGAGCTACGAGGCTCTATCGACTTCACTGCGGAAACGGATCACAATGAATGAGATTTAGGAAAGGATTAAAAAAACGAGGACAACATTTCCTTACCAAAAAAGCAGTTCACAAAATTTGAGCCTTTCATTCAGGTTTAAAATAAAACTGTTTTCCTGACTGAGCCATTAGACAACACATGGAGACTAAAATAGATATATTAAAATATATTAGTGTTTAAACTGTTGCTAGTTCACTTGGCCAGGAGGAAGATATTATATATAATTGGTTTTAATATTCATATGTTTATGACAAAGACTGCACGGTTTGGATAACAAACATAGCAGGAAATTTTCCTTTTTTTTTTCTCTTCCCCCGTTATGGAAATTCTGTTTCGATGGCAATCATTAAGAGAATAATAGAAGCGATTTTTTTTTTTTTTGGAGCAGGTTTTAAAAACCATGACCTTAAGTGTCCTTTAATGTTTTTGGACAAAATAATGATTCAATGAATTAATTGAGTCCTCTTGTGAAAATTACCTGTTTCAAAATTATACACATATATGAACCACTTTACTCAGAACTGAAATATGGCCAGGCTTGCCCAGCTGCAAGGTGGCAGCCACAGAGACAAATGGTATAACTTTGTAGCTTGACTAATCCTGGACAGGACACTAAGGAAAAGCATTTCTTTTGCAGTCGTTTCCATGGTATCTTTAACACCTACATAGAGCAAGTAGGACACTGGTTGTTAAAGTCTCATCCAAATAAATCCTACAAAGTAAATTGCATGGAACCCAATTTATCTACCTTGAATGAAGTTTGCTGGGATTTGAACCTGTGGCTTCAAGAAAAAAACCCAGACGCTTCAAACCTGATGTGCAAATCATTCAGCCATTCTATCAGCTTTAAGATGCACACAGTAAATTTACTAAATAAAAAAATAAATTTAGTAAATAAATTCACTAAATAAATATACATGTACTAAATCTACGCACAGACAGATGTACCTACATTTGCTTGAGATTCATCATGCCCATTGATTTCTGCTAATTCCTTGGTGCTTTTTAACTGCAAAGAGTGGAAAAAACCAAAACAGAACAAAACAAGCACATTACTTCAGTATTTCGCACAGTTATCTTTGATTTATTTGAAGCAGCATTTTATAAAGCCTCCAATGAGAAAAACAGATGGAGCATATAATTCTAATGAGTTTTTGCTCAAACCATTTTGAAACAAACGTACTTAAGGCTTGATAGGTTGGCAAAAAAAGAAAAATAATAGGACTGGGTCATTATTTTTTAAATAATAAGATTAGAAAGTAGTTTCAAGGCATAAAAGGTACACAGATTTCTCTCTCAAGAATAATAAACAATTTCACATTGTTGTTGCTATTAATTTAAACTTTACAATATTTGGAAGTTGCCACTAGCTAAATAGAATTTTGCCAATGATTACTTTTGAATGATATATTTTGAGGTAAGATGCTGAAGTGCTACTGTACATTGTCTTCCTGACAACGTACCTAAATAACTGACATGGCTCCTGGGCATGATGGAAAAGGAGGGGAAGTGAAGAACAGCTCTTTTATTTAACCAGTGGCAGGAAGAACTGAGGGGGCACTGCAAATATGTGACCTGAACAAAAACTTTCTTTTCCCTCCTGAATTAGCTTTTAGGGGAAAATCCAGGATTACACTGGGAATTGTAAAGATCACTCTCAGGAGATTTAAGGAAAGTCCTAGCTCATATCTTGAGCCACAGTGAAATATGCTGTGGTTCATCCTGTGATTGAGCAAACAGAACAAAGAGGAGACAGTGCAGCTCTCATGAGCCTATAAGCCATGGAGGTTTGTACACTTAAATGAAACTCACAGAATCATTTGTTCTTTAGGTTACGCTCTGAAGAGTCATGCTTTTATTGTAATTTAATTCACCACAGATATCATGTGGAGGAGGGGGATGGAAGGAGAGGGGAGGGATGGGGAACAATAAACACAACTTTCCTCTGAATTCCTTCTTTTTTGCCAAAGAAGCTGGGTTTGATATAACTGTTGGTTCCACAGCTGTGGCTCTGATTGACAACAGTTCTAAAATCCAGATGAAATGGAACACTAATATGTATTGATTAGTGTCTGACTCAGAAGTGTTGGTGGACTACCATCCTAGGGAGGTTGGTTACCTCCATTGTATTTTTGCTATGTGGCAACAACAGCTGAACTGAGTGTGATTCAGCTCCCAGCTGTTCAGTTCCCAATCTGACAATAAAGGTAAGCAGGCCATGGTCTGTTTGTACCTTATTATACAGGGCTGTGAACTGCACCAATTCAGGAACTGCTGCTCAAGCCACTAAACCAGTCCTGATGGAGAAGGAAGAGGGCAACACTTCCTGATAAAGTAGTACAAAGGATATCTGGGGACTGCAAAATCATCAGGTCTCCTGGTTCAATTCACTGAAGCTCATCTTTCAAAAGCCTTAAGAAGTCTGCAATTTATACTGACAGCAGGGTGGTGCATTTCCAATGAATGCTACATGTTTTTCCTACTCTGAAAAAATAACCATCCTATGAAACCAAGGATAGCTGGTAGGAATGAGCTGAGATGGCTACTTCCAGACAAGTACCAGAATTAAGTATTTATGCATCGCAGTGTGACCAGAAGAGCTGTTTCCTGATTCTGCCAATTCTCCGTTATAGAAATTCACCCATCATGAGCCGCCCTGTTGGGTTCAGCTGAGTTACTCATCTGAATCTGAGGTCAGGAGAGCATGCTCAGTTTTGTAAAACTGTTCTGCACGCTAATGCAAGTGTCCTGAGTGCCCAAGGAATGCTGTTCTTTGCTTAGGCTTTGCCTTTTTCTTTCTAGGTTGATAAAGTGCCGCCACCCCTTGGTGACTGTGGCTCCCTGGCAAAGTGCTCTTCTGGTGATATGCCACATCCTCATCAGCTACACGTGGGTTTGATGGGAGATGGGGCTCAGCCTGCAGCCCACTTTGGTCTTGAAGGCTTTTGCCCTGCCATGGTTTCCCTCCATTATCGCCCTGGCACTGCTTCATCAGTTAATACAATGCAGAGAGGATGCTTGAGCCTCTCCATCTGTTATTGCACACCATGCTCTAAAAAAAGAATGCCAGAGCTTAGGCAAGGTGCTAGCATCCATGCCACACATCTCTGCAGTGGAGATAATGGTGGAAAACTTAAGGGTAGAAAGTGTGCCACTGCATTCCCACAGGTTAAAGCGGTGAAGTCCCTTTTTGTACAACATTTTCTTTTTCTAAATAATTATTTAAATTATATATTCTTCTCTCACATGTTAAACAGAGAAGTGCTGGAATAGGAATCTCAGAAAAATGCACAATATTGGAAAAACAGGACTTGCCTTGCCCTCTACTCTGACTCCAGGGTAAGTCAGGGGCAAGAGTGATGTTAGCAGAGGAGAGTGTGCTGAGGCAACACACGGGGCTAGTGCCAGTAACAACCAGGGACCTGCCTGGAAGGAGAAGGGATGAGGAATCAGAAGTCTCTGATAAATCTAATGCTGTGGTGGGTTAGGCCTGACTCAAACCAGCGGGTGTGAATCCCTCAGCCAGCCAGAGCTGACGGGCACGTGCCAGATGTGGTTCAGCAGCTTTTGACTACAGCAGAGCAATATGGTGCACCAGCAAGTGGGACTTCTCCCAGCAGGACATCCCAGCCTGGATGTGGTTGGGTGGGTGCATGGAGCAGCCATGCTTGAACAGAACTGCACCTCCCCATGCAAACACACCCTGAGTGAGGCAGGGCAGGACCCCTCTGCCAGCTTGGGATGAAAAGGCAGTTTTTAGCACACTTATCACAAAACCAAGCCATAAAGTCAAGGCAGGAGTCCTGTGCTATTTATTTTTGAGAGAAATGAGCTATTTACTTGGCTTGGCTGGATGATTTTCAATACCCATTGTGGATAAAGCACACAGATAAGCTGTGGTGCTTGTAAAGGAAAGCTGTGAGTCTTGGCAAGTGGGGGTCATTACTGCTAGGGCTTCTGCTGTTCTGGAAGCTTTTGGAACTCGTTCAGGGTTCTTGGAGGAGCACATTGGCAGCCTAGCACTCTTCAGGAATTCTGTCAACTTACAGTCTTGGCCTCAGGCACGTTTCCGAGCTAATTCTCAAGAGAAATGCAGATCCATCCTGCCTTTCTTCCAGCTACTGTTTCGCCTGTCTGCCTAGCATCAGTGCACATTTGATTCGCAATTAGACAGAGTCTGCAGAGATTCAGAAGTCTGCCCTGGTGGTCCCTACTGAGCCCCACATTGCAAGATTTTCCTATATGTTTTTGCAGCATATAATTGCTACAAAGACATAAAATAACTTCATGCAATTTCCGTTTTTCTTTTTTTTTTTTAAAAGCACTTTATAATGTTATACCTTAAAAGCCATGTGAAAATGGAAATGAGATGCAATTAACTCAAGAGACCTGGTGGAATCTGTGTTTATAGAGATTCTGTCATTACCAAATCCATTCTTCCTCATGGCATTTTCTGTATTACAGTCTTCCCTCAGCTTTCATTTAGGTTATCTCTGTGACCATAAGTGTTAAGAACATGTATCTGAACATAAAAGCTTCCAGAATCTAAATTACTAGTTTCTAGAATATATTTGTCATCAGATATGTTCAAAGATAAATGTTAAATGTGGAACAATATCACAGCTTTCATAATGAACATTAAAACAATCAGAAATAAACATAATTTACTTTTCCTAATGTGTACATTAAATGTATACATCTGTCTGCAGACATATTTTAAACATACATGATGAAAAATCTTGAACATAAGAATCATCAGCATTTTGAATCTCTGCCACGTAAGAAATTCAAATCCCCCAGACGTTACACTGCAAATACTTAACAAAGCCGTCAAATATTTTAGCTGAAAGTTTATATAGAAAGGGTTAAAATAAAGTCTCAAAGCAGAGACTGTGCCTGTGCAGCACAGGTGGGGGATTTTCAATTTCAGTGTGTCCAAGCCACACGGTCTATACAGAAAACACATATTTGTGCACACTGTGCTTGCACACAATGCACTGTTTCTTCTCTAGATTTACAGATTTAAGGCCAGACTTGCTTTTTGCTGTGTAGCTATCCATCTTACCATCCTTATAAAACAGTACTATCAAATATACTTCTCTGTGTCATAGTACACCTTAGTATCAAAGAAGGTGGGATAAGCAGATTTACAGAGATTTGATTCTCACTGCTTAAATAAGTGCATTGATAATGAATTTTTTAATGCCATTATAATAATGCCTCTGTAATTTTTTTACATACTCACACTTGTGTGAATTACACAGGAGATGCCAAAATGTTTTTTTCAATACTATTCTTAAAAGGAAGACCTGTTTTGGCTCAGCTATATTTAACTCCTCCAACATTTTTTTAAATTCAGAGCAAAAACACTTATCACTGATAGCTATGTAGAATACATAAGAGAATACTACTCAAGACATGAAATCCAATATTGGATAGCATAAAGTAATGGTCCCTTTTCACTCTGTTTTCTCAAACTCTGTTAGCCTAACCAGAGCAGACAGACACGAAACATAAGGTTAGGTCTTTTTCACAGCATATTCTGTGGTCAGACTCCTATGGATTTTGGAGGTGAAGCCATGAGACTTTCAGAGCTAATGGTTTTGCCTTCCTTCCCCTTAGCATGCCTAAGCCAGCACTTTTCTCCTGCCAAAAATCACTCACCTGTTCCTGCAGGACTTTAAGCATTGCTTGTGTATGTGTTTGCTCTTCCTTTGCTTGCTCCAGTTCAGATTTTTTGTTATTTAATTCTTCCTGTATGCTCAGCAATTGCTGCACAAACAAAAAAAGAAGTTTCTGGTTAGCCTCGTCTGGATCCAAAGCAGTTTAAAATCCTCAGTTTGACAAATCCTCATTTCAAACAATGTTTTGCCGTCTGCTCCTACATTTATTATTGTTGCATAATCTGCTGTGTCTAAATGAACCAGAGGTAAATTATTTTCATCTGCATCTCCTTCTGTGGCAGTGCACCACAAGTAATGCATCTGTTAATGTGCATTAAGCTATTTGTTACATTAAAGTAGAAACTCCTGGTACAGTATGTCACCCCCAGAGTGACTGTCACATTCATCTGAACCAAAATCTTATTCGTAGAAGTATATGTGGTGGTTTTAATAATACTGGGGTAAACACTATGGTACATAAGTAATTTAAAAGCACAGCCCTTTAATATAATTAGTCATTGGCTCACAGCCATTTTCATTCTATGGAAAGCAATATTCTGGAAAGCTTTCAGACTGACTTGCCAAGAAGACAAAAGCCTTCCGTTTTGTTTTTTTTTTTTTTGCCTTGTGCTGCGATATTTTATTAGATCAGGAAGACTGATGCCCTACAATCAATATATCAGCCAGGAAGACTGCTGATCTACTGTCAAAACAAAAAGCTATGACCAAAATCTATTTTTATGAAGAGAATCCTGGGATGAAGGAGCATATTTGAAAGCTGACGTCCCCTGGTCTTGGCTAGCTTTAGATTCTGTAGATTTATTGTTACTGTCAAGAGCAGGTCAGTAGATTTAATTAATTCTGAAATAGTTATATGTTTTTGCATTGATTTGAAGAATGTTAGACATTGATGAAGAGCAAGAGCAGACAAACAGGTTAAGAAGAGAGTTTATGTCTTTTCTCTTAGCGAATAAGAAAGGAAACTATGATTTTTCTGGGGCAACATATTGCTCGTAAGTACACTCCATTTAAAGGACTAATTGAACTACTAATTGCTTTACTAACATGCATTGCTGATTTAACCATGTACCAACATCTAAAGCTTAGTTTATGGTTGTGCTTAGGGCTGGTGGCTGACTCAAACTGATGTTGCAGGTGTTCAGGCTTTCAGTAAGTTACAGACAGCAAACCCAGAAAAAGTCTTGGCCTTGTTCCACTGCACTGGAAGTCCCAAGCATCAAAGGACACGGTGTCAGCATTGTTTTCAGAGTGACTTGGAAACAGATGACATTTCAGGGACTGGTGGAGTTATTGGTAGTGTATTTCTGTTGTAAGTGAACATCAGTATGATGGATTAATTCAGCCACTGAAGTAAAAATACACATGGGTATATGTCTGATTATATCTCACACACTCTACAGTCCAGCGGAGTTGGTTAGCTTTTTGATGGATCATGCCGCCTGGGCTGTTCCCTGGGAGCCTTCAAGAGACATTCTGGTATGTGTTTTCACTCTACCACAGCACAAGATCATTTTGAATCTCAAGATTTTTCCATGAAATAAATAGGTCTCTTCCACTGAGGCTCATACCCAACCAACTTTTGTGGGGGGAAACTCTGCCATTTCTTGAGCAGGGATGTGTTCACCTTGCCTGTTGGGTACTACTTCCCACATTTCCAGAAGATACACTGGATTTGTGTACACTGCCGTAGGTCACACACGCAGGTTTCCATACAGAAGGGACCATCTAGTCCCTATATGTAAACTCATAACATACCTTTAAGGTTCACCTAGGATAGTTCTAGCTGATGTCTAAAATTTAGAAAGAATGGACTCCAGTCCTCAGAAGAGAAGCAGAGAACACAAGACACCAGAAAGAAGCCATAAGCCCTCTCAGTGGTCACTAGCTGAAGCACCTGAGGTGTGATAAGCAGACTGTCACCTTCCTAATAGCAGCTGGTGAGATGTCCTCTCCTTTGCAGCTGCAACCTGTTTGACCTCACACACCTGAACATATCAGGAGAAAGGAGTCTTTGCCCCATTTCAGAGTCTTTTCTGAGCAGTTCTGTCTCACAAGTGTGGCCAGACTCTACCTTCATCCTGGTTGAGAGAATTTTACTCCAGCTTCTGGGAGAAACCCTACAGGCCATCCTTTTGAACAACCCACGTCTGGAAGATCCTAAGTGAGTTTTCATTTCATCTTGCCCCTGAATAACTTTTCACTACTGGATGACTGTTACAAAGAGGAAACCAAGACTGACTCTTGGGTTGAACTTGTTTACACAACTGAACTTAAACCTCCTTCCCTATCCCACCCACCCCCTCCCCATGGCTCTTCCATGGCCACGTTTCACTTATTGCGGATCAGCTCACAAACTTCCACTGTTTTATTTTCACATCTCCCACTGTGATCTCTCACTGTGATTTAGTCTAATTATAGATCTCTTCTTTTGACCCTGACTTTTCCTGTTTTGCGTTTAAGGCAATTTTCCCAAAATTCTCTGAGCATGGAAGGAATTGGTGTGGAAGACAATGAGAGCATGAGGGAGAGAGGGAGATGTGATGCTCTGCATCTTTGTACTTGGCTCTGGACCAGCGAGGAACAGGAATCCCAGGAAAATATCCAACATTCTCAGTTTCCCTGGGGTAAAAGAGTGTGCATTCTTATTGGAGTATGAGCTACAAAGCGCTTGATATGAGATAAAACCTTCTAGCAGTCTCAGTGGTTAAACTGTCAACTACTGAAGGTTTACTGTGTGTGCATAGGCTCCAAATACAGTAAATGTGTCCTGTTTTCACAGGAGTGGAAAGCAGAGTAACTGTAACTAAGATATCCTATTCCCAGTCATACATAAGATTTTTCATTCACAGGACTAGGACCTTCCCATTCAACCTCCAGAGATGTCAAAATTATTTAAAATTTGGAGCTATCTCTTGGGGGTTTAACTTTCTTTTTCTCTCCCTCATATTTATCTCTAAAAGCTGCAGAATCTGCTAATTTTGCATGGGTCGGGTTTGGATATTCCTTTTTCCTGAGCAGTTGATGCTGCAACCAAGAAGTTGTAACAAGGAGTTATACCTGCCAAACAACATATTTTTCTCCTTTAGTCTCATTTTGGAAAATAAAGAAATAAATGTGACTGAAAAAGAATAAGACAGATGAACAGACTGAAAATTTCAGCACAAACACGTGATGTTTGGCAAAGTTAGAAGCAAATGGGAAAAGGATCTTACGCTGGCAGAAATGAGACAAGTTTCATAACAGGGACTGCTGTCATGCCTGCTTATAAACAGACAGGTTTTCCATAAAGATTATAATGAATTATGCCAGGACGCAGGTATTAATTATTCAGAATTACTTTGTTTTTCAAACATATATCTGCTTATTAAAAATTGATCCTATAGATTCTTCTTCTGCCCTTCAAATTTCTTGCAAGTGTGTACCACAATCAATCAAAATGAAAAAATATCCTTAGTTTCAATAATTATGCTGTCTGATACTGTTCCACCTACTTCGCCATCTCACACAGCCTTTCTGCCAGAGTGTCCCTGTGTAGGAAACCAACCTACTACACTGATGGTCACCACAGCTATACAAGTGTCTGTTCCTTCAATCTAGTCTCACATCTCCGGCCATTCCCTTTAAGCCCTGATGTTCCCAGCTTTGTGACACAGCATTCAGACAGCAGTTCCTCAGTTTTATCAGGCAAAGAACTGATTTCATGGCTATAGAGCTAGGAAATACCTGGCTCATATTTCTGTTTTATTCCATGTCCTCAGTGTGCAATTCTTTGGGTCTGCGAGAATGCCTTGCGTGTTATGGAAGTGTCTTTTGCCCAACCAAAATGCAAGTATCAGGAAGCAGAAAAGCACATCACAGAGCTCATCACAGCCCTGATGATCCTGAAGAGAGACACCTGCAGAGCTCCATCAGTAGCAGCCTGGAAGCTCAGCTGGTCTACGTGCAACCAAAAGTGTTTACCACCACAGCTGCCAGCTTGACCCTAGGAGATGGAGCTGTGTAGTAGGACCAGAACAGACTGGCAGACATCACTAATATCCTCCTACTGGCATTTCCAGAGAGGAGATGGGAAAGCCAGAAAGAATTAACCTCCTGGTTGCCTGCTCAGAGATCAATCAATGCATTTTAGACCCCCCAAAAAATGCAAGACATTGCTTCCAGTGGCAATTCTGGAACAGGTCTGTGTAGAAATGGTAAATATCACTATTCTGTGTGAAGCTTCCTTCATTCATGAGGACCAAATTCTCCCTATACATAATAAGTGGGTAGCTAATTTCATTATGTGGGGCGAAAGAGGGTGTGTGTTTTATTTTGATCATTTTTTTTCCACACATTCCCATTCCAACGCTGAATCCCTGCCAGAGACAGTTCAGTACCACCCATATTGCATAGATCTCAAAAGCACAGACAGAAAATTACCATCTTAAACCAATCTTCACAGCTTCTGAAACATTAAATATAGATGGCATTATTGAAGCCAGCTGAATTACTCAGGCTGTGTACAATGCAGTGTCAGTGTGGCCAAGAATGCTAACAACTGATCAGCACACACTGCCTCGGAATATATGAGAAGTCCTAAAGGGAAACTAATAGCTTGCTGTTGTGTAGCACTGTGCAGCCATGAAATACTCCTTCTCTTTCCTCTCCTCCTCCTTGCCCACAGTTCTTCATTGCTTCCCCAAAGGCAGTGTGGATTTGAATATAAAATATGGACATACCTAGAAGTGTGGTCACATCCCAAGCCTAGTTGGACAGACAAGGATCCCATAAGGAAAGCATGATTTCCAGCACGAAACCAAGAACTTTGCATGCAAAGAAAAGTGAGGCAGATCAGAAACGACTGCAGAGCCCGAGGCTGTACTTAGGATGCTGTAAGGCTGACAGAATAATGAAAAAGGAAAACCAGCATTTACCACAAGTTTAGCAGTTATACTGCTGAATGGTCCTGCCCCTGCTATTTTGTTTATGATTTTCTCTACAGCTGCTTGATATGAAGTATGAAAAGGTTACAAAGATCTTAAAGAAAGGGCAGTAAGGAGGAGCAGACAAAAGAGCACCTCTGGGGTGGGAGCGCTCATGTCGATCACAGATTGTGCAGGCAGTTTCAGCAAACCCAGCCTGTTCAGCCACAGGAAGGAGGCACAGACTCCCCCATTCATGGAGTAGCTGTAGAATGTCCAGAAATTATCTCCATTAAAGGTCTCTGAAATCAGCGTATCAGTCAAACAGGGATGCTCTTACACAGCTTAGCTGAGCCAACTCAGTTGAATGGTCACCTTCAACACCCAGTGAACTCAGGCAAACTGGATTCTCCTGCCCATATAATGTGTAGAAGAAACATACTCATATTACTCTCCGCTTACTACCTATAGGAAATACATTCCTATACAGGAAAAACTGATTTATTAGGTGTCTAAAAAGGTGAAACTTATGTGTCTCAAATAGGCAGGCTGTATCCCAACCAATGCTACTTTTTTCAGTCCAAAAGAAACCAAGGCATACATGTAAAACAGAACCCTAGGAAGCAGAACTCGTGCAAAAACGACACAAGAATCAGAGATCTGAAAAGTATGAAACCACAGGCATTCACATGACTGCAGAGTTCACCTAAAAATCAAAGCACTCACTTATGATAGCAATTTCTGATGTTTTATTATATTTTTTCTTTTCCCCAAGTAAAACCTTGTTCTATATTTTCTAACTTTATCTTATATAAAGAAAAAGAAGTTAAGAGTTTGCCAAATGGAAAATGACAAAAATTGCAAGGAAATGAATGTTTTGAAATTCTTAGAAACTGTTCACAAGTACAGGGGGAAGGATGGTAAACGTTTCCTTTCAGAATCTTCCTTAGGCAGGAGGAAAAGAAAAAATGAATTAAAATGAAATCAACCACTTGTGAAATAAAAATACAAATCCCTCTCCCAGTACTCCCATGGACTGTCTGGAAGACTGTCTTTCTCTTTTTGCAAGACAGACAAGATCTCATATCACAAATGGCCAGCACATGGCAGGCTTGAATAATGAGAAAGTGACTTCCCAGCTGAGCAAATATGCATTAGTAACAAGACGCTGATGAGGCCTGACAAATCACCAAGGAAACAGGAGAATGTGAAAGACAAGTCAAAGAAGCTTTAGGAATGAGCCCTCAAGGAAGTTAGCCATGTTGCAGCAAGGCATTATTAAAATAAAGAGTATGGCTGTGGGTTTGGGTTTTTTAAGGGATTAAAAAGAAACACAGTGCAATAGTGCAATGTTTCTCATCCCTGCCAGCTCTCAGGGACTGGCTTTGTCCCTGGCTGTATGGATGGCATTATTTGGATGGATCATGGGGTTTCCAATGACCAAAGAGGGCTGGTAAAGAGCTCCATGTGGATGAACAGCCCAGCTCCTGCTTGATGGGCATTCACCTGCAAAGTGAGTTTTCCTGGCTCTCTGGCCAGAGGCAAAGACCATGCTGAACATGTTTGCTCCACAGGTTAACCACCTCAGAGGGGGCTGGACACACACCTGATGGGGGAACGCGTGTGGTGGCACTAAAGAACAAATCTGTCCAGCTGCTTCCTTAGGGACGTGTTTGCCATGCTTCCCTTCCCCTGCTATTAGACAGACTCCAGAGGTCCCACAGCTCTACAGTGCTCAGAGTAGTTGCAGGGAGACCTGTACTCTAAGAAGTAAACCAAAATAGAAAACAGACAGATGGACACACACACACTGAGACTACCTAGAGGGAGGTTACAGAGGAGGTGGAGTCAGGCTTTTCTTGAGTAAAAGTTGAGGACAAATAGACAGCAAGAAACATTTTTACTATACAGTATGAAAATATTCCACAGTGAGGGTAGCCAACCTCTTGAGCAAGGGCTCAGAGAAGCTGTGGACTCTCCATCCTTGGGGGTACTGAGACCATAGCTGGACAAGGTCCTGAACAAAACTGAGATGACTCCAGAGATGCCCCTGTTTTGAGGAGAGGTGTACTTGACCTTCAGATGTACCTTCTGACTTCAGTTTTTTTAGGATTCTAGAGAATAGCTGATAGATATCAGAGAATTAGCTCTCAATTTCTTTGGTTTCTGTGAGGCTTAGCAATTCAGCCACACCAGCTACAAGAGGCAGTATTATGGGCTGGGCAGCAGAGGAAAGGAGAACATGTGTGGTGCAATTAATGGTTTGGGAGACGGTCTACAGCTTCCCTCTGCCAAGTAATTTTCAAGTATACCTCTTACTCGTCAAGAAAGACGAGTTGTCTTCAGTCAGCTGTAGATTTTTGCAGTGAATGAAGAAAAGACCAAGTCCTTAGGAACCTTACAGAATCAATCCTTCATCTCAGAATTTAAATATACTAATAAGACACTTAGCTCTATAGCATCCGGGATCCCCTCTGGCATCTGGGTTTCACAGCAAATTATGCAAGGTCCTTTATTTTGGTGGTGGCCTGTGAAGGGGAGAAGCCTGACAAAACACCACTGTACCTCATCAGTAAAGCTCCCTCCTTTCTTTGCTAAATGAGGTGACTGGAATATCACATAGCCCTTGACTTTACTGACAGCAGGTGACTAGATCCTGATCCTGATCAAACAAAGTAGACTGATCCCAAATAAGCATCACGTTCCCCCTGCCCTCATATCTGTCCTACAAGGCCATAAGTTGGCACCTTGCATGATGCACAGTCAAAGAAAGACATGATCATCTAATCATAACAACATAATCTTCTCCAGCCTTTCACCTGCACTGTCCATTGGGATAATTCCTCACCAGGTAATGGCACTTGAGCAGTTTGATCCCATCTCTTCTTTCATGGGACTGAAAACGAACATGATACAGCATGCCTTTTCTCAACAAACCAAAACAGATCTTTTAAATTTTGATTTCCTATTCAAGAAAAAATAGTTTATTTACTTTGATGGGGAATAAAAATTTAATTAGAAGAACGATATTATGGAAGAGAATCAATTTACCCAGTGTAATTTCCAGTGAAACACAATTCCTAGTAATGGGAACAGAGTTCTTAGCACTGATAGCATCAAACACATTTGGAAATTCTAATCAGCAAGCCAATGCTAGTATTTAGGATCTTTAAAAAAATTCATGTAAGATCACTGGACTGTAAAACTTATGAGATTTGTCCTTTACCACCACTAGACTACACAAGCATGTTAATGAAGATATTATTTGTTTTATTTCATATTGTAAATAAAATGTGTGCACCCAATTATTTCTCTATGAAGGGTTTATTCCTACTGCCAATCTCAGTCCAGCTTTACCAGCACTAGCAGGAAAAAAGATGCTACTTTCCTCCACCTTCCACTAGAACAGCTGTTAGGAATATGGTGCCTAAAGTATCTGTGGGCCCTTATTTACACTCCCCTAATATTATTGAAGTGGTGGTTGCAGAAGTGGGAAATCAAACACCACTTTCAATAAAGAAAGGTTATTAAACAGAGAAGAGAACCCATTTGGCTTGTCTGAGATCTGGTAAATAAATAGCACTTAATTGCCAGCTGCTCCTTTT